>JAFIDM010000001.1:135314483-135423699 GCA_023159025.1 Thereuonema tuberculata
GTTATTTTTTACTTAAATATCATGGTCTTCAAATCCAAGTTAGATCTTTCAGATCCTTAATATTTTTTGTTAAGGTTTCTATCATATTAGAATATTTGATAAATAATTTCAAAGCGTACTGTTCACTTTACAGCAAAATTAGATATGATTTTCGTATGACATTCATTTTTGTATGTTGAAATTGATACTCTGATTTGATTTATCGACATTAAATTACATCATATTTAGGAATTGGCTTACCTTTGTATACTTTGATTTATTTATAATATTTTATTTTACATTTACTTATCTTTTTTTATTCATTGAAGAGCTTATCAAATAGTTGAAATTTTGTATGACATCCATCAGTGGCCATTTTGATGGAATCAGTTGTGAACAATGAATGAATGAATGAATGAATAAATTCCAAAATTACTCTTTACATATTTTATCACAATAACCAGACTTTCAACACACTATAATACAACCTAAAAGAATTTTTGAGAAAGTCATCTACATAAGAAATCCAAATACAAAAAGAAAGAGAAAAAAGAAAGAATCAAGTTAAGAATATATACCAAACATAATAATTCGATTTCATTCTCAGAAAACATAGCAATAAAAACATTAAAGCTGCATTTTAGATCGTATTAATATTGTTTGAAAACCGTAGACCATAATTCTGAGTTGAATTTATTTTACTACTCACAAAATATTCGAAATAAATCTAACAAATGACAGTTGAATAGTTGAAGTGGAGAGACTTCTCCAGCAAAATGCTAGAGAAATAGGACATGAGTAATTGAAAAAAAATATAAGAACGCTTTAAGCAAACAGGTAAAAAAAATAATATTTAAATTCATTTTCTCTGATAGGGAGGGGTGTATTAACGCAGAGCTAACAGAACGAGAGATACCTTCAATCTGTGCCACACTACAAAAACCACGACAGTAAGTCGAAATTAAATCTTTTACGAATCAACATTTGTCCTACATTTTCAGAACTTCCACTTAGAAGCTTCTTGTCCACTAGAATGGATTCGGAATATATCGATTTCACGGCCATAAACACCATTTTCCGCCGAAATGACACCAAACGGCAGAACAGAAAATCACTTCAATTCGACTATTCCCAGGTGAATCTTTTTTTCAGTGGTTTTTTTTTCTGTATGGCTGAGCTGTGTAAGAGGACGAGCAGAACATTTAAAGAGGAGGGTATCGTAGGCGTACAACGGGCGGCAAAAATACTCGTAAAAGCAAATGGAGAGAAACGAGCTGACACAGGTTAAGAGATCAATAAGATTGACCACAGTGCCGTGGTCTTTAACTTGATTAAGTCGTAGTTCGTTGCACCTGATAGTTTGTAACTCAGCATTATATTATTAACATCAGAAAGCATTACTAACGTTTTGAACTGATGATTAACTGACATCCAAGTTTCTTTTTAAAATATTAAAATAGTCTTACAAGAATGGTAACTTGATTTTATTTGGTGATAGGTTTACTATTGTTTCTATACACCTTTAAGCAGTATTTAATAAGGCTTCAGTTAATTTTTAAAATTCTGGAAAAATTATATTCTGGAAAATTCTGATATGATTATAGGGAAAATACTTCACTAAAGGTTTATTATTATCGTAGGTTTCAACAAAAGTCATTTTCGAAACAACAGGATAATGTGGTAAAATATCAGGTAAATATTTGAGTACGAGAATTTCAAATACAAATTTTCGTTGAGAGTTTGATTAAAGGTGATAAACTTCAAACGCTAAGTGGAAGAAAACCTTTCTGCAATTGATTTCTTTTTTTAATATTTCTGTTTATTTTATTCGCAGCAACTCTCTTACAAATGTACAGAAATGCAGCAACGTGAGCAGTCCTTAGTGAAAAGGATTGCTCAGAGAATAACTTTCAAGAAAAAAAAAGCATCTTATAATATCATGTTTTACTAAGAAACATTCCGATGTTTGCTACAGCTATTAAATATAGTATATAAAGACTTTACATGTAACTAATATTGATATATCTGTCGGTTGTAAACAGTTGCAAGGGATTCGTGAATGCTAAATTTAGAGCAAACAAAAAAGGAGACAGGCTTGGCAGTTAAATCAATATTTGCGCTGTATTGGACTTTCTGTCCCATATCTTCTTAATGCTTATTTAAGACTGATTTAAAATTTGCAAAAATAATTTGGTTTAGCTTCAGTTTAATTCCTGATGATAAACTGCAATGCTACTTCAATCGAATTAATATGTTTATTAATAGTTTTAAATTATTTAGGTTTTATTTTTATAAGTCATATAAATTGCTATTTCAATAAAGATAAAATTACTCATATAATAGTCCTTTCGACAGCAAGCTAATAAATCATGTATTGTGTTTCAGAAAATAAAATAAAATAATTAAAAAATATAATTCGTAATGATACAATTATTTTAGTATTTTTAATGGGAATATAATTAAAATAAATCATACAAAAAAAATAAGCAATGAGCATTAAATTTTCGTACTAAAAGTATTGAACAGCTCGATGAAAAATTTTGAGGATTGCCAAAAATATTTAAGGATTATAGGAGGATTTAAGGATTAACGTTTGTATTTGAAATCTTTTTCATAAGTTTATCATGAAATTAATACGAGAAGGCGATAAACATTTTTTAAAAATGTTTAATGATTGATAATAACAACAATAAGTAATAAGATATATCAAGCTGATTTTTTATCTTATTTCTATTAATATCTCATTGTTTTAAGCAATGCATTTTAATCTCCTTTTAGGTAAACTACTAAATACATGAAACTAAATGTAATACATATACAGTAATATTTCGATAATATAAATTAGTAATTTGATTTTTTTTTTGCGAAGTTGTATTGTTACCTTCAACAGATATTAGAATTTGAAGATTAGCCAGGCCTTTTGTTTTTATCATTTTCGACATTAAAAAAAAAGGCCTATATTTTAAGAGGAAAGTTATTTATTTTTACCAAAAAACTATTACAAAAAATAACAATTGAGAACTTTTAATTTTATATTCGTATTAAATAATAAAACCCAAGCATTATGTTTCCATGTAATATAAATATTTTCTTGTTTTTGAAATTGTTGTAATATTTTGTAATTTCTTAACTAAACAGTTTCCTAATGTGTAATCTCACTGTCTAGAAAAGTGCAATATTTATTTATAAGTTGTTCTTCTTTACTTTTGTATTATTCCCGAAAAGGAGTTCTCTGTAAAGAGTTTTTTGAATGGTGAAGGCTTTTCATTTTCTAATTTATTTTACAATTGAATTCTGATCAGTTGATGAAAACATTTAAGGTATATAAATAGTATCATTTTGTTTCTGTTGTTCTATTTCTCAACAAGGTTTCACAACAAAGCAAAATCTTGTATTCTTTACTGATTTATATTTATAAAATTTACGACTATATTGATTTTTCAATAAAGAAACTTCAAAACTGAAGAAATATATATTTACTGTATTCGAAAAATATTTTAGATTTGACAATATATCTAACATTATTTCTTGGCATTATGAAATCTTAAAAATAATAGAAACAAGATATGATTTTTTTTCTGATTCAATAAACGTACTTTGCCATTTACTGAAAGATGTTTTCCTGCAGAAAAGACTGGGCAATGACCTAAAAAGTTAAACCAAAACGTTAAGTTACTTAAAAACCATGTCTATTTATTTTCATTATTGTCGAAGAAATTAAATTTATTGGTAGATTTATTTTATCTTTTTGAGTTGTATTTCGATCTGAGTGACTTCTGAGTAGTATTTTGATCTAAGTGACTTCGCCGTAGAAAAATACTCCTTTAAATTATTAGTTTCTATTTTGATTTTAAAAGATAATCAGTTGTTCTTTTTTTAGTTATATTTCAATTTAAAATTCAAGTCAGGATAAGGGTTTGTAATAGGAGTCATTGGTAAAAATATATTAGAAATACATTAGAAAACTTCTATTTAGAATTCAGTTCAATTATTTACATCAATTTTATCTTTCATTTTTTAATTCCAGCAAATTTTCAAAATACTGAAAGTGATTCCTTTTTTTACGTAAATTTTGAAGAGCAATTTTAAACACGTTTAAAATTATTTGTTTTTAAAAATCAACAGATTATTCCAGGTAAAGAAAAGTATCTTTTTCTGAGGTAATGTTTTATTAAACAATTCTTGCTATATCTACATCGAGAAGCATAAATGAATCCTTCATTTCCTTTTTACAAAATAATGAATGCCAGTTCTCAGAACACTCACTTTAATTTAAATGCCACCCAGAGGATTTCCCTGGTCGTTTTGTCTCACATTTCAGTCTGTGACCTTTACCCTTTATGTAAATTTCAACGGTTGATCTACAGTGCCTTGTTGGAAAATGCAATATTCCGGAAAATATAGCTGCTGTTCATAAGTAATGAATTTTCATTTCACGGTGCCTAATAACAAGAATGTTTATGGCCTGCTGGAATCCTATTCTTAATAAGAAATATTACTTTTAAAAATTTTGCATCCTTCATTTTTTGTAGAAACAAACTCCCTTACATCCTAGTAAGATATTTTTATTGTCGAAAATACAACAGAAATTTCCACCCACTTGATTTTTTTTCTTTTCCTTATGAATTAAATTATCATAAAAATGGAAGAAATGCGTTTTAAAAGCATCCAACATCACTAAAACTCATAACTTAGACTATTAAGAACAAAACGAATACAAGAAGAGAGAACAAAAATAACAATAAAAAATAGGCCTATAATTTTTACTAAAGATACGCATATTTACAAAATAATAATAAAACTACAGCATGTCACTATGAAAAACTGATTTATATAATTGGTTGTTTGTTTTGTTTATTTTTTTTCAATTTTCCACAATAATTAAAAAGATTAATAAGGCTATGGTTTCTTACGTGTGAATTGGTCTGAAACATTCAAACACATATTTCAATCACTTTTGAATTGATTTTGTTTGTGTGTTGTTTAGATTTCGAGATGTCACGTCATCCACCAGCAGACCAATAATGGTAGCGATTTATGAGTCACTAAAAACAGTCAATAAAAGAAGTGAAACGTCTTTCATACGATAAATCTTATATTTTTGTCCTATCTGCAATTAAAATTTATACGAAATAAATATTTATCTCACAGTGCGAACAAGTCTATAACAACATTTACTTAAGAATTTAAGCGAATCTTTTAAATAAGAAAACTATTGTAACAATTACTCATATAATGAAGGAAAAACACATTCACTAGATGGAATTACTATAGTTGACGGTCCACCTACGATCATAAATCTAAACAAACAAAAATAAGATTTAGCTTATTTATGACGTTTCACCTATTATATTGGATTTTCTTTTAATGATTCGTAAATCGCTGTTAGTATTGAATCACTGAATTTTGAATAATATCAATAATATCATGTAATCTGTAAATCTCAACTGAATGTTCTAAGTTAAATGATCAACTGAATTAATTTCAAAATGAATGCGGAAAAAACTGTTTTCATATTCTATACGAAACCCTTGCATTCCTATAAATGTTTCATTTTCAGTCACTTCTTCGTATTTTCACCATCTGTGTAAGTCATAACTTTTCCACTACGGTATCAGTCATGTTTATTCGATACACTTTGGTCCGTACAAATGGTGACGGACAGATAGACAGACAGAACCTTCTAAAGACGCATATTTATATCTGGGATTGCAAAAACAATTGAATAAGTAAATTAAGCTTTTCATTCAATGGCAACATATTATAGTTTGTTTTATCATTGACAATAACAGTAATGTAGTCAATAAATCAACTTTTCACTACAAGATACCAGGTGTGGTCCATTGATGGAGACCCTTTGCCAAGAATTTGAGTATGACACTTTCCAGTCATTCCCGATATTCTATTCGTCAATCTTTGTCAAAAATTATATCTTGTTCTTAGATATAATTTAAACTGTCTCTTACCGTTTACGGTATGAATAAGTCTTTGAAATAAATAAGACGAAATATCGCCAAGAAGATAAGATGTTACAGTAATTTAATAAGAAGTTTTTAATGTTTGTATTATGGCATTTTAAGTAAATATATTGTCTCTTACCGTGTTCGCACAGTAAAGATAATTCAAAAGAATTCTACAAATGTAATCTTGTGATAAGAATAAAAAAGTATTGAAGGATTTTCTTTAAACAAATGATACAGTTCTGTGAACCTAATCTAATTTCAGGTCACACTGGAAAGATGAAACTTTCTTGTTTCTTCAGAAAAATATTTTAGAAATAATTTCAGCGAATTTAATACATTATTGGCGGTATTTGCGCAGCTTAATTCGCATAGAATATAAAGTAATTTACCTATTGCGCAGTTTCCATCTTTGACAATATAATTTCTAATATCTAAAGGTAATATTTATTATGAAATAACTTTCCTTCAACTTTGTTTTCCTGTTCTTCCAGCTGAATTGTCTTCTTCTTGAATTAAAAGACGGCCGTTTTGAAACATTTTTAAAACTAAACATTATTTTCCTATCTCTCTGTTCAATTCTTATCAATTTCGAGATGAATTTTATTATAATCAAGGTTCTTTATTCAAAACTCAATGATGGATTTTTGTCTATGTTTTTGTTCCATGAGAAAGCCGGAATTTGATATCTGAAATTTATTATCAAAAACTTAGCCTATCATATGCAAACTACAACAATTCTTTCAAATTAAAGTTTGACGTCAGTTTCTTAAAGTTTTTTTTTTCCTTTAAATTCATTTTAATGAGAATAAAGGTAATTTATTTTTTTGAATATAGTATTTTTTTAACATCAAAATCAGGACAAAATATGTAAATTTTTCATTTTTCATTTTTCTAAGTAGACTTTAAAATTCAACTTTTTTTATCATTGTTTGGCTTATTTCTATTTTCAGTTAAATTTTCAAAATTTAGATGAATTTTAGAGATAAAAACAAAAACTCCATAAAAAAATATGATATATTTTTCAGATTTAAAAGTTCTTCAATTTTGTTGATCGAAGTAAAAAAAAACAAGGAGGAATAGATTTGTTTCAGAAAAAAAGAGGAAGATTTATGAGCCTCTTTTTCTATTTCTTTTTCTTTGGACATTGCTATCTTTTGACAAGAGACACAAGCGTAATAAGTCCTTTTGGTTTACGGCACGACAAGATAGCAGGACAAGATTTCGGAACGAAAAAAAATTGCCACCTAGATTGTATTTCTTTGCTGTGTGTGTTTCCAAGGATTTCATGCGAATTTCTATCGAAGAATCCACAATCCGCGCTGTTTGGGGTAGGGAGAAATCTGATGTTGATTTACGACACCGTTGTACATCTTAAGTCGTCATGACGATCTGAGCTTCTCCCTGTCGCTAAGTCGATATTAACTCATCCGAAATATTGTCGATGTGCATTCATACAACAGAGGGTCTCAGCTTTTGCCGTTTTCGTTTAATTGGATTTTGGAAGACGACACTGACTGTTGTTTCTAGGTTACAACCTTGGGCGTGTTCTTTTCCTCCCTCTCATTTTCCTTTGCTGACTTGGCTTAAAGCTTCAATTTGGGTAAGAATCTAGATATGTCGGAAATCGAAATGCAGAATGAGAAATCGAACTGCTGTACCTACAGAAAACTGAGAATTTTAGATATGCAGAATATTTCGGAAGATTACCTGTCAATGAATTTCATTTTAACACAGTAATGAATTTTAAAAACTAACTAGAGTAACAATAGATGTGTCACGAATATTTAATTTCGAAGAACTTTGAAATGGATGTTACAGAAAACAGTAACTTCTAAAACTTAACAACTTGGCTATTCATAAGAAATAATATATTTCGTCAAAAATTACCTTCATTATCAAGCGTCTAACAACGTAAATTGTGTAAAAACAAATAAAACTGATAAGAACCAACGTGTTCAAAAAATTAGAAAAGGTCTAATTATATTAAAAAAAGATTTTAAAATTGCAAGAAAAAAAATGTAACGGTAGACATTAACTCAATTTCAGTGTTCCCTTCTTCACCAACCATACATATTTTTTTCCTAAGCACGAGCTTCAACTATGTAAACGATTTCTATGTATTAATACAACTAAAGAAAGAAAGAAAGAAAAAAAAATGCAAACATAATTTACTTTAAATTAAATTCAATGCTTTATCCTCAAGCACAAACAAACAAAGCTATGAATTTCTGATTAAAGAGACAAAGATCGAAACGAAGGATATAAGGTTATTTTGACCCCTACCAGGCATAATCTCGAAATAGAAATCTTATTTAAATTTTGTTTGTTTCTACAACGTGTGCTTAGATTCCATTAAATGGTAAATTTGTGACAAACCAAAATATGAATTTTAAGACAATTATGTTACATTTTTATATTAAATAAAACTTATTAATAGTACAATAGATTTCGAATCTTATTTATCACAATTTTAAGTTTACATATTTACATTAGATTACAAGAAAGTATCGGTCAGTAACGCTCAAAAGATTTTTTTTTTTGTTAATAATATTTTTCTCTACTGTGATATTAAGAGGTGAATCTTAAATTTCAAAGAAATCTCAATCTGATTTTACAGCGAAAGAGAAGCCATTAAAATGCTTGTAAAACTAACCATGCTAAATTTCTAAATCCTGGACTACAAATTTTAGTCATATAATACAGATTTCAGTATTTAATCAAACCACCTTAAAAATATTTATTTTGCTTCATTCCAAATCACCTTGTGCAACAAAAACGTGCTGACTATAAATTTATGATGGAGTTTTTTCGTTATAGTATCCCACAAATGCTTGCTTTGTACATTAATCAAAGTGCAAACCAAGTATGTTGAGAATTCAATTTACTTCAGCTAAGCAAATGACGAGAAATATCGAATAAATTTAAAAGCCGATAGAAATAACCTATGTTTTAATGTAGGATTTAATTAGAATATCGCAACCATCCGGTTTCCATCCATCCATCTTATGCATTAAATTTAAGCATCTTCTCAACCTTAAAATTGCAGCAGATATCAATGAAACTTGTAGGTCGCAGGAAAGATATAGTTTTCTTGAAAAATTAAACAGTTTAACCCAAAATATTTCTCCGTGAATACTGTTGAATAAAAATCAGATGAACCAATCGATTTTTTTTTTGTTTAGAATACGATGTTAATCTTTCAAAACAACCCAACTTCATTGAATATATAGTGAGATATTTCCTTTTGGCAGATCGATAAGAGATTATCTGGTTGAAAAGACCTAGTGGCAATTGCAACTGTTGGCATGTTTTGAGGTCGTTTTGCATGTTTATCAAAGTCAGCAGAAATATAGAGCAAAGGCTGAAAGAAATAACTGAAATCAAATGAATTTTCAAATCTGGATTCTTGCAAAGAATTGCAAGTAATGCCATCTTTGTACTACTCGTTATTCAAGTTTAGAAATTGTATTACACAAAATACAGGTTTCTATATATAAAGTAATATCTAAAGTTATAAGTTTCACAAAAAAAATTAAACTCATCAGAGCTTCATGGTAATATTTAATGTTTTGATCAATGAGAAATTCTAAGTATTATGAATTATTTTAGAAGAAAGTACTATTTCATTATGTAAATACTCAATTACTCGATAAATTAAAAACGACAATTATTTAAAATTCACAACTAACATATACGAAATTTTGAATAACGTTTTATGTATATTGTAGACGGCAAGACTATTGTATCAAAATATCCCTGTTACGATAAAATACTTAACCATAGGTATAAACATATTCATTTAATATATTTTTTCATATGTTCTGTATTTACCTGTATGTTCCTTCATTTAAAAATAAATTCATTTTCTAATAATAATAATAATAATAATAATAATAATATGTATTTTAAGCAAATAATGGTATGGCAATATTAAATTTTATGTACATTATTTGATATATTAACCTACACAGATTTATATATAAAATTGAAGTAGATATTAACGATATGTTTTGTAAATCAACAATATACATGTAAGAAAATGATTAAATGAATATCTGATACATAATGATCGAATATTTTAGAATTATTTACATTGGTTTTCCAGCAATTCCATAACTAAATTAACTGGATGTTAATTATCCAAAGAACACTTATCAAGTAATTTTATTTTTTTCTGGAAGAAATGAACCTTATTACTTTCGTAGATAAATTCATATGAAAACTTCACATTATTCATTCATATACTACAAAATTGAATATAACTGTTAAAGAAGATTTGTTTCATTTATAAATTGTTCAACCATAAATTATTTTATTTTATTCATTAAAACAAAAACTTAGCGAAATTTGTTGAATATTAAATGTTATACACATTTATGTAAAGATGTTACCACTATCGTGGTCGTTATCAAATAGGAAATGATTAAAGCTATAAAAAAAATCAGAGTTACAAGAGAAAGATACTAACTTAATTCCACCACAACCACCAATATATTGTCTGCCCTGTAAGAAATGTGTCGACTATTGTTAATCCTGGTATTATCAGCTTAAGCGGAAGAAGCGTCAACACACTTCTTCCTGTAATGTTTTAGATGATAAATGTGCAAACTTGGTGAAGTAGGAAATGAAAGAAAATAACGACTTACAACTCCTAGAAAACTTTATTTCGCTAAAAGATTCTCTATAAGTAAAAAAATAGTAATCAAGTGAAAAATAGGAAAGAAGAAAGGTATTATGAAGAGCAAAACTGATGAACATAGACCACAAATCTTTTTGAAAAGAGGAAAACCTAATCCAAAGTAATCGACATCAATTTCTTTGAAAAGATTAACATTATTACTGAAATGCCTACTGGGAAAATATTATCAGAAAAGAAGCAGCATAGAAAAGTCTTTATGTATATATTAAAACAATACTAGAGCAAAGTAAAATTTAAGAAAAAAAATTGAAAATCTGTTAAAAAATGATTTTAACAACAAGTTCGAATGAACAGAATATTTGACAACATCTTAAAATCTATTTAACTAATTCATTACAATCTATTTCAGTCTTTCATGCTTGTGCAATCATATTTAGTAAAACCTGAAGTTTACTAAAACTAGTGTGACCCGACTACCTAACATTAAGTTATTGTAAATTGATTAATTAAAATATAATAGCAATTATAAAATGACATTCTTCATGTCATCTGAAAAATGAAACATCATAAAACAGAATTTTTGAAAAATTCAAGTGTTCGGAGTGAAACTTTATTTTATTTTATTTAAACTCGATTGCGTGCACGAGATCTAAGAATGCAAATTCAACGTAAATTGTTATATGAATATCATAAATTTTCAAAGATTTTTGACAAATTTATATTCTAATAACCACGTTTACCGATATATACCATATATAATATATTATATTTCAAACTTTATCAATAAAAGCTACACTATAGATATTTCTTTTTAAAATATTAATTCTGGGCTTTTTCATTCTTGATTATAAGAATTATATTCGTATATAAATTAGAAGATATATAATAATAAATTAAGAAAAAATATTGCATATCTATTTTCGGCTTAATAATTCGTTTATGTTTTTAAACTTGAATAATTACAGTCATACAGCATTCCGCCCACACATCATTTCTGGCTCTATTCATTAGTAACGATTTATAAAATGGTGGACTACATAGTATTTAATCATTATAACAAATGTATCAAAGCGTTGACAGGTTGTAGGCAACTAATCATACTAGTAATATATTTTTTCATATTTTTCTAAAATATGACATTTACTAAATATTTTGATGAAGATGAGTTAAGATGACACCAGAACTTCACCTATTTTGTTTTTTTTCACTGGAAATCAGTGATGGATGAATTCGTTAAGTAAAAACACTGAACTTAGGGTTATGGAGAAAGAGTTAAAAACAATAAATAGCTCGGATACGATACAATATTATCTTTCTCTCAGTTAATTGCAATTTGGAGAAAATTTATCTGAAGTGATTGCGGGATGCTTCTCAGTTTTTTTCCCATTTTTTTTTTCACGTTTTCACTACAGCAACTTCCTTCTATCTATTCTTAGTCTATTAATAGTAAAATCTATTTTTTAAGCAGCTTAGATGCTGTTCCCGTTTCTTTCTTATTCGTTTTCCCCAAACATCATTAGCAATCTTTCTCTATGCAATCATAAATGATCTCTTTGAAAGCAGTTCATTCCCGTATACCCTCTGGCCATCCTATTCAATCTCTCCTCACTATTTTTCCTGAAAAGGAAGCTAGAAGGTTTATACTTTCACAGTTAAAGATTATCCCGAAGAATGCAATTTTTTGTAACAAATAATCTCAGAACACCCTCACTTATTAATGGATGCTTTCACTGCTTATTAAATTATTATCCATTCCAAATTATTTAAGTGCCCAATGTTTTAAAATAAAAAAAAAATATTAAAAAGCTTGTATACCCTGAATCTCAGGCGTATAGCAAGTTTTCCTTTTTCAAATAGCACTTGTATTTGCTTCAATAATTATATATCTTATTCTGCAGATCTTATATTTGATAGTCGTCTGAGTAGAAACATTTATCATTTGCAACTTAATTTTGTTACTACAATAAATACAAAACTCTTCATTTGTTTAAGCATAATAATAATAAAAAATAATAATAATATATGGTAAATATATAATGTTTAATTTTAATGTTTAATGTTTTATAAGTAATGTTTAAATTAATATGCAAGATGCCGTCGTAGTCTATAATCAGTTATGATTAAATGAATAGAACAATTACACCTGATGATTTTAACACCCACAATAAACAACATAGCCTTTTTTGGGGGATATAAATTATATGTGTGAAAAATCATCCATCATATTTTAAGACTATATTAATGACAAATATCTTATAAATCTGAAAAGTTCGAAAACTATTTCAAAATTTGGTTTACTGAATACATGAACCATTAATATACCAAATTACTAGCATCTTTAGGCAAATAACTTATCAGAAATTTAGCATTTTCATTATCGCATGTTTATTGAATATACCAAGAACTGACAGTATCAGTCAAAATTCAACGGAACTCGATATAAATTAAAACTTATGTATCTAGGTTCACAGCATTTATAGCTTACATATTTATTGTAGCTTTTAAAATCTTTATAATCTAATAAAGTTTCATTGAATATAACAAAATCCATGATTTACAATAATTGTTGTTTTCATACGTTTAATGATACATATCATTAGGCTAGAATAAAAACTATTTTTTTTGTTAATTAATAAATACACTTTTCTTCCAATTTTCTATCTCTGGTGTTAAATTCGCTGTCAGCTGGAAATTGCATTAAAGCGAAGGTTAACAAAAGGGTCAATCAATGATGTTTTGTGAATCTTTTCATCGAAACAAATCTTAAAGTTGCAATTGCTATGAAAAATCAATATACAGCATATAAAGGCAAATACTGAGTTGTTTGGTTGGAGTTTCAGAATAAATATTGTCTATTTTTAAATAGACAAAATTCATTTATAATGTATTTAAATGTGTTCTCGATAAAACAATGCAACGGTAATGAAGCAATGACTTGTAATTACTCCGAATAATTGAAATATCATAAATATTAACCTTAATTTCTTTAATATTTCTGACTACTTTTCGTAGACTTTGATAGGAATCTCTTTATTTTTATGGAACCTGTCTTCACGAAACATATTCAGGGTAAAACCGAATAAAAACAATAGTCATGTCTTACACTTCCATCTCTAGAGTTTGAACATAAATTCAGGATGGGAAAAAAAAGCTTTTATTTTTGATAATCTCCAACAAGCAGAACATCTGAAACTACTGAGTTCATAGAATTTATCTGTATTGCCCTATGAAGAAATTTCCTCGATAATTTGATGAAAAGTATCAAAGAAAATGAGAAGGGTAATGATGGCAGAAAATGAAATTATTTTGACGTCTAAAATTGCATTTTACATTTGCTTATGTTGGATTTGATTAATACTAATTGAATTTAGACGACTTGCATTAATTGCCTTACACCGTTAATCTGAAGCAAACCTGAAAAATTGAAAATAGATTATCTGTTAGCTGCTATTACATATTATTATAAGACGACTTGTCCTATATGTTGCTAATCACTTCTCTAAAGTTTAATAATTGTGCACAAATACACGACTTAAAAAACGAAGGAAAACCACAACATTTTTTAGGAAAAACTTTAAATTCTTTCGGAAGCTTAGTGTTTTGTAGAATAATTTTTACTACGGTTTTACTGTATTAATTAATTTATTGTTGATCGTTGTTCTAGAATGATTTGTTTGTTGTTTAACTAATTATCTAGTCATTACTGACTATAGTTTTACCAAGTCTTGTTTTAATACTCTACTGTAACAGTTAAGGATAAATATATTTATAGAACTACTTACTAAATTTACAAAAATCCTTTCTAGAAAGATAGGTTTTTAGAAAATAAATAGATATTCTATTTTTTCTACTTATCATTAAAGCCTGCTATTTCTTAAGATTGGAAGAATTTGACTAATAGAGCATTCAGAATGTGTCATTTCACTTAATTATCGCTTTGTTCGACAAGGAAATGTTTCATCGATTATTAAGCTTGATTTATTTTAACCATTGTCTTATTAGCCGCTGTTATTGATTGTGCATTTAAAATGAAAGACTTTTTCACATTGACATAGTCAGAACACTCCAGCGAAACTGAAGAGAGTCGAATGTCAAGTACTTGTATTCTTTATCTTCTTTTTTTGAGTCAAGAACTCATTGAAGAACTATTGATTTTCTGCTTCTAGGAGGAGATGCTCTTGATTGAGACTGGCTCAAATGTATAAACATGCAAATTTGAAAGCTCAGTCGTTTGTCTAGACCCTTAAGAGAGCCTTTTCTACATTTCATTATTTAACCTTTGTCTGAATGCATTCACTTTCGATAATTATATGTTTCTTTTAATTGTCCTCTTTGAAATAAATCAATATCGTGCGAAGAAATAGCGACATTGCTCTTATTTCCGCTGAAGTTATCAAGTACAATTTTAGGTACAGCGATTCTCTTTTTAATTCAGTTCCTTCATGGAAAGAAAAATTAAGTCCACTAGAAGACAATATCGAAAGAAAAATTTCCAGCGAAGCAAAGCCAAAAATTAATTATAAAGGAAATGAGAAAAATACGGAAAGCGTACGAAAAATACACGGATTATGAAAGAAGAGAATAGCGAGATTGATTATGTTCATTAAAAGAAAAGTTTGTCGTCTTTTAAATAATTAAAATGAAGCTTATGTTTCTTTTCTTTACATAGAGGAGATATCTTGTTTTCTTATTCTATATTTGATAAAAAGGTGAGTAATTTCATCAAACTAATTTTTACTAATTTTTAGTGTTAATGATACTCATTTTTACAATTGCAACTTCATATTTATTTATTATTATGCCATCTCTGTTAACTTTATATTTCGAAAATTCTTATAAACTTCATATATTTTACAGGTAATATCATTACAAATGTCTAACATATTAGAACTTTATGTTAACTAAACAAAATATTATTAATCTTCATAAATAATAATGAAATTTAAAATTATTTGTAATCAGAAAACCAGAACAATGTTATAATAAGTATTTTCTGTATTTTGTAATTCACGAAAATTAGGTTATAATCTATTGTTTGACAGGTTCGGAATCTATCCCAAGACTTGAGAGCCAATGAAAAAACTTCTTAAAATATTTAATCCCAATAATTTATCTGGACGTAAGGGTAAGCTTATCTAAACATTAAATTGTTACATAATCATTTTTATCCATGGAGAAAATATGAATACCAATTCACTAGTCGACGTTGGTAAAAATTCTCTCTCCTTAAAATCTAGATCGAATTACATATACTGGATTCTTATCTTAATATCTTTTTTTGATAGTCGATTAGAAAAATTTGAAATTATTGTTCTTGAGATATTATTTCTTTACAAAGGTTTTTTTTTTTTTTAAATTCTGCAACTTTCAGACTTGAAAAGAAATTTGTAGCTTTCAGAATGTTAATACGTTTCAGTGCAAACCTACGTTGTGTTGGTTCTGTTCCGTTTTTTTATTTAATTTCTTAAAACCTTCCCTACAACCATGGATGAACTGTAAAATAACTGAATTATGCTGTAAGCATTAGCATTTACTTCTTCAAAAAGAGTTTCAAGTTTGGTGAATATTTTCGGTCATCTTTAAGTTATTTTTTGGTTTTTCCATAAAAGAAGGCTTTATTCATTATAATTTTCAAGTTTTGGACATCATTCTAATTGTAACGTATCGGTCGTTATATCTAATTCTAACTTAAGTTTTAGGTCTTCTTTTACCTTTTCGCTTTCATACTTATTGACCACTGCATTTCTTCAAGTACAAATCTTTGATCTTTGATTGTATAGTCGTTGTTCATTGAATTGAAACATAAGAACACTTAAATCTGTAATGGAATCACATTATTAATGTCGTCATCAAGTAATGAATTCGAACATTTATTCTGTGAAGATTAGTCTGTGAAGACTTCATTTTTCTCTATTTCTATGGTATCCTTTATACCGCTCAGTATCCTTTATATCGCTGGAAGTCTATTTTGAAAATCATGTAATACGGCGAATTTTATTTCTGGTGATCGTGGATTCGCGTATTCTTAGGATTATAATGACATGAATGATGTTCTATCCAGAATGGATCTGGTTTTAATCCAGTGCAGAATACAATACATATTTTCACAATTTTCCTGCATTATTTAAATATGAAAAAAAATTTTAATGCTTCAAAACTACAAAAGTATTTTTGCTGTATAAATGCAACATGAACGTATTATAATATTTTAAAGCATCCAAACTAAAAGAATAAATATTCAGTACTAAACAAAAAATTACGAAACTATAAAAACCCGAAAAATTCAGTATTAAGCAAAACACATTAACAACACGGCATTAAACGAAAGCATTGAATAATCATTATTTTGCCGGGAAATCGAAATTGAAAAAAAAAAGCCTAACTGAACAACCAAGACACATTAATTACACAGCAAGATACATTTGACATATCCGTTCGTCTAACCAACAACAGAAAATAAAATAATAATTATTCCAGTATGTATAATGACTTTTATAAGCTGTGTAATATTTTTTATTGGATTTGGAATTATTCATTTATAATTTTCAAAAATAGAATTTGAAATCTTATTATTAATAATAATTAATATTAAAGCTTTATTTATTTATTTGTTTATTTAAGTAAAAGCTTTTTTTTTTTGGTTAAAAGATGAAAAAAATATCAAGACCTTATGCTATAAAACACAAACAGTTAAAATCAATATTAGACAGGAAAATAATAATAATAAAACACCTTAATATGGCGTGAGGAAACTGCATTTAACGCTAACATTTGCATCAAAAAAAAATAAAAATAGAATTGGTGAAAAAAATAATCCTTTCAATAACGGTTTTATTGAATTTTATTGCAAGAAAAAGCTACCTTTTGATTCTAGTCTACAGAATAATTAATTTACTAATTTTAAAATATATTACAAAAAATAGTGTTTGCTAAATAAGAAAATGTTTGAAATTAATGATTACTCCATATGAAAATGATATTTGAAGACGTTTAAAAATAATGACGATTTTTTCAATATCTCCGGAGAAATTTTGATTGATTCTTATTACACCGTGGACAGGATTTCGATAAAAACAGCTGTCGATCGGAAAAAACAAATGAACTTGAGCCGATCAGCCATTTGCAAGCAAACGTCGTGTTCGCAGGTAAGCCTAAACTGTGGCTTTTAGATCTCGTGTGGCCTAGCAACCGCCCCCTTGCCATAAAGCGAGGCGTACCCACCGCCGAGAGGGACCATTGCCGCCAAGGGAATTCCAGCATGTCGAAGGCACTGATTATACAAGTTCACGGTGAGCGATTAAAGGAACTATCCGCTAACACTTATTTCACAGTCCATTTCACGGCGCTATCTGTAAAGACGTAATAGAAACAAAACTTCCAGTTTTTTGAAAACTAGGCCTATATGCGCAAAGAGTTCTTCATAACTTTATGACTCTCATTGAAAAAGCATAAAGTAAATAAGATTTAAAATTTATTTTTAAAATTTCGACACATTCAGATAACAGTTTATGAAATGGAAGACCTGACTGTAAATATTATCGGATACGAAATAAGGTACCAATAAAGTATATTATTTTATATAAAATAAGGTTCATTGAAAATTAGAAAACCGTTACTACTGTATAATAATAATAAAAAAAATCAGTCACTACATCCAAAATAACTGAATTATTGAAAAAAGTTGTCAATGATTAAGCTTTTAAATACTCTTCTAAATTATTTTCTAATTTTCCATATATTAACTTTTCTTTTAAAAATTAAAGTAATTAATAAATATTATATGTAAATAAAACAACATATATATTGTTGTTTTATTTACGTATAATATTTATTAATTACTTTAATTTCACATCAAGCCATTGTCTTTACAAGATAGTTGTCAAGTTATTATCCTGAAGATATGAATCATTTGATTTTAAATTATTTACGAAAGTACTTTTCAATCTACTCTTTTTTCTAGCGTCAAAAGTTATTAAAGTATTTAATATTGAACAATAAAACTTCAATTATTTTTTTATTCAATCTTAGTAACAAAGATGGGAATTTTGTTCACAGATATTGAAATCTCAATACAAAATGGAATATTAATTTTTAGTGGGAGGATTATTGAACCTTTAAAATGTAATAATGGAATTAATCAGTACCCAATTTCCTGTTTCCATTACGAAATTAAACCGATAAGCCTTTATACAGGGAAAAAAAATTATTACAAATTTTAAAAACATAAAAATTAATATATATCAATTGGATTAGAACGATAAAAAAAGGATATTTAAAAATTTTTTACAATTATCAACTTAATAAAGATTTTAGAACAATAATATTGACATGCATATAGAAGGATCCCGATTATTAATGAGTTTTTACTAACAATTATGTTTTGTTCAAATTATACTTCAGAATAATAAGTAGAGAATATTAGTACTCCATCGTAGATGTAAATAGAAATAAATGATTTTCAAAATTTTCATTCTATCTTCCATTCTATTCCTTCAGAAGAAAATTTTACTTAACTACGATAAGTTAATTTATCAAAAACATTATCTAAAAATGTTTTTTACAATAATCTTAAGTGTAAAGTGTCGTAGATCGTCACAGATTTCTATAGATCATTATTAAAAGTCTAACAATGATTCGATAATTACGTTTTCTTTTTGGTAGATCACCATAACAAAATCAAAATGATTACTGTTCATTGTAGCGATTACCTAATAATAAGAAAGTACGCGTGAATGTTATTGTTATCCACCTATCAAAGATCCACAGAAATCTGAGCTGGATTTCAAATAAAGTCGACGGACTTCTTCTACATGTTATGCTAGCTTTCTTATTTGTCCTTATTTATATGTTCTTACGCTGTTGCTTAGGATTTCGTATAAAAATTTTTGGTTCAATATTGACAGAAATTAGTTCGGTTCAATCTTATTCAAAATGTGATTCAAAGGTATTAGTTAATTGAACTAAGAAAGCAGACTAACCGACCACGGTATCGAGTACAATCACATTTTAACATTTTTGGTTTAATTAATAATCTCTCACAAATAGTTATCGAAATTTGTGAGGAGTTGATGACACGATTCAATCGTCCATTTAATAAGTTTCTTTGGAAAATAGGAAAAATAATAATTATTTTAATGTGAAACTGATTTAATGGTTAAATGAAATCTTGCTGTTTAAAATCGAAAAATATGCAATCAAACTTCAGACCATATGGCCAAAATTTGCGGATGAAAATGTGTGATCGTTTACATAATTACAGGAATTGATCGTTATGTAATTTTTCTCTTTGAATAGTCTAGTTACCAACTAAATCAAAGAGAAAAATGTCATAATCGATCAATTCTAGTGATATTGAAACTATTATTGGTACCACTGCGGTCTATTATTACTACCAATATTATTATTGATGAAGCAAAAGAACACACTCTGGTTTTGTGATCAAAGAATTTTATGTTGTGTTTTTCAGTTTTTAACTTAAAGATGAACTGTAAAGTAAAGGAAAACTAAACATAAAAAAATGACAAAAATAATTTTACTCATCTACCAATTATATGTCCTTCGAAAAGATATGATTATTAATAAAATGACATCCTTAATTCTCATTAATTATTTTTGTTTCAATTCAACTTCTATGACTTACTTAATTTAAAAAGTATATTTAATTGTTAAACCAACTTTACCGAATAAAGTTTTGTGTACCTATAACAATTTACACTGCAAATTTTGATTTTTAAAATATCAACAAATATCTGGAAAATAAAAAAATACAAAACATTTAAACTTAAGATTGCAATTCCGTTTTTATAATTGCAATTACGTTTTCATAATCTTAATAAATCTTTCCTAAAGAATAGAATCTGTTGAAAAAGAAACGTATAAACATGAAATCTTTTCAGAATCTTGGCGAGGACAATAGGAGACGATTAACTCTCTGTAACTTTCCAACTGTCTTCATGCTGCATTATTATTAGGGCTTAATTAATGAATGAATCTTTCGGATTAAGCTTTTTTTTTCCTTCTAGAATTCATTACTTCATCCAGAAATCGCGTGAATTTCGGAACAATGAGCGTGAATTATTTAAACTGCTTTTGCATTTTGCACAATGTTCAACGTTATTCTGAACCGAATACAGCGAATGGAAAGTCATGCAACGTAAATGCTTGCCAATACGGCTACGGAGTGAATTCTTTCTCAGACATCGAATAGAATGAACGTCAGATGCATCTGTCATAATCAGAAATTTCTGCATTGTAAAGAACAATTTGGACATGATTTCGTGGGTTAGTGAATTGCCCTGAAGCAGCCATTTTATTTTCCAAAAGGAAAACCAATGGCATTTCACCGAATTGAGAGCCTGATTAACTCTTAACTTTAACCCGAAAAAAGAAAGATAACGATCCAATTTTCGGTGTCCAGAAATCAAACGTTTGATTGGGATTCCTGGAGTGCTCTCTTTGCACTAAATGCTGCTTATCAGCTGAAACGAACTTCAATAATAGTCCGAAATAAAGCTTAACAAGCTTACCCTTCAATGAACAGTCTTACGGAAGGAGTACGTAGGTAAAGAAATGGCGCAAAGCATTAGAAATAAAATTAAAACATTAAAAATTAAAGAGTAAATTTTTTACTATCCTAAAATATACCACAAGTATCTGCTGTTATTTTAAGTAGCTGTATTATTATTCTACAAGAATATAAATGAAATATTATAAATCGAATGGGATTGAAATTTTAGCTTAACTCTTCTATCAGCAATAGAATTGAAGATTACTGTCTTTTCAAATTATAGTAACTGATTAATTAAATACGTTAAAATACGAAGCTTGTAACGAATACATCAAAACACCAGCAGGATATTTAAAGTCTATTCATTTACATTAAGTATTCATTGAAAAATATATCTATCAAGCATTATTTTTTTCTGAACAGCAAGGATTATTGCAGTAATTTTCACTATAATTACACTAAACAAACATTTGAACTATTGTTAATAACGGAAATGTTACTCAATGCTGGAATGTTATCAAAAGGTTTCATGTAATACTTTACAGAATTACTGTGCAGTACTTTACTCTAATAGGTATTATTTTAAATTTTACAAGAAACTCAATTCGAAACATACTGGCTTTTGAAATTCAAATCCTAACATTTTAATTTGAAAAAGTTAAATTAGAATATGAGGATTTGAATTTCAAAAGCCAGTATGTTTCAAGGAAATTTTTATTTGCTTTTTTTAACATTGGCAACATTTGAATAACGTATTAAATAATGAATTTCAAACGTGATTTAACAAAACCTCATATTTATTGTCAATTCTTTTACATTTAGCAATCAAACAATGTGATCTTTGAGAATCGCCCGCACTGATTTAGATTCGATCTCGGTTCAGGTATTTTCTTTACACTCAAAGCAATTTATAGAAAGAATTATTTTGTTATACTTCCTTACATTCTAATCCCTTTGTGGGTACTAAAGCCCCTCGGAAGACACTGGAAAGGCATTACAATATCCTCCTCCTCAAGAATCTAACTTTAAATTCAAATCTACGATCAATGGATAAAACTCAGAAGCGTCCTATTTACAAAGATAGATGTTTTTGTTTAAACATATTCTTCTTCCGTTGATTTCGTTTGTTTCTTTTAAAATTGAATTAACGCTTTTCAGATTTCGTATTTATATTGTGAAATTTTTAATCTTTTTCATATGTTTAAAAGCAGTAATGAATTTAGTACATAAAATCTTCTAATTTAAATTATATTTACATTTATATTAGTAGAATTTATATAGAATTTATATTTATACATTCATTAAACATTCATTACACATTCATTAGCTTAATCATAAAAGATAATAAAATTACAAAGTTTAGTAATATCATAAATTTCGATTATTTAGCTTTATGTTCTGTTATTTGACAACGATAAAAAGTTTGTTTAACGAAATATTCTATTACATACCCTTTCACATTACAAAAATCCTTATTTAAGCACTACCTAATTTTCCCTTTCAGTTTAAGACTTCTCATTCAGATGTTTTAAATAGAAATAATTTTTGTTATATGAAAATTAATAGATAAACGTGATAAAAGAAAACAGGTTAAATAGAGTGAGGAATTCAGAATTGCATTACGATAATTATAGAAAACGGTAATTATTATTTTTATTATTAACATTAATGCATTATAGTCTATTTCAAATATCTCCGAAATGTTATTAGATACCAAGCAACTTGTTATTTTTACTTCTATAGCAATGTCTATCTAATGAATATTTAATCTCTATACTCATTTTTAAACATTTTAATAGGAGAAAAACTGTAGTATTAAAGAAAACTAAACAATTTTCAGAGATATTTCAAGTAAACTATAACGAAATATCATAAATATACTGGCAATCGTGTTTTGATGTTATGAATCGCAGTCGGGTGTATTGTAAGTACATTAGAATTGCATTACATTTTAAGATAATAAATCAATTTCCATTTCTTAAAAATTTTACACTGAAGTCGTCAATAAAAATTACAATCAAAACAGTAAAGTAATAATAAAAATTAGAAAAACCATTTGAAGATATTTACCTAACCACAGCTTTTTACAGGATCATAAATCCATATCTATTGAAAATTTTACGAATCTAGGATTTGACCTTAATTTATTCGACAACTACTTTAATTTTTTCGAGATCATTTTAATTGGAAGCAATCAGATTAGTTTCCAGATATCTATGTTGTAAAGTATCCGGATACACTGATTTTTGGATGATCGCTGTAAATTGCGGAGACCAAAATTTGATTTCCGGTGAAGATAATGGTTTTCTGGCCAAGATAGTCCTAATTCCATTATTCTGAAACAGCTATGCTACGCTTTAAGGCGATTTTTTTTAAGCATATCGGCAAATCCGGCACAAGTCGCTAGGAATCGAGTCATTTTTCGGATAAAATTTCAGACGAAAAAATTTCAGACTACAATTTAAGCAATATTTACAATTGAAAATAAACTTTATTTTCTTTCATTAAATCAAATTCAAGCAATAAAATAAATATATGCAGTAACTGTATCATTTTCGTAGTAATATCAGAGTTTACTGTAATCCTTAAAAGATTACATGTAGTTTCATTCATATTTTAGGTAGGTCCATTTGTGTTAATTAAACAATCTACTCGAAATGATATTGTGATTTTTTTCTCAGTGTTACACAGATACACAGTAGCCATAATCTTTTCAATCTTTTCATGCACTTCCCTTCAGTAAGAGAATATCCAATATAGACAAGTGACAGATTATATATCCAGCAAAGGTAAACTCTATCAACAAAATTGGAATCCGAATTGAAACATAAAAACATTTTGTTCTGTCTTAAACCAAGTATATATTGACATTTTCCTAATTCTTTTTAGTTTTAGACGGTATGAATAGAAATCGGCAAACAATTTCAATCCTTAATAACAAAAAGAACTTTGTTTCATGGACAGGCTAATTCTTTGTTGAAAAGTGTCATTCATCTCTTTGTTTCACTGTTAGTAAGTTACTCTTCTTCACACTTAATATCCAAGGGCATGGTCACTACAATTTCTATTAACAGTTCATTCAACTATTATCGAATTTATTGAACTGTTATTCTTTTAGGTAACATTAGATATCATTTTTCATTGTTGTTTAAGGTAAAGCAGTTTGGTAAAGGTTAGTATACGCCATGTCTTAGCATGTGGATGAAAACATATGTTTTTCTTTTGAAGGGAAATGTTCTCCTCATCTCATAAACTCCAATCATCATCATCATCAGAAGATAAAAACAAGGTCATCTTTAAAGTCACTGCAGTAAACTGAAAGCAGAATTGATGAAACCACGTTGAAAATGGATGTTTCAAAAACAAAAGAAAAAAATACCTAAAAGAAAAGATAACTAAAATTGAAAATGACAAATAAAATCAAACTAAACATTACTATCAAGACAATATTTATTGTAGTCTGCTGTCTTGGAATGAAAACGAAAAACTTAAAAGATTTGGGCTCCTATCCCGCCATGCATCTGGATATCCATGATCTGAGCATGCGCGCTTGAATTGAGCATCTGCCAAATTTACATGTTAAAATTCCATGCGTATTAACATGCGCGTTGGTTCAAACTATCGGAGATGAAGATGACGATGAGAATGATAATGAAAGATGACTTAATTGGTAAACATAAAAAAATGAAATATTTTCAAAACAAGTAAAAAAAAAAACAAATCTTTAAGAAATTAATTTGACAAAAATAAGCAAATTTTAAATACAAAAACAAAAATAATTTTTTATATGAAAGTTAAAAATGAATGTTTTAAAAATGAATAATTTTAAACTTTGTTAAATATATAATTAAATGCAAACAGACATTAATTAAAATGCTTTAAGTTATTTCAAAATATTTCTAAGGAAAAAATCAATGCAAATCAAAGCTTTATATTAAAATAATGTTAATTAAAAATAATACAGAAATTAAGAAATATATATGAAATATATAAAATATTGATTAATAAATTGATAAATAAAATGCGTAAGAAAAACAAATAAAGGAAATAATGGTAAAAGAAATGTTGCGAAAAAATATTGATTTTTCTCCAAGTTAGCTTCACTGTAAGTTTCCCATTCATTTTCGAAGGTCGTATGAAAAGGAGATTTTTTTCCCTCCTCCTCTGATGATAAAAAAAGAAAAACAAAGGCAGAAATATACTTAAATTCAGTTTCAGATTTCGGCACCCAGTATTGTATTGAATTTGCTCTACAATAAAAAGTAATCCAATTTTAGTGTTTGCTTTTCATTTCGACTTTCTGTTTCGTTTAAGTCTGATACTTCCGGAACATTCAAATTTTTCTTTCGCCTTTTCGACTCCATTCTTCAGACGAGTTCGCTATTCAAGACCAAGAGGTGCTCATCCTCCGGGTGCTTAAAAGTGATTGATCGCTCCTTTTTGTTAATGTTCTGGATGGTGCTTAACAGTGTTTCTAACTTAGGGACGTCCGCATTTTATATCAAGAAAAGCCAAAAATGAAACGGAAAAGACTTCTTTACCTCCATAGTTCGGTCTAATACGTTTATCATACCCGCGAAGAATTGAATCTAGAATGGCTGATACGTTCACATCCCCAGCAGGACTGGAAAAACAAAAAAAAAAAGAGGGGGAAAAAATGAAGCTTATCTGCTTTCGATAAATTGTGATTTATTTATTAAAAAATTTTTTCTTTAAACAATAATTGATAGATATCAAGAATAAAACAATGCCAAACATTTTTATAAAAGTTAACATTGCATTATAAAGAATAAAAAAAAATTGTGAAATAAAATCAAGCAATTTTAAATGAATAAAAAAAATCAGAATAAATAAAGGTATTTTTTAAAAAAACATTTATTATGACGAGATACATAATATATTCAAAGAATTCATTGTTTTTGTTTGCAATTATTAAAATAAAATGCATATAGAGAATCACTATCTACATTATTTTCTCAATTACAGTTCATTCTTTACATAATGTAAAAAGATAACAGATAAATAATATAATTTATTAAAAATGATCATTAGAACTTTTAAAACATCTGTAATATAATCTAGAAGAAAATAGATATTCAAATTTATGAAACTGGTTATTTAAGTTGATAAAATTGTTGACAAATTGTATTTTACTGTTGAGGTTGCGCTTTAATAATTAAAATAACTGGTTTGGTTTAAGAAAGGCTTATTTTTCTTAATAACTTCATTGTCATTAAAAAAATCAGAGAATTCTGTTATTTTTTTGTAATCCACATTGGAATTTATGTAATCCTTGTGTTCCATAAAATAAGCCTATTTTACACATCATTTTCCTGTTGCTTACTTTCCACACTTGCTGGAAACCCTTTAATATAATTAGTTTAAACCTGGAACACCATTCTCTAAATCGAGAAATGGAAGGAACTAATCATTAAAATCACTGTGAAAACTCCTTAGAGAACCGGTCCAGTCTTGATTTACATCACGGGTTCACTGTGAATTTTGAAGAATCATTCACACGCTAAGCCTAAGAGTATGTGTATTGGTTGTAGGCCTAACGTTACTATACAATGAATAGCAATGGTTGGTGCACAAGAATGGATTCAATGGCCGTTCTTTTTGAACGGAGTACGTCGCACACTGTGATGGAATGAGATGAAAGGGTTGGATGTAGGGTGGGTTAAAACTGAGTTATCCGCATGGATGCTACGAGAGTTAGGGAATGATGGCTTATCAACGGTTTTTTTTTTCTTTTTGTTTTTTTCTCGCAGATTTGGATTGTATTCGCGGGATTACCGTTGACCCACCCCCTAAACTAGTTTATTCCGCTTCGAATATTCGTGGAATTTAGGACTTGATTGTAAAGCTTTGCCGAAAACGGTAGCCATCACCATTGCCGCCTACATGATTATAATGGGAGGAAGGTGGTTGAGTGGTGGTAAATATGAAGGAATTTGCACTACTTCCGCGTTAAGCAACAACAAAACACGAGAAACAACACTTCACAGAGTAAATTGTGGTCTATCGGGGATTGTTGTTGCGAAGGTGATTGCTTTTTTTTGGAGGGGAATGGACGAAATATTTGACATTAGATTTTTTTGTGAAACACCCACCTTTGAGCGACGACGTCGTCTTTGGGAGATATGAGCAGAAGGAACGTGAGCGTAAAGAGCAGATCCCTCGCCTCTTTCCTCATGACCGGACGCTGACAACAGACCTACAGACGGCGAGACGCGGGATAGATTCCGACCGGGCCCAGGCGGGTCGTGCTCGGCTTTTCGCAACGAGGGGCCACCGCTCAGCTCTTACGGCGCGTGGTGGCGGTGCTGCCTCCTGCAGCGCTCATTGCTGCCGCACTGAGCCGGCCCGGGTTCTTGCGGGTGAAGGATCGATCACTGCCGGTGGGCACCGCGACCAAACGACAGATCGCACCCATTCACGGACCCAGTCGGCGCGAGAATGGTGGCGAGCAGATCGCGCAGAACTCGCTGGCTCCCGGTATGCATGCGTAATTGGCTTACGTCACTGCCGGGCCTCGGCGATTCCTTTTCGGGGGCGTGCGCGGATGCAGGGGAACAAGAAATCAATGGCAGGTCTGCAGTGCGGCGCAGAGGCAACGCCGCCAACCGAAGGGGCTCGTCCTCGGCTCATACCCGCTACACTGATTTTCCTCTTCGGCGATCGATGGAGTTGCGACACCCGGCATTTCAAGGTGAAGAGACGGACGGGCCGAGGGATGACCGCGGCCACGGGACAAACCACCAAATTACAGTAGCCAGAGGATATACACGTTGCAAACGCTTCGATGTCATTACTTTGGCGGCAGGAAAGGCATCGTTCCATTTACACGTGGATTAAATCAAATTAATCACTCCACTCTGCAGGAGCTATACCTACCACGTAAATTTTCAGGTTTATAGAACGTTCCATATCGGCCATTGCGGGCAAACTGGCAGTGGTGGTCGACAAGGAAGCGTTGTCCGATTGATATAGAAGCAAAGCATAGTCGATGGTTTTCGCGTAGAAAACCACGAAATTATATACTACCATTTCTTCCATATTTAAAATGAAGAGGAGACAAGGATAAGTCCATGTGAAGAGACTTTGCTGTCATTTCGTTTTTGTTGATAAACATTATTTTCAATGAAGTCAGAGTTGTTTTTCAGTTTGCTTTTTTTTCATTATTAATTTAGACCATACGTTGTAAGTAAGATAAACAATATTTTTTTTTTATAAAATCTTGCTGTTCAGCTTTTCATAATAAAGCTTTATTCATAGCTATAAAAGCATATTTTATTACTCCAAATAAGGATATTACTAATATATAAATGGACAACTAATAGCACTTTATTTCTCAAAATAATCCAATGAATATAATCTTTTTAAACAATATTTAAGATATTTTGAGGAGCAAATGCACTAACTATTCAAATAGTGAGATTTTATCATTGTTGAATGAATAGACAGACTCAAGGAAAAAAATTGTCGGAGCTAATAAGTTTAATCGTGATAAGCTTATAGATGATTCAAGAGAAAACAAGTTTTAATTCTGTGTTTCATTTATTAATTTTTCAAGGGCTGAAAAATATTTTCAAAGGTGTTCTTAAAAATTTACAATAAAGAAATTATTCAGTTTTTAGTTTTTAATGTTTTGTGATTTAACAATCTCTTCCTTATTAAGAGGAAAATAAGGCCTTAGTTATAAAGAGATTATTACTCAGA
This sequence comes from Thereuonema tuberculata, assembly GCA_023159025.1. Classification (NCBI taxonomy): domain Eukaryota; kingdom Metazoa; phylum Arthropoda; class Chilopoda; order Scutigeromorpha; family Scutigeridae; genus Thereuonema; species Thereuonema tuberculata. The sequence continues at coordinate 135,343,294 of JAFIDM010000001.1, forward strand.
TTTTTTAACGTAATGGATACTTTGCTATAAATTTTTATTATTTAAAATAAGATTTTATTTCGGAAGAAGGAAAAGATAATAATGACTTCATCGCTTAGTGTTTTTATCTTTTATTACTTCTGCCAGAAAAAAAAAATTCAAAATTATCAACAGCCTATTTATTATTTGGAGGCGAATAAAGACCACAGGAAGTGGATGATTTTTATTTTTCGCTGTTGTTGTTGTTATTATTATTTCTTGTAGTTTATCACTTTTATCTTTCACCTCTGCCCTAATCAGGCAATTTATATTTCATTAAATATGAAAAAAAAAATTCAAAATTTATTTTCTTTTCCTTTCCCTTCGTACTTTGGAGTCACACAGAGAAAACAACTTCAAAAACTATCAATTCAGATCTAATTCTTGTTGAGTTATATTCGTTAGTCGTGGCCTTATTGTGCCTTGGGTTTATTGTACAAACCACCTTAGTAGAGGGATGGAAGAAATTTAATCTGGGGGAGTGGATCGGCTCGTAAAGGACCGGCGAATCGTAGCGATTCCCTCTCAAATTCAGATTTCATGGTCGTTTCCGTAGAAGCGTTCCGGGCAGGCGATGCCTTTTTCCCCGCGAACGCCGCCGTCAAAGGATCCTCGTCCATTGCTGGTGGATCGATATACAGATCTGAGTTATAGCTACTTCTCTATTCGACTACCTTACAGAGAAACCCGTCAACCAACCCTATTCCTTCCCTGTTTATTCTCCGCATCTCTTAAGCACCCACACAGTTGCCCTGACTTTATACTCAAAGCTTTCGCTTTTGAAAACTGTCAACTATAACCTTTCAAACACGGCGAACCTAGAAATTCAAAGTCTTCATTTAATGTCATAGAAATTTCAGTTAAAGCACGACATCAGAACAATTTTTTTTTAAATTACAGTAAAAATCGAAACATCCAAGAAGCATAATTTTTCCTCACTAGTTAAAAAAAATATGACACCAAATATTAAACAATTCAATTAAATTTATTTTCATTATTTTTCAACCCAATTTCTTAAAGCTAACTGAATAACATACAAATTTCATGCATGTAATGAATATTTTATTAAATTTAATGGTTTGAAAATGAACAGCAATCAATTTGACAGCAAGTTATTACATAATTGATGTAATTTTGATTATACAGTATTCATAATTACTTGATCTTCATGTAATATTTTGGGAATCTTGTAAACTTGTCCTTAATCGAAGTTTTTTTAAATTTAGTTTATGTCTAATTTAATTTATGTTTATGTTTTTAATGACGCTTGCTTAATAAATTTTAAGTAACCTTTTCTTTCATTATAATAATCTATTTTGAGATGACGATGATATAACATGTGAAAATACCTATTGCCAGAAGAATTATGCAAACTTGTCTTCGAACATTACTTCAGTAGCTTTATAAATATTCCAATAATGTTCTCGTTAAATATCAAATGTAAATGTCGTGATTAAATATTTGACGCAAATCTGACTTTAGAGGAACGGCATTTATTTTTTATCTATTCATCGATTTAAAGTTTACTTCCTAATTTTTTATTAATTGTCAAATTAAAAAATAATTTACCTAGATTTTTTTCGTAAAAGTATGAAAAAAATCTATAATAACTCTGATAAATTAAAAAAAAGAAAAGCAACTTCAATAATTTTATCTTAGCAGATTTAGGCCTTCTAATTAAACTCTAATGAGTAATTTAACAAAAACAATCTACTTAGTTGGTGGATCGCCGCCGGAAAATCAGCAGTCTAATTCATTGAATATTAAAAATAACTTACTATAACTGCTAATAAACACTCTATTATCTACTGAAAATTAATACTGATATTTTGGTTATTGTCAGTTTAAATATTTTTTCCACAGTAATATTAGAAAGTTTTTACTCTACACAAATCTCCATTCCACTTTTATTTCAAAATTTGTAATTTATTAATACTTTATTGTAAATATATTAAATTCATAATTTAAATGGAAACTAATATGCAAAGCCTTTTTGATGTAGTAACGAAAAAACATGTGAGACATCATCAACATCAGGCTAAATGTTAAGAAAACATTACTGATGGAAATGAAAAATTTGAAATCCTTAAAAAAATCTTCATTTCTTTATTTTAATTTAGTTAACTTAATTACTTCGTGACTTCTTTTTTTCCCCTTGAACGTTAATATTCCTAAGATATTACTTTTAATTAATACAAAATAGTAATCAACCAATGCTGTATAATATAATGTAATATAATAAATGAAACTAGTTTTAATTAAACTTTGAAAAGAAATACAAAAATAATAGCAGAATACATAGTAATATAATATATCCATCGCTTATAATATTAATAATAAAAACTATATAATTAATAAAAATTTTTACAATATTTTTATTTTTTTATTTTATTAGAATCTTTCTAAACATCAAAATTTCGACTAACTTATACGTTAGACAAAATCGTAAATTGGTATTCACTAAAGATTCACAGTAAAACTAATTTCAGAAGCTAATTTTTAACCTGTTTAAAATTCGAATAATTAAAAGTAACTGGTAATTATTACATATAAAATTTCCATGATATATACATAGGCTATGGTGTAGCCGCTGTTAGATGAGGTATTCAAAGTGGACTCCACCAGCAGCAACACATGCCTCAAACCTTCGTAGAGACAGACTGCAGGATACTCAAACATGCCAGGGGTATCCTGAAAAGTTGTACACCCATCCACAATGCGGTCACACAATGTTTATACATTGGTAACCGGTGTAGCGAATTCTAGCTTTTCCAGATAATCACAGAGAAAAAAGTCCAGAGGATTTAGATCGGAGAGCGTGCAGAACAATCCAACGGCCAAGATAGACTATGTGATTAGCCATAATAGACTATTTATGTGTTAATCATTCTGTAACACCTGAATAAATCATTTTCGGAATCATGTTCATATGGCCGTTACTTTACAACGTTGCATTGGGGCCTTTCAGTTTTGGCAACCATTTTAAGACAACCATATATATATATATATGAAAGGATTTTTGAATTCTTTGTTCCTTCACTCTTATCGTGTCTGCTATTCATAAAATTAAGAATAATGCTTCGCCTAGCGTGAGACAATGAAATTGAAGAAAAGTTAAAGAATTTAATTAAGGAGCATTTCTTGATGCGCTTCTTTGTAGAGCGACAGAATATTGCAGGTAAGCTTCCTAAGGGGGTGCTTTTTCTTAATTTTGTGGGCGAAAAATTTATTATGTACATTTTCTATATCTATATATATTTTTACATAAGCAAAAATATATATTTGCTTAACAAGCTCATGCATCTGTAAAATATACGTTTTTGCAAGACTTCAACGAAGTTTGACATCAAAGAAAAACAAAAACAAAAAAACAAATGTGAAATATATTTTTTCTTTTTCAAAACACTCCTCTTCATATTCTTATAAAAATAATATAAAGCTTGAAAACTTCCTTTAGTCCGATGCAGAATTCCGAAAATTTGCAATGTTTATTTGAGAAATGTTTTGAGGAGATTTTCTGATGAAATTTATTTTTGTTTAAAAACGTTTTCGTATAAATTCTGTCAATGCCGGATTAACAAATGGAACATCCGTTAGTAAGAAATGTTACGTTCAACATAAAAAAACCCCATTGTATAAATAAGATATTTACTTGTTTTATTAAACTATTTTTGCTACTTACTTTTTCAGAAAATTAATTAATGGTTAAAATATGAGCATCTAATGATGTAAAATTAAAATCTTAATTATCAATTTGGGCTTTCATCAAAAACATTCAATTATATTATAAACAGATAAAAATTAGGTATTATATGGTGACTGTGGGTGGAAGGGATGCCGATCAACTTAATTGTTTATCTATTATTGTATCCTCACAGAAAGACGGAAGTAGTGTAGAGGAAATGCGAATACCCCGAGAAAACCTACCCAACACGGATCGTCCACCACCACAAAATCCAACTGAGAACCGAACCTCGGTACCCAGAGGTGAGAGGCCAATGTCTTAGCGACAACGCCAACCGCGCGGACATAATTAAATATCAATAGTAGTAATTTTGTTCAATTGTCCCAGTATACGTCTAATAAAACCATGATACTAACGAGTCAAATTTCAATTAATATTAAAAGAGAAGCAACATTTCTAATGAAAAGGATGTATAATGTACAATGAACAATCTGAGTTGAATTCATTGACCTACTGATCAATAGAGACGTGGTTAAGTACTTCGATTTCTATTAATGTGTTTTAAATACTTCTATTTAATTATTCATAAAGAATAGTATTTTAAATATATGTTGTTGAATGCAGTAAAAATAAAACTGGAAAAATGTTTTGTACAGATGTTATTTGATTTTTTCTCTAATATTTATGGAGCTTTTTTATTTTTTTTTTGACTTTTTAATATGATAGGAAAAGATAAATCATAACAGAGCATTTCCAATAATTTATCGTTATGTTGCTTTGTTGAAACTTTAATGTCGTTACAGCAACGATAATAACATTGAGGTCAAATTATTACATCAAGAACGACTTGGGAAAGGTGACAGAATGAGTAAAAGAAACTGGCTTAGAAAAGACTTCCTCAAGATCTCGCTGGAAATGGATAGAATGAAAGAATGAAATATAGAAATATCTTCAAATTATTAATCATTGATCAAGAAATTTGTAGAAAATGTAAAAAAAAAACCCGCATAAACTGTTTCCTTTCGAGTAATATAAGTGATTTTGCTTTTAGCTAATACATTGTTTATATTTTTCTAAAAATGGATATTAATTTAAAAATTGCATTTTAGTCAAGGCAGTGGTCTCCCTATGTACATTAAATAAACATTGCGACTTTATTTTACACAGTAGTTGCACTATAATCTTGAAATGATCTAGTTCTCGCTGTTTCACGATTCCAACAATGAAAATAAAACTGAAAACTTGACACATTCCCTGTCATCTCTCTATTTGATGTCAATTTTTTTAATTTAAAAAAACAAAAGAAACCATTTTGAAAAGGTTTCAAATTTTGTTTAACAGCAGCAGTATTTCAAGAAACACACACACACACGTACATAATATCGTTATGATTTATCCATTTTCTATATCTATATTTATGTAAGTGAGTGTATACATGATTTGATCGAAAAAGGTTTTCGGTAAAGAGGAAAAAAATCGTCTAATTAATATGATTATTGAGGATAAATTTTTGTTATATCAATATTAATGATATATGTTGAAAACAGTATCTGCAGGGAAAAAATTATTATGTATTGGTACTCAACCGGGATATCAGCAATTGCATTACTAATTTAAATTTGAATGAATAATTGAAAATCCAAACTGATATTGGTTAGTAAAGTAATGTTTTATTTACTAGGATACGATCTATAAGCTTCACTGTAACTGTCTTGTGTAACATAAATTAAATACAGATGTAGTAAAAAGATACAATGTTAAAAAAATACTAATTAATAGTAACATTATTAGTTATTTATTACTAACTAATAGATCTAAATGAGAACTATGAATTCAATTGGAAAAATATTAATAAATCACTAAATATATTATTCAGCTGGATCTGTAGTGTTGGGTTACGGTGAAAATGGGAAATTCAGTCAAGGAGACAGGGTGATATAGGACTAGGCCAACGATCGGCTTCCAGTCGAAATTGATCAGTAGACCATTGTGAAGATGCAATTATTATTAGTTAACTAAACGCACTTATTTAATCTTCATCATTAAATTTTTAAAAAACTTGCCAAGCTTTCTTTCACTTTTTTTTCTATGGCATTGGCGTAATTATTTTTCAAGTTTACATCCAGCGTAAATATGAAAATAATGAAGTCACATTCTTTCATTACTTTTGATTAAATAACATGATGTCATTGCGTAATTCTTCAATCAATCAGGTTGCCGCTTTTTTTTTTTCAGATGAAATTTCATTACATTTTTTTTTTTTAATTTCCGGTGACAGGAAAGCAAAAAATGAAGAAACGTCAGCTATAAATCTTATAGACATGTAGGAAAATGAAAATCTCCTTAAAAGGGAATAGGAATAGCTTTCCTTTTTTCATATTAAAAAAAGGCTTTTTATGTAAATTCAAATTGTGATATAGAAGAAGATCTTAAGCACTTAAGTGGATTCATTTATCTCTGAGTTTTAAGAATGGAAGAATTTAATTACGAATGAGATTTAACATACTTAATTATTTAAAGAAATTTAAAGTATCATTTAATGCTTATTTAAACATTATACCGCTAAATTAATTCTCCGCTAGGTGTCAAATTAAAAACAGTCTCTTTACTTTTATTTTTTTTTTTTTTGGCGCACGTTTTCTTTAGGGCAATTTTTTGGGAAGAGCGTATGGTAAACATTACGAATAAACATAGAAAAAAATTATAAAAGTAAAATGAAATTTTATAAATACTAGTGCATTTAAATTATTGAATGAATAAAATGATTTAATAAAAGATGAAATAATAAGATTAAAATTTTAAAATGTTATTATCCTAAAATAGCAGCGAAAAACATTAAAGGTATTATTAATGTATATTGATTTTTTTTAATTTTTAAATTTGAAAACTTTTTAATTTTGACTTAACGCTACTTATTTTATTTATATCCTCTCAATAAATAAGTAAAATTTTCTTATTTTTTTATAATTTTTATGAAGTAATTATCTAATATTTGCCACATTGTTTATTTTTTGCTTTTTTAAATTTCTATTTTCATTAGGAAATTATTATTTTTTATATATATATAATCAGTTTTATTGTATGCAACATACATATAAAAAGTTTTAAAAAGTTTTAATATTTAAAGATGAAATAGTAGAATAGGATCTAGTTTTAGAATAACAAATTAAAATGGAATCAAAATTTTAATATCCGCAATGATTTTTCTTGGTTGTCGTATATTTCTCAAAATCTTTCATATGAATCGTTGACCAAACTTTGTTGTAGAATGTAATCTGTTCAGCTTTTTTATGTTCAATAACTGAATTTATTTATAAAAAAAAAAGAAAGTTTTTTACGTGCGCCAATTATAAAAGAACTTATTTATACTAAGGCTTTATCTAATTTTAAAGCTTAACATTAAACGAGAATTTACGTAACAAATGAGAAATTATAAAAAGAAAGGAATCAAATGCGCTGTATCATTGTTGGATAGCGAATAACCATGAAACATTTAATCCTTTAAATATTAAGTAAACTATTTAAAATTCTCGTAAAACGATTCGTAGAAAGCCTCTGGTGCAGAAAGTTATTGAGGACATACTTTTTTCTCTCTATCTCTTTTTCTCCATTGTTTTTATTTTTAGAGTATACAGTTCTTAGAACTGCAAGTGTCATTATTATATTGTTATCCGAACTTCTTGTACTTTGCAATCAATAAACTATCAGCTTGTTGACGTGGCAGGCGCCTCGTTAGAACTAATGGATGACCTCGGTTTTAAGTGCTGTAGCAACATTAACAGAAGGTAACTATGAATTATTCAAAGAACTTGTAAAATAACTTATTATTAAATGAATTAATAGGGTGTTTATTGTTATTTTCCTAAACTTTCCCCATCTCATTTCTCTCTTCTCCCCTCCCAAAATTAAGATAGCTGATTATCTTTCAAATTTTCTAAAAACTTGTGTTAGGGACTGTCCATAAACTATCTCACACTAATTTTTGATATTTTCGACTCCTCCCCCCTCCATGTCACAATTTGTCAGTCTAGTGAATCTCCCTAACTAATATTACGTCCCAATAGCCCTAATTTACATTAAAAACTAAAGTATTTTTTAACTCAAAGTATTTAAATCAATTCAGTTCAAAACACCTCTTAATCAGTTCAACAATTAAGTCGTTAATCAGTCGAATAAATGATGGGGAATCTTATCTTAAACTGACAAATGACCCTATAAGACTACACATTTCAATAATTTCAATAACACATTTCAATAACGCGGAAAATAGAGAAAACATTGTGTCTCTTGATCTCAAGACATTTAGCTAACAGTCAAAAATAAAAATAAAAGTCTGAATGTATTTTAATTCTCAATATATTTCATGAGTAAATATATGCAAATTACTAAAATTAAGTATTTTAAATTTTTAAAATTTTTCTTACAAAGTTTATTTCACATTCAAGCATACTTTCGTTTGAACTTAAAGTTGAGATAATTCTGGATGTTGTAATTAATTTTTAGTAGATATTTTCCAAAAATACGCTTAAGTGAAATGTAATGTGATGTCACAATTCTTATCCCTCCGTCTCCCTCATCATAGTTTGCCACAACTCCGTCCCCCTCCCACACTTTGCTTACGTAGTTTATAGACCCTAAGCTATAGTCTGACAGATCTGTCTTGACGAACGAGATGTCTTGAGATTCGTGAGAAGCCCGAGATCTTGACTTTGGCCACTTTCCGAGTTTTCAAGAAATGTAGTACTGTGACTGTCTATCAGTAGGAAACTGCTACACAATGAATTTATTGTTTGACTGCTTATAAAAAGTAGACTAACATAACGAAAAAGCCTCTTGCATTTTCCCGTATTTCATTTCATTTAAATTTGTCAACGAAATTAAACCATAAATCGAAATGAAACATTCAAGCGTATTTCTTTTCATTTTACGAGTATTTGGTATTTGTTTGTGATTAGGAAATGAAATAACTGTGAAATGTGTAATTTTAAAGGTATGAGAGGTCCTCCATTAACTAATTCTCTCCGAAAACTACCTTCTATTTGAAATATAATTTTGCTTGCGCTGCTTTATGTGGCGACATTTTGCGAGAAGCCTAGGACTTCGCGTGAATCTCGAGAAATCTTGTTCCTCACGACTCATCTGTCAGACTACATTTCGTTTCTTTTGAATTTTAAATCTGTTCTTTAAATACATTTTAAGTGAGCATATACGTCGCTCTTTCTTCTTCTTTTTATTCGTTTCGCTAGCATTGTTTTTTTTTGTTTTTTTTTGTTTTTTTTTTGCACTTTTCACACATTTAACAACTACTGGATCGATTTTCATGAAATAGGATATGTAACTAAAATAGCTAAATTAGTAAGAATACAGAGCAAATCCAAATTTTATAGAATTTGCGTGAAACTATCAGCCCTTCCATTTTTAAGTATTTTTAAAGAATCCCAGATTCTAATATAAAGGTTCCTAAGGAATTTAGTACTCTGTCAAGGTTGCAGAAATTAAAATATTTGTAGCATTGATGCCTGAAATAAATAAATTCGAAAGAACTTACAATCTACTTTCCTTTTTTATTTTTTTTAAATTCCTTTGTTTTTAGGCCTTAAAACGACAATAACGACAATTCTATGTTTTTTTTATAAATGAAAACATTAACTGAATAAAAAAATTTCTATTTGCTTGAAAAAAAAAACATAATTTCCTACTTTTTCGTCAAAATTATATTAAATTTAATCGTAGCAACCCTTGCTCTAATTAATGATTAATTAAAAGGATTAATATTCATTGTTTGAAACAATAAAATATTAATGAAATCAGAATAGAAATCCATTGTTTCGATTCTGTGGGAATTTTCGTCGCCTTCTCTCGCTAAATTCTCTACAAGACTAAGTTTCAAGCAGATGCATTCAGTTGGTTAAAAATTTTAATTTTTTTAGATTAGATAATTTTTTAAAATTTTTAGGCGAGGAGGGACACAGGAATACATTGAAAGATTTATTTTCCTAGGAAAGAGGCTAAAACTAAAGAGCATGCCCACAACGCTTTACAAACAACGCTTTTTCTTACATATATTAATTAATTAGAGAGGATAACTCTTTTTAGGCTGCTCTAAGGAAACCCTTAAATATGCTGGAAGAATAGTTGATCTCGTCAATAGTGTTTCTGATCTTTGAAAAGATCACGGATATGTAAATCATTCCTTCTAGATTAGTTCTAATAGGTCTTTAGTGTCAAAAATCAATAAAATTTTGCATCCGTCCATATTTACCTTAAAATATTTGTGGCAATTACCATTTAAATTCTGATGATATATATTATTACATCCTCGACCAAATTCAGTCTCATGTGGAGGATTTTTCTTTGCTTCTTTTTTCTCCAGGTAAATGTTCATTCTAACAGCGGCGAATTATGAGGGAAGCTGACTGGGTTGCAGCCAATAATAACCTAATCGCATTCGATAGAAAGTGGATATAATTTTGTGCTAAAGCATAAATTTAAAGGCGACCCATAATAACTAAAAAATTAACAATTATAATAAAAATAGGAAATACATTAACATAAGGAACAGTTAAAAAAAGTTAAAAAAAATAAGAAAAACAAAACAAAACAAAAAAAACCACACCGATATTGAGAAAAAAAGATTAAAAGAGAGAGAAAAAAAGTAGATATACGGATTTGAAGTGACAACTCTCAGTGTATGAGACTGAGAAGTTAAGTATCAAGCTAAAGCTGACAACTGAAATCCAATGGTTGCATTTCTTACATTTATGCTAATAGAGGAAATCCAACGAAAACAATGCCAAATATCTCGAACATGGGGATGGGGAGTCTGAAAATTTTCTATTCCTACGTTGTTTGGGCCTGTGAGCACGATGTTGAAGTCCATTTGATCCGACCTTCCGTTGGGGAGTTGTTAGGGGTGGACAGACACGGACGGACAGGACAAACGCAGTAGCTACCGATTTTGATCGCTGTCACAATAACTCCCAAATGGGTTGCTAATTAGAACTTTATTTATTGTGACCGTATGGATTATGGATTAACCTCTCATAACATTCCGTTAACGTTTACTAAGTTATTCCAGTTCAATAGTAGAAATTACAACTGTTATCAGTTATCACAATTTAGTGATTTTCAGGTCATGTAATTACTGCATTTTACCGTTTTAAACTGCTATAAAAATTTATTAAAGCTTAAGAATTCTCAGAAACACTTGCAATTCAGAAAATTGATTTTTGCAGCCAGTTTCATTATTACAATCAAGGAACCGTAGTTATTGGGGCATTCATAGCTGTGGTACTGCAAAGTGGGAGCATTGGAACTCTGGGAAGCTTCTGTCTCAACCAGTCTCTGGAGACTGAAATTTGAGATTATGAATTCATAAGCAATGTCACATTGTCTGAAATGTCACAAACTTAATAGATTAGAACTGACCAGAGGCAAATAGACGTTATACGATATCTTAATAAGTCCATAGAGAGGGACTCTCAGTTTTGAAGACAATTCGAAGGGACAAACTTCATTGCAGAAAGTTACAGCCTCGGAATACACAAAGTTCAACTATAGAATATTACGTATAGCAAAATTGTACTAATTATTGTTACTCATTACTAATTTAAAATAAAATATACTTGAAATGTAAGGTTACTTTATTTTTAAAATTACTTCAAAATGTAAATTCTAAGACGTGAAGTCCTATTTCAGGAATTTATATTTAAAGTTGTAATTTTTGAATTTACATATTTTTGATATACTTATACATTTTATATAGCTTTTGTGCTTTTTTCTATTTTTTCTTTGTGGTTATCAGTTGAGGGTCTTATTTATTTATTTGCAGGTTTCACAATGTCTTAGTCATCTTCCTGTATCCATTTTATGCCAGTATCACCCTTCTCCATTCCTCTCTATCTTCCCAAGCCCCATCCTGTAATCTTCTTTCGTTCATTACTTCAATTATTCCTTGCATCCATATCAGTTTTGGTCTTCCTCTCTTTCTTTTTCCTGTTGGTATCCATTCATGTATCTTCTTCGGCAATCTTTCTTCTTTCATCCTCTTCATATGACCAAACCATCTTAATTGTGTATTTTTTACAGACTCTACAAGGGATCCTTGCACTTTCATTTTTTTCTTTTATGACTGTATTTCTCATTTTGTCCCTCCTTGAAATTCTTGCGATCTCCGCCAGAAATCCATTTCTGTTGACTGTAATTATGCCTTCGTTCCTGATTTTAAGTGCCATGTCTCTGAACCATATGTTATTGTGCTTTTAACAATTGTATTATAAATATATATATATATATATATGTTTTTGTTTTTACTGTAATATCTTTATCCCATAAAATACTATTTAATTTTGATATTGCTGATCTTCCTTTGTTAATTCTGTCGATTATATCATGTTCATGATTTCGGTTTTTATTTATTTTGACTCCTAAATATGTGTATTCATTGCAATGTTTTATAATTCCCTTTCCATTTTCCAAAATGAGATCTTTTGAAGGTGCATCTATTGCCATATGGTTTGTTTTCTTCAGATTAATATTTAGACCCTATTTCTCATATTCCTCTATCAATTTCCTTGCCATGTATTCTATGTCTTCATAATCTTCTGCAATCACCAATTGGTCATCAGCAAATCATAGTGTATATATGGTTTCATCTGTTAATAACAATCCCATCTGTGAGCATTTCTTTTTCCAAGTGGTTAGGGCATTTTGGAGATGTATTTTAAATAAAATAGGGGATATAGAACATCCTTGCTGTAGTCCTTTAGTGACATACAATCCAGGTGAAATCTTATTGTACATTTTAATTTTTTTATAGCTTGGATAATGGTACTATTTATTTTGTAATGTGCTAAGGTTTCCTATAGTTGAGGATCTTAAGTTCATTAATTATTAAATGTATTGCCATATATAATTATGTTCTTTACTGTAAAACAAATGGTTACACCTAAATACTTCCATGGAATAAGTTACTCAGCAGATTTTGAAAAATCTGAACTTCTTCTAAACCATATATGATTGAACTGACTTGGTGACATAATAACTCAATAATGTTGACTTTACAATTTATTCATCTTGAAATGAAGAAGAACCAAATGCATAATTACGACTAGGAAGATTGATTCCTGTAATGGACACTCTAATAATTGAATACAAGAGCTGATTCTTCAAATCACTTCAAGCTGAATTATTACGAATTAACTGAATGTCTTCTACATCTGTATTATCACTTTTTTTTAAGAAAAATGACAATGAATACTTGATAAGAGCATTTGATACAACTTATTATTATTTCATTAAAGCTTCAAATCACAACTCAAAGAAATTTATTTAAAAGAATCGATTTTTTGGTTAATTACGAAATCTTTTTAAAAAAGAATAATGCTTCGGTAAAGAAACAAAAGTTAATGAAAAATTCATTATTAAAAATTGAAGAAATGTATAAATTAAAGTATAAAATATTAAATAACTTATAATTTCTGATTGAATGCTCTTATTAAAGTATATTTTCATATTAATATTTCTTCCTCTGAAATAAGAACTTTCTCTGAAGCCTTATTGTTTATTTTTAAGTGAAATTATGATTCAAAGCTGCCATGAGGTAGTTCAGCTTTTTTGGAAAGATTTAAGCTAAAAATTAAATTTTAAAATGTAATTTCAATACAATAAATTAGTGTAATATATAATTAAATTTTAAGAAGTAACTAGCTCTTATCGAGTGCATTTAATATGGTTCCATGTTTAAGAATTTTCCAGGAAATGCAGGACTCGATCATTAAATCCAGATGTGTCTTTTCAACCAAAAGATACCCAGTGAAATCAATTGCTAATAGAGTAATTCCCATGGCGACCGATTGCAGCCTTCTACATTACTTAAATTCATTCGAGTTCTCATAATCACGAAACCCAGAACAAAGTAAAAGAAAAATAAAGCAATGAATTCTGAGAATTCCACAGCATTCAGAAATCATTAACAACAAATTTCATGTATTATTAGAACAGTTTGCAATGTTAATTTCCAATTAGCTCAAGAAAACAATAAAATGCCTTGTTTCTTTACATTTCGTCAGAAGTGTAGCTAGCCTTAGTTTTATTGTCTCAGATTATTTTATCGATTTTCTAGCAAAAATTTATTTTAGTTACTAAAGTCATCAACATTAATGAAAGACAGATAAGCACCTGACATTGAAACGGACAGAAATTAATTTAAAATTCAAAGACCTTCATTAATTTCTTTTCACTTATATTTAAAAAAAATCATAAAATAAATATTGTCTTGAAATTAAGAGATTCAGAATTTCCAAAAAAAAGCGGGAAATTCCAAAATGGGCTCCTTTCCAGTTACATGGATAAGAAATTTTCAAATAGGAATTATTTTGACAAATGTTTCAAAAAGATTAAAACATGAAACTAAAAGTAGGAGCGAGATAGGGAGGAAGTAAATATTTAAAAAAAAAACTGCCTAAACGTTCTTTTCATTTTTTTCTTTTTCTTTGAGGAACTTTTATGTAATCTTTGAGTAATGAACAGTATCTGTAATCTGCTCTAAATTTTTGTAATCTTTTGTAATGTTAAAAATTATTATTTTTTTTTCATTATTATATCGTTTATTGTTTCTGAATCAAATCTTATTATGATTACTTTCAAGATTTTATATAATTTAAGATAAATATTACATAATTAAAAAACATACAATTAAAAAAAAAGAGAAAAATTCTCATTTATTTCTAATTAACAGAATTATATACACTAGTTTATTATGATTTATGGTTTTGTTTAATGATTTGAACTTACGTTGTCAGGAACTAAACAAGATTGTACATTGCTGTGAAAACTTCGAAAGCAAGTGAAATAAACTCAACTCCTAAATTCAGACATTAATTTTATTTTTTCAAGTTTCTAAACGAAAAGTTTAATATTTTTTCATGCTGAAAATGATTCACCAAATGCTACATCCTAAATTTATCTATTCTTGCTTTGTATCAACACAGTTTTTTTTCCAGATTTTTTATAATTGTTTTTCAAAGTCATTATTTGTGAAGGTTGTTACATTCAGTTTATGAGCCCGGAGAAAGTGCCAAACGTGATGTGATGATATTCATGAGCACAATGGCTCAATCTGTGTTTATTTGCTTCTTATGAATACACGAAATCGAGTTCCATGTGAAACGAAGCCAACTGTGTATCGATTTGCCATTAAAGCATGTTCATGTAGAGGAGCAGAAGATATTATATAAGCGATCAAACTACAAAATGGCTAAATTGAAGATTTCCTTTGAATAAATCCTAAAAGATATATAGAATCAAAATTAATAGGATAATTTATGATTATAGCATGGTCTTACGGTCTTACTCTCACTCACATAATTATTAATTGAATATGGACTGGATTAAGAAAGTACGAGGACTACAAATGAGGCTTATTTTCCTGAGATCACTGAATTTTATCATTCAAGTTAAAATTAATGTAAGGTAATGGAAGCAAGATTTTTAAAGTTCATATACATAATGAATGGAACTCTAAAGATTCTACACGGGAACGCTACAAGGGATCAGACTATTCTATTTTTCGTAAGTCTGTTTGATTTATAGAAATTACAAAGATCTTAAAATAATTAAAAACGAAAATTATTTTAAAATTTCATTACTTTAAAATTATATGAGGATTTATGATAACTGTTTATCTGTCTTTTTCTGAAAACATATAGCTGGATTTGATAGTTTCAAGATATAAGGCGTTTAAATATGTACTTAAAGAAATAATGATTATTCATTAATAATTTTTTCTTTAGATCATCAACTTTACTCTTCCATAATTTATATTCTTCAGTATAATTAGTAATTCTAAAGTTGATGATCTAAAGAAAAAAATTATTAATGAATGAATACACGGGGTAATTTGTTGATTCTATTATTAATAAATAATGATTCTAAATTCTCTTTTTAAGCAAATAAAAAAGTGGCATTTAAAAAGTACGGTTTGACTGCAGTTTTTTGTATCTTCGATTTATCAATTTTATGTCTTTCATTTAACGAAAAAGTCTACCTTAGCTTACTTTCCAGATTTTACAGATTTTATCAGTAAGTATTTGTTTTTATTACCATTAACTGAACTTTCTAGGATCTCGCTGTGTTGGTTTACGACAAAAAATGAAGACGACTTGTATTCGAAAATTTTGATTTGTTGAAATATGTGAAGAAAATTCCGATAGAAAAGAAGCTGACACAATTAACTTTATTTCTGATATGAATAATATTAATTGAAACTTTAACGTCTTCCCCCAAGAATTTGCCAATTGGATAATAGAAATTAATTTAAAATTAATATCTGGTAATGTGAAGGAATTTTTTTATTGAAAATCAGTGCAGTGTAAATTATTATTCTCAATGCAGTGCCCTAGAAGAGGTTCGACTCTTCCTCATTTCTGTTGTAACGGATTATTTTGATTACGACAATTGACTAAAATCTTACAATGTAAGCTTGCCATATTGTATATAAAAAAAACCCAATAAATATTTGGTAATAACAGTAAACAGAATATGAATGAAACAACACAAGGAAATAAAGTATTAATGCATGGGAAGGAGGTAATCTGTCTTCAAATTCTCCGTTTGCTGAAAATTTCTATTTTTCATATAACTCCTTTAAAAATTAAGTTTAATTATTTGCTGTAAATTAAATAATTAGGTTGCAAATTAATAAGTGAATAATGTTTTACAGATTAAGCTCATTTTTTAAAACTTGGTGCTATGAGTAATGACTGAACCACAAGACAAAATAATTTGAATGACAAAAAAATTCAAAGTTCTAGTTAGTCATTCCTAAGAAATTGATGTTCGATTTATTTTCCGTGAATCAAAATTAAGCTAAGATTTTTTAATATACTGATAAATTATGAATGTTGCGGTAACGAAATATTTGATAAAATTTCCTTTTTGATTCTTGACTTCACGATCATAAACCTACCATAACAGAATAAAGGGAAACATCTTGTGAAGTTCCTCACTGACCATTATCTTTTATATATTTTTATCTAGCTAAGATGTTTGAGTAAGATGTTTGTTCCGAAACCAAAGGTTTGCTAAATCATGAGGTAATAATAAAATTACCTTAATAACATGAAAATTGTTGTGGAAGAAGAAAGAAGATTCAATCTCATTCGTATTAATTATTCCGAATAAAAATTTTAGATTCTAATCCCTGAAAGAAAAAGATCTCTCATCCAACTTTATCACTTCTGTGAATCATTTCATTATCTTCATATATATGTTTTCATCAAAATTAAAATTAAAATTTGTTGACGAAAGTTTTCATCAACATTTTTAATAATGTTTTCTTTATTTTCATATTATATTGATTATATGAGATTTATGCGCTTTTTATTTTAAGAAATTAATTGTTTTAATAATAATTAACACACTTATATTAAGAGGCTGTACACTTTGATGTTTGAATTTTTTTTTTCGATGAAGCTAATACACTTGTAAATTAGGCATGAATATTCTTAATTTATGGTCCTCGATATTTACGTTTTACACTTCATTTATATCTGAATTATCAATTTCTTCTGGAATGTTAGAAAAAGTAGTTGGAATGCCACTGCAGTTTTAAGTTAAATACAGGTCGATTCATTTACATATTATTTTAAAATTGTTTTTTAAATTTGTTTTTAGTAATTTAGTGATTTCTTTTTAGTAATTGATTTTTGTCATTTAAAAAAAATATAATTAAATTTTGATTATACAGTATGGCTTTTAATTTTTCAGTAATGAACTATTGATTTCACAACTATGATGATTTTATTTTAAAAACAGCATAGAAATAAACAAAGAAAAACCAATCAGTCTGCATGCTATTTCCTGCAAATCTCATCCTTTACTTTTTGCTGCACAGTTCATAGCGTTTCTCCATATTTCTAACAATATTATCAAATAATTATTACTGCATGTTCTATATAATCGGAAAGATTTTCGCTTTAAGCTGCTGCACCGTGGATGAAAGGTTTTCCCGGAACCCTCACTCCTTAAGCATACCCTACACATAGGATGAAGTTAGATCAGGACTTTAGATCAATAGAATGGGAAAGGTACTGAAGATCAAGACAAAGGGAAAGGTACTGAAAAGGTACTGAAAGGGAAATGTGTAACCATATTATTTCCCATTGTTTCCCTTAGACATACTCTCGACGCATGAGATGCGTGCCATGTCGCCCGTACTGTTGAAAGAACTGGTCAAAAGAAGCAAGTTTCCTGCAAAACCTTCTGTCGGCAGCGAAACGTGCCAGAACCTGGTTGATGTAAGTTTCTTATTTAACCGTGACTGGATGCCCAGTATCCGCATTGAAATAAAAAAATAACGCAACACTATCACTTTTTCACTGTGTTAAGGGTCTTCCTTCACTCCTCCGGTCGCTGAAAGACTAGGAACCAGTTGCTACGCCTGTTTTACGTGAACTGACAGATGAAAGTGGTCATCGTCGCTGAACCAGATTTTGTCAATAAAGGAAGAATTTCATACTGCAAATTTAGGACTCTGGCACAATACTAACGCCTCGTAGCATAATAACCGATTCAGAATTGTTGACTAACCTGTCTCATGCACGAATAGGCATTTAATATTTTCAATATTTTTTGAAGTTTAATATATTTATATCCAGTTTAAGGCAGAATTCAACGTGGTGATTGCATAATTTGATTAAAAACATGTTCGTCATTGTCATTCGTGTCCATTGGTTTCGACGTCCTGCACGATCCTTCCCTTGGCATTTCTGGTGCTTCGGAAGTTGGCTAGAACGCCCAGTATAACAGAATTACTGGGTGCTCGTTTACCGAAGTGTTCAGCAAACTGCTCACATACAAACCGTAAATTTCTGTATGCGAGGAAATAATGCTCCACTAGAAAGATCTTTTCCTCAGTAGACAACATTACTAATATCGTTTATAGTTGCGGAACGTGTATGGGATATAATATACATCAGCACCTGCGATATGACACATGAGGGCATTCGCATGTATAATCACAACATGACCGACATTTTCAGTATTGTAAATTACTGTTGCTCTAGGAATATTTTGAATTTTTTCCATTCTTTTATTGTCAATTTACGACAATATTCAATGAATATCAATAAAAATGGACTTTAGTTGAAGTTGACAGTTTAGTGAAAAGAAAAATAGAAAATCAATCAAAGTATGTTTTGACCTAGAATAAAATAAACTAATAGGAGTCTTTTGGATGTAATTTCATTTATGACTTAAGATAATATCACTAAAGTTACCAGATTAGAATTATAAATATTAAAAAACTGGATTCCTTTTTAGTAATTAAGAATATTTAAGAAAAGAATGACTGCATACATAATTTAATAGGATACACGTAAATTTGTTACTACATAAACCTTTTCAGAGAATTGATACTTCTTTTTCAATTAAAAAATAGTTTGAATTGAAGAATGAAAAACATAAATAGTTCAAACTTTTGTTGTGTGAAAGCTAATGGGTGATTTTCATTACTGATTTTGCTGTAATACAGTAATTGATCATATAAATTTTTTGCATAACGTAATGTTAGCTCTTTTACCCACGTCATGATTACGTACAAAATGAACTATAATCAAATCTTTAATTAGAAACACACTCTTCCATACATTGCATTAGTATTAAAATATTTATTAAAATACTAATATTTATAATTTGTATTATAACTATAATACAAATCTTTAATTGATTAAATTTAATTTTTAATTGGTAAGCAGATGTATATACTTCATCGTCGATCTATGTATTTCATTGAATTTACTGTCCTAAAACTTAGCTTTATGTACATTTAGTAGTGGAGTTGCGATCGAAATCCTAACTACTATATAATACGAAAATCTGTAAGTTTGTTTGTTTGTCATTCAATAACGCCATAATGGTGCAACATAATGTTTGCATGCAGTTAGTCTAAGACACGGAGTGCTCCGTAGACTACTTTTCATCCCGATCGGTCAGATAGTTCCCGTGGGATGAATGAAAACTCCCCCAAATCTTCCCAGTACTGTCCATAGACGGCGCTATGAATATATAATACATTGGATTTCAATAATGTACTGCATGTATTGTTTAAAATTTAAACTTTAATTTAGTTTTAGTTCTAAGTTTCGATTTTAACATTACTTGATGTAATTTGGAATAACTAATGCAATTTTAATGTAATTTTTGAATAACTAATGCAAGGCTGCCGGAAGAAGAAGAGGCGGTAGCCGTCTATTTTTAAATAAAAGTAAATTTATAAGTCTATTTTTTACTTTTATATTGAATAACGTTTATTGAAGTTATTTTCTAAAGTTTACCAGCATTGAAGTTTCTATACTTGTATTAAAGTTTTCAAGAAAGAAATCGATGCATATTGGCAAATCTTAAAATGCCGTCTTAACATTCTGAATACTTAAGAAATAAAGAAGCTGTTGAAACTAGAGCGATGAAATTGGATTTGGCAATGACACTTCGCAGCCATCGACATTGATAAATTATAAGAGAAGTTAGTTAGGCGATGATTTTTTTATTCAAAGGCAAAAATCATCGCGTTATGTCATTTCAATTTGTCTAATCAATGAAGATTAAGGATTTCAAATCACTTTTCCCAATAAAATTCTTGTGATAAAATTAATTCCCTCCTTTTTTGCAATATTTTGACAAATAGAATTTTCTTGATTGCATTTCTAAAACCAAATTCCAGCTTCTTATTTGCGGACATAAGGAAAACGAGGAGAATCATAAATTGGAATCAAATTTGAGAGATGATATTTAATATGTCACCTTACATTTCTTTAACTGGCCAAGACTTCGTTATCAAGTTTGAAGTTGAAATCTAATTATGTTAACCTTACTTCTTACATTTGTATGTCCGATAATATTAGAAATTTGTTGCATTCTGTTATTGAGACAATACATGAATCTACAAAGGTTTAGCAAATTCAGTTTTCTGTTTCTGTTATTTCCCTGTAGATTCATGTATTTTGTTTTCTGATTTTTTTATATCTTATCACATCTATTTTTAAAGATTTTTTTTTATCTTCTTTAATATTTAGATTTACAATTTAAATAATAACATTTAATGATAGGATAGATTAGTAAATAATATATTAAACAATAAAATGGACTTTTATTTACGCTAGGAAAAATGTAACAAGCTGCTTATCTCATCAGACGTTAATTCGTCATTTAGTGATGCAGTTTACTAGAAATTAAATCCTAAACAATTAGTTAGCAGAATTAAAAGCATTTATTAAATGTAGATATAAATATCAAGTAAATATTTCGCCCCCGAAATATAATTAGAATATTAAATTACTATTTTATTGGGTTCAAATGAAAATTAAAATTAAGTATTAATTGAATGATAAAATAATTAAAACTTTATTTAATCGCAACATTCTGCTTCATTCGTTTGAGAAGTCTCATTAAGCGTTAGACTCATTATTTACCTAGTCCCTTAAGTGATAATGAGAAGAGCCCATATCGTAATAGTTAATACTTGTGACGTCAGAGCAGAACATGTGAGTCCAGCGTTGCCACTTGACAAAGCCACAGAGAAGCGGTTCATTTGAATGAGACAAGTTGCTGTTCGATTATTCTACTGAAATGCAGTTTTTGAAGCAAGTAAAGATTCGGGAACCAGGCGAAAGTAAATGGAACGCAAGTAACAGGTTGAATCAAGAAAGGATTTGAAATATAGACTGACGCAAACTGTAAGTTACGAAAATTACATATTCCTTATTTTGGAAGGGAAGACTACAAGGTTAAACGAATTAGCGAACGTTGTTAGTCACGGAATTGGAAAAAGTTATGACGAGCGTGTTGCCGTATTCATTATTATATTAGAAAGAAAATTCACCGGATATATTTTATAGTGGTCGATAGTGAATCAAATACTAGAATTATTCGAAGTTACAATAATTAGAAAGTGCTTAGTGAATTGATTTATTACAGAATTAGCCTAAGCAAGTCTAATTCTCGCCTGCCATAGGCAAAGCTTGAGTTTAAGAGATAAAGTGAACTTACTGTTAGTGTTAAAGTATTTACTAACTTTGAATGGAAACCTGCCATGTGTATTGTTTCAAGAATGATTCATAGAATTACTAACAGTATGAAATTATTAAGTAATGAGTGGAATTCATTCATCAAGACTATTTATAGTAATCACACAGGTGATAGCCATTTGCAACTTCAGTGAACTTTTAAATTAAATAATCACACTTGTGAAAGTCGTTTATAAATGCAGTGAACTTTTAAATTAAGTATTCACACAAGTGTAAGCCATCCACATCTGCATGGAACTCATTAATAACTTAAATTATTGAAAGTAGACTACTTCGTGTAGTCACTTTTCATTAAATAATATGAATTCCTAAAATTATCTACAAAGAAGCAATAATATGTAAATCTTTGAGGATTAAAGATTTCCATGTCAGTAGATTTGTACACAGCAACTTGTAAGTTTTATATTTGTTTTTGCATTTGATTAGATGAAATACTAAATAGTCTACTATTCATATAAATAATTTATATGCAGGCAGCACATCTAATAACTTACTAACAGATGTTCAAAAATATATGAATGCAGCTATATGAATAACTAAACTATAAAAAAAGAAAAACAATATTTCCAGAAAAAAAAAACATAGCCCTCATATTTTGATGAAATTTTAAATATTAACATTGAGCATTCCTCCTGGATTAATAGGAGTTACGCTGTAGGTTAACTCGATATATCACAAAGATATTTTCAAGAAAAAGTAATTAAGGAATGGTATAAAACGAACTTGGTCTATCTTATAAATTGAATTACATCCGTAACATGTTTTTGTAAATCTGCATCGGAATCTATAAGTATTTTAGAGGGATTCTACTAATTTTATTGGGCATTATATAAATTCAATGATCAATGCCTTTATACCGTGGGCAGCGTGATCATTCCTTGCAAAAAGCAAGAAAAATTGATTGATGATAACATTTTGTTAAATAAATATGAATTTATGTATATAGAATTTATCGTCTATAAATATACATCATTTCTTAAAATTGTAGAGAAATAACTAAGTTTATTTACAAAATTATTAAAGAAAATACTATATTATTATGATGTAATTAGCCTTAACTAATGTTATAAGAAAAATTTTTACGTAACGTTTTGATTTTATTTGTATTTATTATGCACGAAAATATATTTTAAATTTCAATCAATTTGCTGTTGATATGATTTTTGAGTATAAGATAGGAAATATAAATCGCCTACGATCATGAACTTTTGTATGCATTGTTATTGCTTATGGTGCTCTACAGTGGAATAATGATCAAGTTTACAATGTAAATACATTTTCCAATAATTATTTTTTTTTTATATTGACCAATAGCTCAACATCTTATTTTAGTGATTCGGAAGCATAATAAAAAAAATTGCTATTTTTGTTATTATTGTCTTGTTTTAGTTAAGAAGAGAACATTTGAAACTTACGATTGTCTATAGTAGAAATTTGATTTTTTTTTCACTATCTGCAAAGAGATATTAGATGTAGCGTATAAATATTTACGCAGTATAAAGTAGTGTAATGCTAGTTTTAGTCAATTACAGTTATTATATTTTTCTCTTACTGATATTTACTGTACTGATATTTTAATACAATTCGCAGCAGCTAATTCGATAGATATAACATAAAGAGAAGGATTTAGAATTAATTAATTATATTAGATTTAGAGTAATAGTAAAAATTAAATAATTTTGTTCACCTGATTTAAATTATCCTATATTTAGAAAATTCCATTTACTTTATTGGACAATATCTGTTAGGAAAAATGAAGATTGAATACAATTAAGAATATTCAAAAAACCTCACTAACAAATTTTCGTTTGAAAGAATCTTACTGCTTAAAAGAGAATTCTTGTTTAAGTCGTGAGATCAATGGGCTTTCGTCCTTTAAAGGTAAAGAAATGTTAGTTCTTTGATCTTGGACGAAAACAAATCTCTTCTTCTTTCGTCTTGTGGAGGATCTCATTTCTGAATTGTAACATCAATTGAATTATCACTTTCCCAAAGAGACTCACAGGGGCACCCACGATCTAATAACTTCCGTTAAATGGAAATCCTGCAACCGAGGTAATTTCTTTTCCTGATTCAAAGTCTTCTCAATTGATTATTGAATATGATCTAAATAAAGCAAAGAATTAAATTATCGATTTTTTTTTTTCCTTCCTTAAAAATTGTGAAGCCTTAGGGTCACAGAAATATTGGGCTTCGCTAAAATATCGACCAGAGGAGAATTTTAACCAATACCATCTATTTTCCAAATTATAAGAATTATAAAGTAAAATTATAGAAGAACTACACATCTACACTGTATAGCATTAAAAATACTTTTAAGTTTTGATAAAGGTAATTGAGATTTCAGATTTCTGAATTTCAAACATGGGCACAATGATCTCGGAACTTAAGTTTTTATTTAATTGTATATAATAAAGATTATTTAACTATCTGGATATTACACTTCTGTCTTTAAAATAACTGTATTGTTGTTTTCAGTGAAAGAAATATAGAGAAGGGAAGAAATGTAATCAATTCAACTTCATAAGGTGATTAAATAGATCAACATCAATAGATTGCATATTTTGATATATTTTATTTCTAGATTTTGTGGAAAGTTAACTTGTATTTAAGAAAATAAAATTTAAAATCAATTTGAAAATACATAATAAAAATTCAGAAATTATTTTTTGGATTCCGACTTAATTAAGGTGAGTTGTATTAAGTTTACATAAACAATAACATTTTTTTTGTTTTTTGGTACAGAATTCTGTTAAAAAAAATGGATGAATATTTACATGACTTCTTTGTTATATTGAGCTAGCAAAAAAAAAATCTTTAATTTTTAGTAAATATGTTGAAATTCCACTTCCTGTGACTTTCAGTTACGACAATAATGGGCTAATCAACAACGGCGAGGTAAATAAGAAGTCATCTGAAATCTTCTATACGAAACCACTTATTTACGAGAAAAGCCCAGGAGACAGAAGAATCCAGAAAACTACTAAGGTCTGAAAACAAGCAAATATTTATACAATGTAATTGTTTCCCTATGTATAGACGTATTAAACAAAAATTTACTTCAAATACAAAACAACTTCACTGTTATCACATTAAAAGGTTCATTTTTATCGGGGAAAAAAAACTGAGATTTTTTTATTATAAGCATTTGTAGAAATGAATTGAAGGCCACAGGTTCAACGAAACTGAAAAATCGGGAATAAATAATAAACGCTAGGCCGAATAAAAAATGAAAAAACAAGAAAAATGTTTTTGGATGATTTATGGAAAACTCGTACATTTTGAACGAAAATATAATAATTTGTAAATTTTAAGCAAAGAAGTAATAATTTAAGATCAAATATCTTTAGCTCTATATGCTATGGTGGATACAGATCGACTTTTTCAATGGTAATTCACTTCCCTGAACTCCAATCAATATTTATTTATTTTTTTGTTCAGTCTTTTTTATGAATTTTATTGCCATGAGTTAAGTTTTAAGTGAACTCAGTCATTGGACACAAATTAAATCTATGTCAACAATTGTGATGGAAAGCGATGCACGAATGCAAATTAACATACCATTACTACTGTTCAGGAGAATTATTAGGCTTCTCAGATCCTTAGTTTAGAGTTTCCGGATTTCAAAATAGAAATAGCGATAACCATTCTACTTTACGGTGTTACATGCAAGTTCTTTCTTCGTAATACTCATTAATGTGAACTGCACTTCAAATAGATTTATCCACTGACTGCCATTTAATTGACTAACAAAATACCATTTACGATAACAGTTACTACTAATTTTTAAAAGTAATACTTAAGAGTACAAAAATTCTTTTTTTTTTTTAGTTTGTTGTTTTTTTACTTTGCTTTCAAATCAGTCTTTAACTAAATAAGTTAGCGCTTTAAAATCAATGGACAAATAATATTGTATATAAGGTAACTGCACCAAATAAGGCCCACCTAGAGTTTAAAGATTTTTTATATTTCAACTGCAAGAGTGAAAATTCTGAAAACTGAAAACTGAAAGGTAGTTTAAGATGTGCTGTTATGAAAAAGTGAATTTAGAATTAGTTGCATTTGAAATTCTTTGTGTAATAACAGTTTTGAAAATATAACTGAAGAGTCTTATTTGGAGCCCCTGTTCAAATATCAAATTATTCTATTTGATTCTACTCATGACATACTTCAAAATGATATAAAACATGTCCATGTATGTTATTTTGCCAAAAAATGGGGACGATTTTTCAAATTATGTTGAAATAGTAGCGAGAAAAACTTTAGACGACTTTTACTGCAACTGAAACAAACATGGCGAAATAGTCCACTGCAATGGACCTAATTTTTGGTGTAGCCGCTAGAAACCAGGACCTGTCTGAAACATAACTAATCTTGGTAAATTGTCAACGTTCTATTAATAAAACGAAGGATGGACTTTATTTGGGCAACCTACCTTACTATAGAATTGGATCTCTCATTGAATACTTAAATTTAATACTCAAATTTCGGCTTCTAATTATTATTTCGCACAATCAATAAACGATAAAAAATGAGAATAAACACTCTCTATTTGCACTTTATTCTAAAGTGATGGTAAACGAATTTGGTGATGGTATAAAGTTTCGATGCAAACAATACAGGGAACCAGAGAACAAAAACAAAGAGAACCTCTAGACTTTCTTTAGTTTTATCAAAATTTAAAAATATCATCTTTTTTTTTTTAGCTACCTGAAACAAATTTAAATGAAATTAAAAAGACTTATAAAAGACTTCTACAACTAGCTGTTCAGAAAACAAATAACTTTTTATCGATTTAAATATTGTCATTCAAGTTGGAAGCATGTCTGTCTCCTTGAATTGATGGTAAAAAAATAAAAAAAAGAAATCCTCTATCATTTCGTTTCTCATTCAAGGTTGCAGGGAAAAAGAGAAAAAAGAACCAAAAAAAAAAAAACCTAACGTTTAATTCTACGTGTATGAAAATAAAGGTAAGAATGCAAAAAATTCTCAGAAACCGAAAATGGAAACTAGGTGGAAATTAAACACCTGCTTCTGACAGCTTGTTATATAAAAACCCTTCGCATGTTTATAAACGTCAACCCAAAATTTCTGGAAATGACATCGTGAAGAAATCTAAAAAGTGACTAGTAAATACTAGCCTAATTCTTTTTTTAGCATAAGTTTATTTTCTTTTCTAAAGATTTTTCGTTTCAGAAATACAAATTACAAATTACATTTATACATTACAAAGAAATACAAATTACATTTTTTTATTATTCAGACACAAGATAACGAAGTCCTTTAAATACACTGCTCACAAAATTTAGGGGATATTGCGAAATGAATATAATACACCCAAAAAACAGAGGCATTTGAGTTTATTTATTAACGAACGTCATCAGAGAAGCAAATGACACGAAAATGGATTGTTGTCTGAATATGCAAATGTGATGCAAAACGTTAATTTGCATGTTTGTCTACAACGCTGTATAAAGAGGCTGGCGCTGCTGGGTTATCTACACTTTCCTGGATCAACAACAAGTGGCACAATCATTGAGTGTCACCTGAAAATGCCCCTACAATATATTTACCTGATTCTGAAGCTGGAAAGTCATTGGGCGTCTTGAAGGTGGCCAAACAGTGGCAGCAGCGGTTGGAACCTTCGATAGCGTGATTAGCAGACTCTGGAATCGCTTCAGAGAGACTGACACAGTACAAAGAAGACCAGGGCAGGGTCGTCCACGTGCCACCACAGCAAGAGATGATCGCCACTTGACGCTAATAGCACGAAGTAACCGGCGAAACAATGCGACTGAGCTGCGGGGACAGTTTCTCGCTGCTACTGGACGACGGGTGTGTACTCACACCTTGCGAAATGGACTCCGTTTAGGTGGACTGTATGTCCGGCGACCAATGGTATGCATTCCGTTCACTTCTGAACATCGCAGAACCCGCAAAAGGTGGGCTGAAATGCATCTTTCTTGGACCCGTGAAGAGTGGTCCCCGGTTCTCTTCAGCGACGAGTCAACATTCAGCCTGCAACCTCGTCGTTCCCTGATCTGGCGTGAAACGGAACAAGGGAGAATCCACGTTTCGTGCAACAAAGACATTCCTTTGGTGGAGATGGAATCATGTTGTGAGCAGGCATCAGCTTTGGTGGTCGTACCGATCTCCATGTTCTTAGAAATGGAGCGGTGAATGCTGTAAGATATCGGGATGATATTTTACCCTATGTTGGAGCAATTGGGACCAACTTTGTCTTTATATGGACTATAATGCAAGTCCCCACTGTGCACATCTCGTCAACTACATGCTGCAAGAGGCTGGAATTAAGCGCATTCACTGGCCTTCACATTCTCTAGGCGTGAATCCCATCGAACACGCTTGGGATGCATTAGGAAGACGTGTTCTCAGTCACCAATCATCTCCCAAAACACTTCCTCAGCTGAAAGTTGCCCTGGTGCGCGAATGACCACGAATTCTACAGGAACTGGTGGATAAGTTGATCCTCTCCATACCTCATCGCTGTCAGTGTGTTGTAGCAGTCTCAGGTGACCATACACCATACTGAACTGTCACAGAATTGCGACAGTTTTCACGTTTGACATGCGAATATTAAACCCCGTCCATGTGTCACATCCTGCTCAAACCCGATAAATGAATTCTGCACCTCATTTGCATATGCAGACAACTTCCATTTCCACGTCATTTACTTCTCTGATGATGTTCTTTAATAAATAAACTCGAAATGCCTCTGTTTTTTTAGTGTATTATATTCATTTCGCAATATCCCCTAAAATATGTGAGCAGTGTAAAAATAACAATTGAAAGTTTTACAATATTATAACTGCATTTTAAAAATTAATGTATTACTTAAATGAAGGATTGTCTTTCTTGCCAAGATGTAAAGATATTATCAATAGACCTTGATTTCTGTTGATGCAACCAAAAATACGTAGAGCTTATATAATTTTTTTATCATTAGTTTCAAAATAAAGAATTTTTACTTCCTTTACAGAATTATTACAAACTAATAAACAATGTTCCACCAATTCAGATCTATCACAATCATTTCTTCTAATATAAGAAAGTGAAGTATGGAGATATTATATATTGAAATAAAATTAAAATTATTTCTCTTCAATGAAATTTCTAATTACTTATGCAGATATTACTCAAAGAATTGACACTTGGATGATAAAGAATATTATATATTCAGTTTAAAAAAATAAATGCACTTCAATTATACTAAATAATTCAGCTGCAGGCTATCATGTCCTTAACTGAATTACAATAACTACCAACATTTCTAAGAATAAGATTCGAATGTCTCCCTTCGTAAGCATTAATTTCATTTTAGAATAAATAATATCTTCAGTACTTTGATATCCATAATCTCAAAGTAAAAACTGTAATATTTAAAAAAACCTCGTTTTATTTCGCCTTCAGAATTGGATCCCTACAATGATCACTGTTGATACTTCAGCTCTGTTACTTAATCTTCGTTTGTTTTCTTCACAATTATATTAGTAGAATTATTATTTGAATAAAATTTCCATCATTCTTCCTGAAACACATTATGGTACATGCTTTCTTTTGATGTTCCAACTGAAGATCCTTTTATAATATAATTCACTGTGAACATCTGTAGAATAGATCTTTGTCGCGTTGCAATTCTCTTGAATATTTCCAGTCTATTTGTAATGAATAAGTATCCTATAACTTTCCCAATATTTTACTTTATAGGGATAATTGTAATCGAATAAAGATAACCTGGATAACCTCTTTTTTTACACTTTTTTAACTTTATTTCTTTGCAATATGACAAAACTTCAGTCATAATCTTTATTCTTTTATCAAAACACTGTTACACATTTTCTGATGTCTCTTGCTGTTAACAATCTAGTATCATACTGTTGTTTACACAAATATTTTTTAATGTTTGTTATGCAGAACTTTAATTTCACTTACACTAAGACACATTTATTTATTTCAGATGGATAATTCTTTCGGGTATATTCGGTTTCAGTGTAAATTTCCACATAAAGAAATATAATTGTACGCCTCCCCAATATATGAACCTTTCTTACAATTGGCACAATTAATCCAATTAATAAAATTCTGTAAATTCGTATGTGAAAATACACATTCACTTCCGTTTATAGGAGTTCCGTGTTATAAGTTTGCTGAATACCAGTTCGTTGTATTCATAGCTCCTATCTCATTACTGCAATCTCCTCTAACATTGTTTTGCAGGAGAAATTCAAGATATTCATTTTAGTATGTAAACAAAATCAATATAATTATACATTTTTTAATCAGCTACATTTTTAATAATGTAGAAGGATAAATCATTACTGCCGAGAGCACAGGCCAGTCACTTAAAATACCCCTGCTCTTTTAACAAAGTAAATGGTATTGCATTCGAAAACAAACATACATTGTGCATAAGTAATCCTGACTTCTTCATTTTCAAATATTGCTACCTTTCAACTTTTTTGAAAACACCTTTTGAGTTTGTGTTTGAAATATTTTTCTTTAAAAATTCCTAATTTTCAAAGTATTTTAAAATACTTAAAAATAATATTAGAACCAAATTTATGAAGAAGATTCCTAATATTTTCAGAATAAGTAAAATTGCCAGATCGAATAACAGATTTCCTGTAATCAACATCTTTATTTATTTAATATTAAAACAATTATAATTATCATTAAATCTTCTGGAGAAAAGGCTTAGGTTAATTTAAAATTAACATTTGAAACATCTCAATATTCTTGTTGTAAATTTCTAGTTCACTAGTAGTAGAATCAATTCTTCTTACACAATTTTTAATAATCCCTTTTTTAGTATTAATACTATCTGCCGAATAACAATGTAAAACATGTTACTTTTATATTGCTTAGAGAAATGTTCATTTTGGGAACAGAATTTACCCTTTAAAACTTGATGTCTAAAAATGTAATCCTTTATACATTTCTTAATAACAGTATAACGAATTTCAGTATGTAAAGGTTTAAAAATTATAAAACATATCAAATTGGTGGTCCATATCATAAGAAATAATTAAAAGATCATCAATATAATGGAATAATTCCATCTTATCATTATATTTCTTTATGATGTAGTGATGCTCTAATGCAGTGGTGCACAACCAACGGGTATATTTGCTGCGGCCCGGTAATGTCAAACTTCAAATTAAATTTGAGCATTTTACATTGCGGTCAACAGATACATTGAAAAATATCATAACTTGCAATAGTAACTGTCTCATTCTTATCTATTGGAATATTGGTATGAAACAAAAACCAGCTCATTATTTGATAATTTGAAGCTTATGGAAATTACTTTTATTATTAATAATTGTTACATAGTGTGTCAGAAATTAGAGATCCCATTGGAAATCCATATGGTTGTTTATACAAAACATCTTTATGTTTAAAAAAAAGGTTAAGACAGACAATATTTAATAAAATTTTAAAATTCAATCTTGTGATGTTAAAAGCTTGCAAATTCGCCACAATTAAGAACTAGCCGTATTATGACATTAAGAATTTCCTCAACAGGAACACTGATGGACATATTCTGAATAGCCTGCATGTATAATTTAATATATCTTTTATATATCTTTCAATATCACAACATTGGATTTCAAAATTTTATTAAATATTGTTTGTCTTAAATTTTCTGTTTGAGGTAAAAAATCACTTGAATTCTTTATAATAATATTAGGATAAGGTAAATGAAAACTTATTAACAATTGTATAGACATATCTCTTTATATTTTGAGTTGGAGAGTTAACAGAATTTATAGTAGGTTTTAATGGAATTCCATATTTATGAAATTTCGGGAAAAGGTGTTCTTTTGGATTCTCAGTAATCAAATTCTTAGTAAGCATCATTATCAATATAATCTACTTTAAAGCAATAGGTGTCAAGGCCTCATTTCCGACCTTAAGAAACAAATTAGAAATAATATCCGTATTTATCTCAACATAAATAGAATCAGATTTTCTAATTTGTTATGAAGTCACTTTTATTGAAAGTAACTGATTGCTTTTATCAGATTTTATAAAAATAGTATTATCATCTTTTCCCAATTTTTTAAGTCTACGTAAGTCACTTGAAGATACGTTTGGAGCAGATTTATTGTTCTCGGAAAATTGTAATTTTGATGATGCCTTCTAATAAATAATCTTTATTATATTTGTTTACATAATTATGAATATCACATAAATGTGCTGTAGTATTTAAGTCTAAGGAACGGTCTTCTCTTCTTATCAAAAAATCCAGACAATCCTTCGTTTAAAAAATACATTAAGTTATTTTTCATTTTTAATAAGCAGTCATATCATTGCAATGATTTCAATTGTTATTTTATTTTCCTTTGCAATTGTTGTGGTTGTCGTTAATACTGTGTTCTATTTGCTATTCATTTTTATGTTTTCTTTTCAGTTTTAGGCATTTTAATTTTCAATTTGTGGCTGGATAAAGAAGTCGCCTTAAAGATCTTTGTAATATTGTGTTCATTGGTGAAGTTATTTAATTAATATGTATATGACAAGGTCTTATTGCCTTTCCTCTGCCATATTTTTCAGCCGCACTTGTTTAGTCGGAAGAGAAACAAACAGTGAAGAAGAAAGAAACATCCAAGCCCCGCGCTGGAATTCGAACGCACATTTTGACACATCTGCTTCGTGAAAGGCCGTCACCTGGACTACTAGGCTAACCGGGAATAAAAAATATGGCTAGATCACAATAGAAATATAAAAAGTGATAACATTAATTGAACATATCTAGACATTGAATTGAAGACGTAGTAAAGATTAAACTATGGACATCCGTATCGAAAGCTGGCATTTACTGTGTCCTTGCTGATGATCGGCAACAAGCTTGATACAACTGTTTTGGAATATAAAATCGAAGATTCTGGAAGATCAGATGTTCTTGTGAATATAAGATCTCATTTATTTATAAGGATCAATAAATAGTTCACTTAATTTTATTTATATGTTATTATCTTGCATTCAAACATACACCTTGAAGATTTACTTCAAGTAATAAGGAAAATAAATGGTTTCGCAGTGTGTATGAAATCACAGCAACCCAGTATATGTTTCATTTACGCTAACTGACTGCAGACCGGAAGTCGTATTTTTCCACCTCTATAAGTCATAAGCTTCCACTAAGGTATCTGTCTTGTATGCCCAACTTATAGTTTGGACCATACAATAGTAAGGGACGGATGTACAGATTGACAATACCTTTTTAAGAGCACCCCTTTATACTTCGTTTAGGGGTCAGTTGACTTATTTAGTGGCAATCAGATACAGTTGTTATATCATTGAAAGTAACAAGAATGCAATCTATAGTGAGAGTGACAGAAGGATCGACAGACAGACGGACAAAATTTAATTCATTTTCAACATTCAAGAGCTGCTCTTCCTTCCGTTACACTTAATATTTACGTCAGTTTTTAATTTAAAGATATATTAAAAATGAATGAAGTTTATTATTATTATTCATTGTCAATACTCTGTCAATACAAGCTAATTATTACCAATCAGAAAAGCATAAAGTTTGTCTTTAGTACAATGAAATGACTCATCAAAAGACAAAAATTATTAAAACATAATAAAGAAGATTGAAACTTCAAAAGGATTGAAAAAAAACACAATGTTGTAATCGGTGAGACCAATCCGACGCTTGTCCGTTTTTGAACCAAAGGTTTAAACCATTCATTTAAAGAATTCAGTGGTCTGAATTGCTTATTTTATTTACTGCTTTGTTTACTTCGTTTTATTTGTATTTTATTATATTCCAGATAAACATTTTCTTTGGTTTCTATTCTTTTTTCCATGTTAATTCAATTCAGTAACGGTGAATTTTAAATTAAAAAACATAACTACGTATAGTTTTAGACTAACAATTATTCACTAACTTGATCACAAACCCTATTCGGAATTTTATTTAAGCATGTTCAGTGATGCATGCTTAAATCCATCAAATATTCAATTTTTTATTCCAAAAGAAAAAGACATTTTCCGTTCCATCTCACAGGAATTTCATCTTGAGTCTGTTTCTAATACCCATTCTTCCATCATTTCCATTCCTTTTTTGTTCAACCAAAAAAAAAGAAAACGAAAAAAAAAAGAAAAGAAATCAACAAAAACAGAACCTTCTGCAGATCACAATTCCAGGAAAAAAAAAAGAAAGAAGGAAAAACTTTTTAAGGAAGAAGCCAATTTTTCAAACCAGATGCTAAGGAGCTCCTGCATTTGAATTTCAGGGAATTAATGTTTACCATTCATGCGAAAGCAATTGTGTAAAAGATATTCACTGAAAGGGAAATGCTTAATGCAGCTGTGCCACACTACACACAGTAAGAAGTTTGAAAAACGCTTGGATGACAAAAGTTGCCAACAGGTGGCGCACATGACTAATAGCAAATTACTGTATAAGAAGTATTTATGAATTTGTCTTTTTTCTTCAAATATGCTCCATGAGTTCAAGATTAACAAAGTGAATATGCAAATATTCCGTTGCTGGCATTGACATTGTTATAAACTATTCATCTAAAATATTATTAATCTGAAGTTAAAATCTTACATGTTCCAAAAAGAATAAAATTAAAAATGAAATTTAATGTTTTAGTGTTATTCAAAAAATTAAATTCATTCATATTCATCATACTTTAAACGATGAATTTCGTACTATGTAATTTGTAAATATAAATTAGGGGATATATTTATAATTTTTTTAAAAACTTATTTAAAAATAAACAGCGTTAAAAATGAATTATTACTGCTTATTATTACAATTCATTATAAATTTCTTAAATTAAAAAAATAATTTAATTACAGTCTTAATTAAGCTATAAAATATCAATTCACTTAAGTTAAATTTTCAGTATCTTTTTTTTAGCGACTCATTTGGAAGCAGTTGTGATAGCGACCAAAATCGGTAGCTATTGCTTTTGATCTATCCGTCCGTCCGTCTGTCCACCGCCTGACAACTCCTAAACGAAAGGTCGGATCGACAAACGGATTTCAGCATCGTGTTCATAGACCCAACACCATAGGAATAGGGTATTTTCAAGCAGCCCTCCCCCCTCCCCCTAAAAACTCCCGAACGAAAAGTCGGATCGACATATGATGGTGTTCAGATGCCCAAATAACATAGGAATAGGGTATTTTCAGGGTTTCCCCACCCCCAATGTTCGGGATATTTGGCATTGTTTTCATTGTATTTCCGCTATTAGCTTAAACGTTAGAAATTCAACCATCTTATTTCATTTATCACTATAACTTGATGGTTAAGGTTTCGTACTTATATACTGAAGGTTGTCGGTTCGGATCCTTTTATTATTATTTTTAATTTTTTTTATTCTTATGGGTCGCCCTTAAATTTATGCTTCGGCACTTGTATTCACTTGTTTATAAGAAATGGCAATCTTCATTAATTTCAAACCAGCACGATTTAATTTCGTAACTGCATCATAATTGCACATAATAGTATTATAACTTGAAGATATATTAAATTATGATATCCTCCGTAGCATGGAAGTCAAAGGTTCCATGGAAGTCAAAGGTTCCATGGAAGTTAAAGGACAGAAACTGATGATTGCAAATTACCAGAAGATATTAAAATGGAAGACTGAAGAACGTTTACTTAAAACACATTATGACTCCTGCAATGTTATATTTATTAAAACAAAATATTAAATTTTACTAAATATTATTTGAATAATACAAAGTTTCAGAAATGTTAAAATATAATTCCTCTTCTTTCAAAACTACCTTCAATATCTGTAAAATTAATTATCTTAATTTAATTCGTGATATTATTAATTGTTACTATTCTTAATAAATGTAAGAGTTCTTTGAATGTAAAAACTGTCAAGTTTCGGATTAAGATCAAATTCAAATATTTTTTTTGATATTTTTCATTCATAGATTTAAAAAAATAAATAATAAGTAACAATTTGAATTTAAAATTTTTTGGAAATGCTGTTTTATGGTTCTTGTTTGCGATGAAATTTAAGGAAACTAAAAATTATTAAAAAGAAGAATCTTAAAAAAAACGACTAAGAAACTTAAAACTAAGATTTTCTTTTACACTATAAAATGCTGTCCAAAAACAGCCAATTTATTCCTTCTTTTTTGAAAATTTATAAGGAGGCATAATGATTTCCAATATTGTAAAATGATTTTAATGCAAACAAGGAATCCTGATAATTAAAAATAATTTCCAATAAGTGAATTGCCTATTATATCTTTCAAGTAGGCTATTACAAAGGAATACTTTCAAATATTTTCGTGATATTTTCAAAAAAAAAATTTAATTCAAATTTATATTGATTTTTTTTAAAACAATATCAAAAACTACTTGAGTTTTAGCTTTATTTTTAAATCTGAAAAATATGATTTAAAAGAATGTAGACTGTAGTTCAACCACGATACCTGGGCGATTGGAAAATCCGGAGCTCCATGACGTCAGCACTCGTCTTTCTCAGAGGTTCCGAAGGATATTACGTTATAGCTATAAGACAAAAAGACTTTAGTTTTAATGATGAAGAAAGGAAAATAATGCTATACTATTAGTTATTGGTTGACTGCTTTTAATATAAGATTTAACTGTTACATTTAAGTTCTATGTATTTTGAAGGAATTATAATTTAAAGTATAATTATTTAATAAGATTTATTTTATTTGTGGCTTCTAATGTAAATTAAA
The DNA here is from genome assembly GCA_023159025.1 of Thereuonema tuberculata. Lineage (NCBI taxonomy): Eukaryota > Metazoa > Arthropoda > Chilopoda > Scutigeromorpha > Scutigeridae > Thereuonema > Thereuonema tuberculata. The sequence goes on from JAFIDM010000001.1 coordinate 135,379,795, forward strand.
ATTAAATAAATCCGAAAGAAAATAACAGAAGAAATTCTATTGAATAAAAAGACGAAAGGATGCAAAGCAGCCCCGTTCAGTTTGTCACCATTAAGTGATGACGTCACTGATGTCCTTCCGAATCCGACGTCATGAACACGTATGCGAGGAGCGTCGCTTCCCGATTGGTTAGAGTGTTTTGCGCAGTGCAGAGAGTGGTTCTACCAGACAGAAGAGCGTGTCAAACGGAGTAGCGACAGAGAAGCGGGAAGTTTGAAGAATGACGGTCCGAAGAGAGCTGCCAATTCCCGGGTTCTACGATGGGACGAACTTCAAGAAATGTGAGTGTTGTTTTTCATATTAAAGGGAACATGGGTTGGCGAAGATAGAACTTTCGAAATTTCTACGGTACAAGAGCAGAATTAAATTAGACGAATTAACGTAAGAGAAGATTCAACTAAACATTAAATTGAGAACTGTGCAAGCTGAAGGTACCAAGTCAAGTGTGCTTCGATATCGCGAGTGAATTAGTGAAGAAGAATTAAAGTAAAATAAATCAATATATTAGTGCTTTAGACTAAATGTGTTCAACGAAAGATATAACTCAATAAGAAGTTACTCGAATACTATAAATAATGATTTATTTATTAATTTAAAGTATAAATTGGTGAATAAATTATAGTTACATTTATCTACTACTAACCAATACTGATGGCTTCAAGTCGAAGCTAAATTTTGGAACCGATATGTAAAGATTATTAGTGAACTACAGTATTGCGGTATTACAGTGTTATAGTGCTCCAGGATATCAGTGTTACTATTATTCAGTGGACATTGAACGTGATAAAGAATTCCAGACGATTAGATGTTTCATGTGAGATTGAAGATAAAGTGAATACACGATTAACTCAGTGCTCCAAACGCCATCGTAAACTGTGAGACTTTAATTGAATATTCAGATGACGTTACATTTAGTGAACAAATAATAAACTTTAGATACTTACCTAATTTCCTAGTCGAATATATCGACATTTGTTATTCCTCAATATGGATTCCAAATAAAAAAAAGAAAAACAACTACTAGTTTCTCTACATATTTCTTTTAAATACGTATTTTTAAAACCCTTTGTTTTGAAGCGTGCTTATTTGTGATTGTCTGACAAGTAGACACGTCATAATCACGTGGGGTTGTTTCCGATCGTCAAGATATCGTGGTCAAACTTTATTCGTTTTTATTATCTTAAAAAAAAAAGCAAACTTTTAAAAGTATTACTGGTTAAATTAGAAGCAAGAATTTTGTTAGAGTAAAATTATGCATTATGTTCTATATTAACAATTCCACAAAACTCCACAATTATAAACAAGAATTTTATATCACTTAACATAAATTCTATTAGCTATTATTAAGTGCTATTATTGAGCTATTATTAAGTGGTTGAGAATAAACAGTAACACAAATTTCATTTTATTTAGTTGTCATAACAGTAATAAAGAAAATTCATATAAAAAATGTTTTAACAGATGCATGTTTGAGTGATAACTTCAGTCACCTAAAAAATCATCCACAGAAACTGAAATTAAAGTTTTTCTTCCTTTTAAAAAGTAAGATTTGATATATTCCAGTTTCTTGTTAGTTTTGTGGAAAAAAAGCAAACTGTCATTATTGAGATTCCAGAGCCAATACTCTGAATCCAAACTCAAACAATAATGCGTAAGATTACATAATTCAAATCTTCTCTTATCAAAGTTTCATTTTAATTTAAGTGTTATACCTTTATCTCAGGCTGTTGAATTTACTTTCAGTCGTGAAAACAACGCATTTCCCTATTTACTGAGTAAAAATCTATTCTTCCGTGGATAATACAACATCAAACATGAGCTCAGCTACTTCATTAATCCTCTTCAGGGAATGACACGCTGTTACTTTCATTCTCTCAGAAACGATTCCACTGCCTAGAAATTTAAATTTCGCATCAAGCAGCTGAATGACATTTGAATTCAATTATTGGGTGCAACTTCTCTTGCCATCTGTAATAGGATATCGATCTCTGGAATTGGTGGCTGATGGGGAATGGATGGCTGTTCCTACTGTCACACACATTATTGAAAACGGATTAAAAGAGCCAAGGAAATTATGTGGCCTTGAAACACAATAATTTTCACAGGGCTTCTAAAAGACACTCATTAAAACGGCAGGACTTCAAGAATTCCTTTGAACCGAGTACGAAAATCTAGATTCTGGAGAATATCTATTCAAAATATCTATTTGAATATCCATTTAAAATACTGTATCTGCTTTTGCTGATTCTTAGTTGAACGGCGGAAAATGTTTTCGGTGACGCCAAATATTGTAAAAATATTTTTATTTTTTTGGCTTGAAATCACCTGTAATTACTTATTAAAATACAATCGTATCTTCAAGTTCAAACTGCTGCTCTTAAGTAGGATTAAGTTGTTTATTTTAGATTTTAAAACAAGATTGAATGAAAGAAAGCCACTTTTAATTGTACAAAAGTAATAATTATTACCTATTATTAACACTGAAGAACTGGTACAAAGATAACACTTCTAATTGTTGAAACTCAGAACTAAATGTAAAGCTCACTTATGCTTTGAGGTTGACCTCAAATGAATTTAAATAGTTTCAACAAACGAATAAAAGAAAAAATAAAGAAGAAATATTAATTTAGAAGGTTTATACACAAATGCTAGTCGAGTACAAGAGTACTTACTTTTTGTTGTTGATCTTGAATGTAAGACTAGTCTTCAACGAATCCACGATGCGTTACTTAATTAGACAATTTAATATAAGAAAGAAAAGTAGATTCCAATCAAGAAAATTATTCTTGTTATTGATAGCTAGATACCACTATGGCATCTAGTTTTTATTCATTCAAACATTATAGGCTTTGAAAATTCTAAGCTGTGTATTTGGAAAGCAACTCTATATTCCCTAAATGTACTGTAACAGTTCTTTATAAAATACTGCAACTGATAATATAGGACTTAAAAATAAAATAAAATTTTACTAATGTTTAGATATACCTAATTGACGCTTAAACTCAGATTTTATATTGGCTCGTAATAAAACTTGATAGATTAATGACACTATTTTTCAAAATTTAGTTTTGTTTAACTTCAATGATATCCCCCACTTCAGATTTCAAATGGGAAATCCACAAAGCCAAAATTCGATTCTTTGGGTACTATTTGGTAATTAAAATTTTCACGCAGACAACCTGCACCCTGTGGTTTTCGAGAAAACAGGGAATACAAGTGCTCTTGAACAACCTGTATAATGCTTTACACATTTGTCTAATCCTAACAAAGGAAGAATAATCGTTTTGGAACATAACCAGTCTATTTTATTGCCAGGTATATTTTTCTTAACTGGCGAAAGAGGAGCAAGTTAATCTTCGCAGTGAGCACTGTAACCCAAGACCCATTTTTGTTTGTTTTATATGTACCTATCTTATCAAAACTACGTATTCATACATCTGTATTTCTGACTGTACTAGTTACTATTTATTAACTATGTTATTTATTAGAATATATTTACTATTAAAAAATATATAAAATAATAAGTTTATTTCTATAATTTATAATCGCTATTTAGATTTTTCCATAAATTTTTTTTCCTAATTAGAAATAAATGATTTATATAGAAAGGATTTTACCTATTATTAATATTATTATTATTATTGTTATTATGTTTTTCTTTATCGGGATCTTTCTTCCGCGTTTTATTCGTTCTAGTATGGATGATACTAACAAGTATTGTAAGTATTTAGGATGAATTGTTCATTCACTACAATTGATCAAGGAATCTTCTCACTATCCTGCAAGTAATTAGAATCGTTACCTTCTGGCATTCCTTGTAAGTGTTTTCCGGTAATTCCAGGATGCTCAAGCTCTCATAGAGAGACTTCGGAATTATTATCATTATTATTCAACACACTTATCCTCTGGCTATCTGTTTTGCTGAACCGATAAAAAAAAAAACAATAATTGATCAAAGCTTGATATTAATTACCAATAATGTATTTGTCAGTTAAACTTTCCGAACTTCATGTAGTCAACAAGTGTCAAGCGATTAAAAGCTATTGATATGGTTAGAAATTAAATAATAACTGTCAGCAATTTACCTATCTTCAGAGGATTTGAATATCTCTTTCGCCTTGTTTTTTCTTCATCTGATATATATCTGAAGAGCTGAAATGTGTAAACTTGTGTATAACAGTAACATCCAATTTATTGTAGTTTATTCTTTAATCAAAACAAACTACGTACATTCTGCTGTCTAAGACAGGTAAAGGTTGATATTTGTACTTGATGTTTGTAGCGGGTGGGGAAGTTTAAGGCAAGGCGTAAGGATTCATTATATTATTACCATTGTTATTGTTTTGATTTTTCGTGCTAACTCGAGGGAATCAGAATCCTTTTGAAGAAATTGGTCTCATATTTTAATCTTCAAACTAGATATTCAAAAATGAAAAGAGGAATTCTTTAATTATCGCACTTTTTGCTATTAACTTATACGGATTATCATTTCGTTGTAGTTTGAATACAGATCAATAGAAAATAACAACAGAATAATAAAATGTTTCGATAAGTTTAAGTGCAGAGTTAGATATCCAAACTCTTAATTTCAATGTTCGTCAAAACACAAACATTGAATCAAAGAAAAAGACTAAATTGTCTGCTTCCATGTGTGGACTCCTTGTTGATCATATTTGCCCCTGCTGTTCATAAATATAATTAAATATATAAACAATTTAATATACCTACTATGTTGACGTTGGTGCTTGTTCTGCAGGATTCCATTCATATTGCTCGTTGCAACATTTACAACTAATTGCGGAGTTCGTAATCTGTGCCTTCAAAATTGAGAATCTCGGAGAGTGATTTCTGTTTTTCTACTGAAGTTGACGATATTTGGTGAAGACTGGGGAAAACTGTTTTTTCGGAAAGGGTATTTCGCCAAATCAGGCGTAGATGTGGTGATTAACTGTCTTGGACTACCAGAAGTTTGACAGAGCTAACATCAACAAAAACCCTCTAACTACTATATTTTTGGCTTTACGATTTCCACCGATTTTTCCAAGAGGTCAACGCTCGATCTCACACGCAGATGCACAGTCCAGGATATCAGTAGCATAAGAATATTTCCCTCACAAGTTTTGTTCTGAGTTCGGTCCATATTGGAATAGTTAAGAACTTCCTTTGACGTCAAATACTGTTATTCTTATCTAACTAAAGATCGGACAACGGGATCTATTAAGTTTCAAATTATTCGACATCTGAAATGCAGGTATTGTGAAGATAAAAAAAGGTAAAAACGTACATTCCACTTTATGTCTAGAACCATTTTGAATGTTAGGTAATCCTGGTTAGGATTTTACTCCCGAAAGGGAATGTAAATTGGTGGCTGACCAATAATCTAAAATAACAACATCGACAGCAAGTTTAGGAAGGAGAGTCTACCGAAATGACATCTTGAGACATCAGATGAAGTAGATTTTGTTAAAGATAAATATATACCGCACCAGAAATGATGCTATTTGATCGCTGTGCCATATGTTTCGTAACTAATATGCTATGTCTTAAACTACATCTTGTTTGAAAATCGAATATTTGTTTTTCATAATTTTAAGTTATATCTGAGGTTTCAAATCCTTTTTTCGAGAGACTAAATTTGATGAAAGTATAGTAATTAATATTGCCCGAAAGGTCATGTAAACTCTATTCTAACACTGAACTGAAGGGTGACTAAGATTAGACTGATTCTATTCGTTTTGTTCTACAAAAAAACTACACACAGCGTATAGGATAATCAAAATAACCTATTAAAAACGCCCAACTAAAAGATGAACGAAGCAGTTGAATGGCATAAATGGCAGCAAAAATCGTAGCAAGTGACCTTATCTGCTCGACAGCTGGGTTACGAACTTATATACTGGAAAACTGACGATTCTAAAGTATAGCGATATCTACGTTCAAAGAAAGAAAAAAAAACGCAGTGGTTCATGAACTTTTAGGAAACAATTTTTTAAAACATCTTTTTAAACAAATATTTGGATCAAGACACAGGAAATGCTATATATTTTTTTGGAATATATTTTTTATACTCTTTATATCCAAATCTTCGAGATGTCTGCACGAAACACGAAAAAAGTTAAATAAAAAAAATTAAATAACTATTCTGTAGAAAAAGATTGGAAATCTTTTCAAGGAGATTCTCAAAAGATCAAAATATTTACTGAGTTTTCACGACAGATAAACCCCAAATATAAAATTACTTCGTGAGCAACCACTGATTCATTCATATTTCGACACTGATCAAGGAGTTTATTTATCTTTGGTAGTCTAATATTTATTAAACAATCTAAGATGCCATCACACTTTTTACTTTTATTCGTATTTCTTTACATGATTTTCGTGAGTGGAGAAGCTCATAATACTGTTACAAAACAACAGTTAGAAAGTAACTGTTAATATCAGTACATTTCATAGAACTACATTTCATAGAAAAATATTTAGTGACAGAATTCCTTCATCTTTAAGTATTAAATCAAAACTTATTCTCGTTTATGGTAACTACTTAGCGAATGTTGAAAGTTAGTTGGCACTTTAGTAATGTAATTCAATTTTTAATTTTGAACGTAATACAATTTATGCAAATTCTTGCAAAATCGTTGCCTGTGCGGCATGGAAATGCTCAACTGAGTTTTTTGTGTATTTCACAAGGCGTAATTGAAATTTACAGATAGATCACGATTTACTCATATATATTCCGAATATAGGCCAATCAAAGATTCGTTCAGAAAGATATGTTATGTGTGATGAAATGAAAAAATGAATATAACGCATTGGGAACGGCATTATCTTTCTCAGAACATAACCAGCACAGCGTTTTCCTATAATTGGTGATCATTCGGCCCACTCGTCTTTTGATGCTGTGTAAACTCTCTTGAAAAGCTTTGCCCTTCTCAACTTCACATTAACTCTCAAATGGGCAAAATAGTTTTGGAGGAGATAATCATTCTTCGGGTTAACGAAGAAAATAGTTGAAATAAAGAACACTTCAGATATAAATTAAAAATATGAATAAAATAATTCGATTTCATTAACATTCGACAAAACAAAATAATTATAACTCTGCACCGTTAAACCACAATAACTGACTTATCTATGCCCCTTTTCTTGCCAAAATACTAAAACATTACCTACATAGTTTCGGATGATGAAGATTCCAAATACCCTTCTTCGATTTCGCGAATATAGATATTTTTACCTTCATTTATCACAGGAGAACATATCAACTATCATCTAAAGCATTTCGATGTTCAATTTGTTGAAGATTTTTTTCTGAAATGACAATCTATGTAGGGTACTTTAAGCTTTTCCCAAATATCGCCAAAATCGGCTGTGCTGTTCTCTAGAAAATCCCACGACGATATTTCAATTGGACCGGTATAAAAGAGGAATAAACAGCGTTATAAGTTTCAAAAAGGAAATGGGCAACTTGTTACTAAACTGCAATTGTTTATTAATAAGAAATAAAATTTTGCCTTTAATAAATTTGTATCTGTGGTTCGCGAATTGTTGATAGAAAAACAAAATAATGATGTTTTGTTGTTTAATAATCATCATTTCCAAGCAAAATTATTTTATATCAATATGAGTAAATAAATAAGTAACTACAGTTGTAAATACATATTTAAAAATGTATGAAGCATACTGGGAATTGTAACATTTTATTCCTAAAATAATAATAATAAAGTAATTTTCAAAAACAAACAACTCTTTTCAAGGATTATCGATAATGAGACAATGTTTTCTGTTGTTTATTATTACAAAAACCAAATCAAAATAAAAACATTGCTACATTTTATTGCGGAATCACATTACGATAAAGCGTGGAACGAAATGCTTTTGTAGATAATTTTTTTCTAAAACGCTGCAAAATAGCTCATCGGTTGTGTCTATTTTTTTTTTCTTGAAAAGCAAAGAATAACACCTCTCTGTCAAAGTAGCATGTTTGGTAACCGAGATAGAAGATAGTGATATAAAAGACGTTGAATCCCTCTACCAAAAAGCACAAGAACTATTGCCTTGTTTACCGATGGCTTCTGCTATGACTCGATGGTGGCCTTGACTCTCCTATCTACATTCAGATGAAGAGTGCACTAAAGCCTGGAACTGGAGGAGGTTCCATCATCTTCGCGGGTGGGAAGCAGAGGAAAGAGGGTCAAAGAAATGAAACAGATGGCAAAGCTCAAATGAAATTCACTGCTAATTAGAATTTTCTGCAGGTTTCAAGTGAATAATCTCGTGTACGTAATTAAGTTAAAATAATTAAGTTAATTTAAAATTGGTGGCAATATTTTTTTTTTTTTTTTATATTTGTAAATTCGGAATTCACAGCATCACATTAAAATTTGCAAAACCAGAAAGTATGTACATCATTTAAAATGTTGAAATATGTTCATGGATTCTAATGTAATTGGGAATCTTTGAAATAAAGAGAAAAAAAATACATAAAATAAATAAAATAAGCTTGACATGATGTTCTACACTTTGTTAGAATTTGAAAAATTTATTATTAAGGTTAAGTTATTATTGAAAAGTTTTGCTTGAATATGCATTTCCCATAATGTTTGTGTTTGCACTTTTCATTAAAGAACCTATTTTTCAGAAATAATTTTTCCTCAAATGTTTCCTATCTATCAATTTTTATTTTATTATGTATTCTTTAAGCCCATTTTAATCTTCAGAATGATGTAAAGGTAAAGTTGCACGAAAGAAACTTGAGCTTTCTCTAGTTGCACATCGATGTCGGTTTTTCAATAATCAAGAAAAATTTGGCTTATTTCCCAAGTTTCTGTTTTATTTGCTTAAGACCAAAGTTGAACTGCTGATCAATTCAAGATGATTTTCTAATCATTCTGGAAGCTTGCCACTTAAAGTGTGATGCTAATTCACATGAATGACTTATTTTTATAAAAATAAAAATTTTCTTTTTTTCGAAAGATATTGATAAATATCAATACTAAATTCACTAGTTATTAAGAAAGATACAACAGAGTGTTGAAACGTGAATATTAATTAGTTGGCTGGGAGGAGTAATAAACTTTTGTAGTTATACTCTACGAAAATTCCTTTTATAAAGTAATCGTGTTCTGGTTTGTTTGTCAGACAAGTGTTGTTTTTTTGTTTTTTGTTTTTTTTGTCTCCCAAGTTATATTTTCCAAAAGAAAATAACAAATGACATTCACCATAGGCGCATAATTTAAAAACTCCCCCATGATAACTGTTAGTAACTTCGTCGATGTTTGAAGAATATTGCTGTTATTGATAGAGACAATGGCTAATCTGTGGATAATGACCCAAAGAGGCTCTCATTTGTGATTAATCAAAAAATGCCAAAAATATACAAATCTACTTATTTAACTTTTCTCACTGTGATGTTCCTATTAAGTTAGTAGTTCATTTGTACAGTTTGGTGCCAATCTTCGATTGGATTCCTATAATAACTTTTTTTCTATTTTCTTGTTTTGTTCGATAGATGAGTTACTTAGATCGTAGTTCGCAGAACTCAAACTACATCAATTACCAGTCAATTATTTTGATCATCATCATCAAACGATCCTTTTCACTTCATTGGAGTTGAAGATCTCTCCAAGTTGTTTTTCCAGTTCTTTCGTTCGAAAAGTTTTCTTCCAATCGAATTCAACAATATTTTATCCACCCATCTATCTTGTGGACGCTTTCTCATCCTTCTCCTTTGAGCTCCTATTAGTGGTAATAATATCCGAGACTGGCATGCTTTCTCACCTTTAAATTTCGTTTGCTATTTCGTCGTTTCATTCTTAACTTGCTTTTTTGAATTTTTCTATCAATTGCTTTCTGGTCCACTCCATATGTCGGAACTGGTTATCTCCTGGAATTATATTAGAACTGGTTAAAAATTTTACTCTTTAGGCGTAGTGGTATTGCTCCTTTCTATATTGCAGTATTTCTGCCCAAAGTATTCCACGTAACTGCTATGATTATAAATGAATTAAAATTTAAATTTACCAAGTTGAAGACTTAATATAAGCTGAAATCCACAAATAATTGTATGGGAAATAAATAAGAGAAGAAATCGATATGAATTCGACAATCGCCATATTTATAACAAAGGAAGGACAGTAACAATAAAAGAAAACACACCTCGCGAGAAGGGAGTGTGCTACGGTGATGGTTGCTGGTTACCAGGGCAGTGAAATGTGAGAAGCTTGATGAATTCTGAAAAGATGGATGCAGATGGACTTCATTCATCGAAAAGATATATCATCAGTCAAGCAAGTAACTTTGAGATTGTGTAATAGGTCAAAGTCTTAAAAAACTATTATAAGTGATTGATCCGAATATATTAATAATTTATTCTTATACTATTTCATAGGGGAATAATAAATGATAAGCGATAAGAATAAATTGAAAATAGGCCAAATTGGAACGTGGGTATCCATGTTGGAAATAGAAGGTAAATTTCCGTGTAACCGTGAATTGGTAATTTACTACGATTCAAGTGAAAGAAGTGACTTTACGTTATTTATTCTAAATGAGCTAGGAAGAACACAGTGACTTTAATCATAAATATTTACAACGAGTGAATTATTGTCTTAAATAGATAATGAAGTATTTCCATAGAACACTGAAAATAGATGCGACGTTCAGATTATCATTAAGTGACAATAAGTGAAATTTAGCGAACTTTAATTACAGTGATTAAGGATTAATTAAAGTGAAAAGATTTGATTGAATATTCAAAGATATTTAGTGAAAATCCTAATCTAGCATCGAATAAATGTATTTAATTCCAAGAAGAGATAATTTAATGTGAAAACGATAATTTATAGAAATAGAATCATCTGTATTTTAATATCCGAATACAGAAAATATAAATTATATTTTATTTCATCAAATGTTTTACGATTATTATTGTAGGATTTAAGTGCTGTTAATATCACTTGGGTACAAATATTTATTTATTTCTACCCTCCAAAAATAATATTTTCATCCATCATAAATTTTCAATTATTATTTTACTTACCTACTTGGTGGGTAGCCCATTACAATTCGGTCACCATCTTCTCACATGGATACTAACAGTTGCATAATATGAATGAAGGAAATAAACACTAGGTTATTGTCCCAGTCGGTTCCTTTAAGCCTTAAAAACTAATGTAGTGTTTCTCCTTCCAGTTAAAACAAAGCATTATGCAGTCATATATAATATTCTTCCTCAACTGTGAAAGTAAATTATGCATTTTTAGAGGCAAGGATACTCTGAAAAAGTACCACGAAAAATTTGTTTTAATAATAAGATGTATTCTGTCATTTCCTTAACTGAATAAAGCTTGAGTCTAGAAGTAAACCCAATAAATCCACAAATGGCCAGGCAATCACAATTGAAACGTTAGCATTGTCTTTCACTTTTCTATTAAAAATAGTAACGAATCTTCTAGAGGAAATGTTTATCTAATTACTTTCATTCTCAATTCCCTGAAGAAATAGAAACTTTCGCATTACCAATATTCCAGCAAATTATATGGCGTTCGTTTCATGATTTCAATGGTATTTGACTTAAAAGATTTTCTTTTGAAATACACTGCACATCTAATTATCTGGATACAGTATATCAAAGTAAGACAATGCTTTTATTGCGTTTCTTTAGCGAATTCGACAGCTCTGTTCCACTATCGTCTGGAATTCCATTATAATAAAATACCTTTGCAGTATTCCTTTCTTGTGAATTCTTAGCACTTTAGAACCTAGCTTTGAATTACTTTCTACTTTTGAATGAAACTGTATATGTAATCAGCAATATTCAGTAAAACCCGATTTTCGAAATTGAAATAAGAGTTAAATGAGAAACAGCAAATGTAATAAAACATCAATGAAGAAAAATTATAAAAGAGTAAGAGTTAATTCGTTGTTAGCGACCCATTTGGGAGCTATTGTGATAACGACCAAAATCGGTAGCTATTGCGTATGTCCTGTCCGTTCGTGTCTGTTCATCTTTAACAACTCCCGAAGGGAAGGTCGCATCGACAAACGGACTTCATCATTGTGTTCAGAGACCCAAATACAATAGGAATCGGGTATTTTTAGGGGCCAGCGCTCCCCCCCCTTGTTCGAGATATTTGCCAGTTTTCTTATTGTACTCCTCCAAAAAACTCGAAAGGTCGGATGGACAAATGGACTTAACCATCGTGCTCAGAGGCTCAAACAACTTCGCAATAGGGTATTTTCTCATGTTCGAGATATTTGGTATTGTTTTCATTGGATTTCCGCTATTAGCTTAAATGCTAGTAATGCAACGTTTTTATTTCAGTTGTCAGCTGTAGCTTGATGGATAAGGTTTCGGTCTCATTCTGTGGGTTATCGTTTCGAATCCGTATACTTTTTTTCTTCTTTTAATCTTTTTTTCTTAATGTCCGCGTGTTTTTTTTATTTTTTTCTTATTTTCATAGTTTTTTTCCTAACTTTTTTTTTTATTTTTCCGTACATTATTGTACTTCCTTTTTTTATTAATATTTTTTTAATTTTATTATTGTGGATCGCCCTTAAATTTATGAACAAAATTACGTTCACTTGTTTGTCATATAAAACAATAATATATAACTTCAGGTCTAAAATTAAAAATTGTAATAAAAAATTTCAAATTAAAAAGTATCTGAGAAACGCTATACCAGTATTTTCAAAATTGGGGTCGCAACCACATGGGGGAAGGAGGTAGAGTGTTTGCGGGAGAGGATCAACAAAATAAAAAAAACAACATTAATAGATACTTATTTCATCTTTAGGAACATAAAATTAAAGATCGTTGAACATTAAAAACAAAAAAAATGTTTCAGTAGTTACAAAGTCAAAAACATAAATGCGATAAAGGTGCCTGGTTTTCAGAAACTAGCTTCTCAAATCTGGGCTCTGTATTCTTACAGAAGAAGCTGCAATTATGTTTTGAAAAATCTAATATGTTTTTCTTACATTGTTAAAAATGCCTTTATATTCAAATGGACGGTGGGGGGAGGGGCGGCGCACAGATTACTTGAGTATTAGAGCAGAGGGTAACGACTTCGAATCGGTTGGGAAACACTGCTTTATACAAATTATTTTCATGAGACGGTAAAAGATAAGATGTTGATATTCTTACAAAGCCAATTTTTTTTATGACGCTGAGCTCACAATCAAACGATTCTGTGATAAATGATTCTGCTTCATACTACATGATTCGAATTCAGTTAGCAAATCTGACTGCGCGATATCCTCTATTGTTTCATTCTGCTCAAGTTTTCATTAAATGTAGATGCGTTAGATAATGTTTTAAGTTATGAATTTCCAATTTTTATTCTTTTTACTAAATATTGAAGTCATTTTAAGAAACAGCAATTTCTTAAAAGGAAATAGAGGACAAACAAAAGAAAAATATGTTAGAAGATCCTGAAGCTACTTCTATTGTACAAAGAGTTGTCATTTTTTTAACGAAAAATTGATTAGCATCATTAATCTTTAGTATTTTATTAATCTTTCAGAAGGTAGAAAATTATATTTCTGACTAGAAAGAAATCTCAGATTATCTTCAAATATCGGTGATTACTTGCCATCGATATCCGACTATTGTTGGGAAGTATTGAACAGAAATTGTGTGAACTATTCCGCTCAAAATATGTTGTTTCATTAGTAAAGGTTCCCGAATTACTGGCCATATGTGACGCCTCTTACAATATTAACATTGAGTTTATTATTACGAAGATCACCTTTTTCTGCTATTTAACGAGAAGTAAAGATGAAGTCATATTAAATTGCAATTTTTCCTTGCACTAATGTATATCAATATTTCGTGAAGAATATATATATAAATGTTCTTCATTCTAACGACTGTTTCTGTAGTTAAGAAAGCTCGCACGTGAATAGCCTTTAAGAAATAGTTTACAATTTTAAACTCGAACAGTAGCTCATAAAATTAGTGAATAATTAAATACTTCTTTGATAATAGTCAAAAATAGCCTTTTAAACAGTTAATGACATTTTGTTAATTTGTCGTTTTTTCCTTGCAATTTAATAATGGGTTTTTCTTGTAAGATAAGTCAGAGAAAAGCTTTTGTCAAAATGGCTTCTCTTCTCCTTAAGAAAGTTCAAGGTTTATTTCAGTTTTGTCCCATTTGCGCTCATGACATCAAGTCTAAGATAGCTGCGATGTGAGCTAAACCTCTGGAGGTCTTCAGGTCATTCGAATTCCAGGTAGAAAGCTTGGGGAGCCAAAAAGTTCCGAAGAGCACTTGGCGAGCTCCACCTGAGTATTTGCCATATCCACAGGGAATATCTACTTGAATTTTTTGATGCGGAAACACGAAAAAAAGTCTCGACTTATTTATGATTTAGGTTTAAGGGTAACATATGAATATGGAAACATGTCATAAACTACTTCAAGTAGGTTGTCTATTTAATCGTAAAAAAGGAATGATATCACACATTTCTTTGCGCAGAATAAGGAAGGAAGCATAAAGAAAAAAAATCTAATCTTCGCAAAACTTTCTTTTTCTCAAATCGATTTAAACGAATTATTAAAGGCAGAAACAAAGAAACTTACAAAAATAAAACTACGAAAGAACTATAACAGATAATGAATTTATGATTATATTCTTTCTAAAATGTAAACTGTATTAACTTTAAAATAAAGCAAAATTTATTTCTTTAAAAAAGCTTTACAATTAGGTTTGTCTAAATTCCTCAGAAAAACTGAAATTTTTAGTATTTTTAAAGTAATTAATAAAATACTAATTTTGTTTTGAAGAATGCAAAAAAAGTTAAATAAAAAAAAGCAAAATGGAGTTTCAATTTCATTTTCGGAATTGTTACAGTTATTGTAACTAATTTAAGAAACTGATTTTTACCCATTGATCTACAGGGTGTATCGAAATTTACGTTATAGAAGAATATGATAGATAGAGGGTACGAGAACAAACAGTTTTCATTTAAGTAATGGGCGTCCACTCTTGCAGTAGTTACAGTCGTTGTAGTGTTGGTCTGAGACACAAATATTTATTTATGGAAGGGCCATCGTCACCTGCCTTTTCGAGTGTTGGGGCATTAGAGAAGATGTTCAAAGTGACGCTCTTCTTGTTCTACACAACAGTGGCATCGTTGAAGCATTGACTGCTGCACTCGTTCAAAAATGTCAGGTGTTGTAAAGATGATTTGCAGGTTTCGACAATTCATTCACCGACAATATCGACAGGTGTGGCTTACCGGAGGCACTTTACATGATCCCAACAGCAGAAATCAATCCGATTAAGATCCGGTGATCGAGGAGGCGATGGGATGGGATGGGACATCCACAATATTGAAACGTTTGTAGCGCCGTATCGTTGCAAGACTGGACACACATACTCAATGAACACTGTTTTTTTTCGTATCCTTTGTCTACCATATTCTTCTGTAATATAAGTTCGGAAACACCTTGTCTATCTTTACTGGATTATTAACTTGTATTTTTTCGAATATTGCTCTGCTAAATACTCTAACCAGGTGACAATTCATGCTTCTGTCTTTCTATATTAGCTTTTTTGTAGTCGGTATATTTCGATATACATATTGTATTTGTAGGGTTTATGACAGTGAGGGTTGAAGGCATGGAAAAGACACACTATACATTCTTTCAACATTTAAATTTGTAACCGTAAACTTTAATGTTATTTAAAATCCTTTTTTCACCTATTAAGTTCTTATGATACTTGACTTTAGGATAGAGGTGCTACATTCAGTTCCCGGTAAAGTCGGGAATTTTCCTCTCTGAGTTCTCTTTGACAGGTCATAGGATCACTTCAGCCCTTTGAAGAATGCAGCCGTCTTTCTCTACCGGTGGTTACAGGCTGACCTTCCGAATCTATCTTGATGACGTCGATCAGAAAATACTGGAAGCTTTATCTCCCTTGACCCTTATTAAAAATAGTAAAAAAAAATTAAACATTCACAAAAACAATATGTTTGCTGATAATACATCTCATGAATAAGGAGCGAGTGGACAGTGCTACAAAATGTACTTTTAGAGGTTACTTATTATAAAAACGTTATCACCTAAAAATTGTTAAGATATAAAGAAATAAAAAAAGAAATTATATATCTAATGTAAGAAACTTGCCGCAATGGACAAAATTTCAGTGAATTTGTGTTTTTCATAATTTACCAAGCATAAATTTCTTTTCAGTAAAATCTACATAGTAACATAGAGTTTTAGTAACATAGTTTCTTTATTCTCAAAGATACAGATGAACAGATACTTTTTCAGCAATAGGAGATAGACATATATTTATGAGTAGCAAGGTCGCAACTCGAGAAAATGATAAATAAATAGGCCAAACCTTATTCACAAAAATGCATAAAAGTTTCTGTCATCTTGCGATTTACTGATCAAAATGAGAATTCTCCCAAACAAAAAGGAAACCGTTTTTTAAAGAAATGAAATGTTTGAAAATTAACCTCGCAAATTTTAAATTCGTTAACGAAGCATCATTGTGAAGAAAGAATGAACTTTGATAATCAAACCGGATTGAACATGAACAACATAGATATTTAGACGCTTTGACATTTCGTGAATAGCATGAAATGTCAGAAGCAATGTCTGATCTATGAATTTCGTTGAATAGTTATTTTCAATTGCCTGCTATTTAAATTTAATCAGTGTAAACAAATCACAGATAGCAGTTTCTGTTGGTGGACAGTGGTGCCTTATAAAAAGGATGTCAATTTACGTTCCCCTCGAGGACAATTAGAAATGCCAATGCCAATCTTCTATATAGGGTGTATTAAAGCTCTTTGTTAGACGGAAATGGTTTGTCTTGGGAACTCCCATCTCCCATCAAAATTTGTTCAAGAGTTTTGATACACCCTGTATATTTTGATAAGAAATAGTACGGATCTGTTTTATTATTTGATGATTGTTTTTGTTTTTTGATGATAAAAAAATTAAAACTTCAGATATCGGATCTCTTATCATGAAGTTAATGATTTCCGTAAATTTAAAACGTTATATTTCTTTTACACCAATTTTTCATCTTAAACTCAAAATACAAAATAAGTTGAAAGAGTGAAGTAAATGTGGGATAGTTCTATTTAATATCGTCCAATTATCTGGATCTTCATTTATATCTTCAATTTTGAGGAAATTAATCTTTCTTTTGAGGGCTTCTCTAAGTCATCTTTTTTTCAGAACTCCAATGTCATGTTCGGAAAACTTGATTGATTCAGAGAAGTCGAATAGATCAGGTTCAGCCAAGGTCAATTAGGATTCCCAGTGAACATTAAGGGAACCATTTTCCGGCAAAATAATGTTCTCAAAATCCAATTTTCATTATTCAAATCACTTTCTGGATGTTTTCTCACTATATTCAAATTGGACGAAGAATAATTTCAATGTAAATTAATGATTCGGAAAATCTTCCATCAATTCAAAATATAAATAATTCATCTTTGATACGAGAATTCTTCGAAAGTTTAAGTTTTAAATTAAAGAAGAAACTAACTAAATTTTCAAGAGAAATATTATTTTTAATAATTCTTAAATTTATTCCTGAATTAACTGTTAAACACAGTCTCTACATTTCCTATTTACAATTTCTGTCAGAAGTTCTGGGGCTTTAAGCTTTTTCGTGATATTCTCTGTTTAATCATAAATGACATTCAAGAAATCTCATTATTTTATGACTTGAAATAATTGCATACTTTGAATTATATAATAGTTCAATTTTAAGAAGATCTAAGATGTTACTAATAATAAATTAATTGGATAAAGATTTAAATAAACATAATGCATAGGTTTGTTACTTTGCATAAATTCAGGAGGTCTCAGGGCAAATATTTTTATAAAAGTTCTTAATGGAGTGCTACAGCGTCTCATCCTTGAACCCCCTTTACTCCACCCATCCCATATAAATCTTACTAATGATTTGATATTGTCTTTTTTGATAATAAGGATACATGTGATTTACATAAACTTCAGATTATCAGAATGATGCGCTAGTTGTTTCATACCAACACTCTTAATAGTAAAGTCTGAGACAGTTGCTATTGCAAGTTATAACATTTTTCAATGTATCTGTTGGCAGCAATCTAAAAACTCAAATTTAATTTCAAGTTTCACACTACCAGGCCGCAGCAAATATATCGGCGGGCCGTGGATTGTGCACCACTGCTTTAGATTATTCGACGCACAATATAATTTAAATAAAAATTGTTTTTTAATGTTCGTTGAAATTCTGTTGATACATATCCATCATAGAATCTCAATTAAGAGAAGATAATATAATAACATTGTAACAACACGAAATTATATAACATTTTAAATTTAAATTAAAACAACCTACTGGAGTTTCAGATTATTTATTCAATGCAGTGCCTCTAAGTTAACTAAATAAATATTAACACATTTGTTCAACCGTACCTTTTCTTAATTTTTCTTTTTTTTAAAGATTTTTTTCAAATACTGAGGATTAAATTTAGTCCTAATTTTTATTCTTAAAATTTTCATGTGAAATTTAAGAAACCTTGAATTTTTGATAACAGAAGATAACCTTTTTAACAATAGAAGACTAAATTAAAAATCAAATATAAAAGCTTAAATTTTGGAAATCACTACACCATCCCCCTGTCTCCCCCTGGAAAGTATGAGATAATCCAAGAAAAATCGATTCCAAGCTGTTAATGCAAAAAGGGATATTTTATTCCTTTTTGAGTGAACTCATTATTTGATAGCGCGCGCCATTGTTGATGGAGAGAAGCTAAAAAAATGAACATTGAAATTTAAATTTTAATCAAATTGGCTAAAATTAATGAGTTATTTTCTTTTTTCTCTGGCTCTTCTCTCATTGCGTCGCGCACACACAAAGGGAGTGATAAGAAACAATAAGTTGAATGTGGCCTAATGGATAAGACGTCTGACTTCGGATCAAAAGGGTGAAGGTTCGATTCGCGTCGGGAACGTTTCATTGTAGTAATTTTTTCACAGGAAATTAACAATTGCGCCGGACAGACAGATAATGAAATAAAAGCTTTTAGTAATATAGATTCAAGGAAATAAAGCAAGTTTTGATATCTGGTTTCAAAGCCATTTGCTATTGAACAACAAATTATTATTATTATTAATATTATTCTGTCTCGGGTTCCGGTTTTTAACATGTATAGCTAAACATGTTATTTTATTATTAGGTGGTATTAAGGAAGTATTAATGATCTGTCTTCTGTAATTTTAAATAAATGCTTTTGCTTAAATTCTGATGCCACATTTCTTGCTTTCTACTGAGAGATGTAAATACTATTGAATTTTGTTTCGTAATGCTTTTTATTTTTCTTAGAAAGTTTTAAGAATATATATTCAATATGTATATAAAATACGTTGTTTTATTAGATTTGAGACTGAGTGTCATGTGAGGTCAATTAGTATTGTTCTGTCCGTTACTATATCTTTCTTCCAATACAGTTTATCGTAGCTTTTTTTCTAGAACTGTGTTGGCTTGGATATATACCATGGTACAATTTTTCCTGCAAGATTGTGGTTTATAGCGAAGGCTTTATAGTTATTTCTTTGAGTATATTCAGTGGGTGCAAGGACATTGCATCCGCTTCTCACATGACATATTGTCTCCTTTTCAGAGTGGCATCGTCGGCATTTGTCATCTGTCACTGAAGAATCCTCTAAGGTCTGTTTCATTTAACTCCTAGGTTTTATCTGATCCTGTATTGCAATAATAAAATCTTTTGATTCGGCAAAGTGTTGACCTTCTTCAAGCCATTTCATAGAAGCTTGTTTATCAATAAGTAGCTGGAGATTTTATACAGATGGGTCATTCCAAAAAAAAGTGTAAATTTGATCTTTTGAAACTTTTTTTTTTTAAATTATATTCCCACAATAACTTTTTGCTTCAGTGACAGCCAAGAGTCTAAACTTTATCATGGTATAAATTTTAATTTTGTCCAAAAATTTATATTATGTTTTTTATAATGTTTTGTGATGAGAAATGAAAGGTTTTGTCCACTCTGTTACATAAATAAACTTTGTTTTCCTGTGTAAATTATTCAGTACAATTTAATTTTTTTGACTTTATATCTTTGCAAATGCTATATAATTTTTTACATATCTAAAAAATTTTTACAAAAATTCTTAAATTGTATGTTTTTTAATGATATTGCATTCTACTCTGTTACAAATTATGGAATAATACTTGATATAAGTTTATTTAAGTGTTGTGTGTTAATTTAGAAAATATTATTTTTATGTGTTAAACAAGTCACATAGTTTTTAAAATAAGAGGACACATTCACTTCTCATTATTTCAGTTATTTTATCCTGGAATGCAAAAAATCTGTAACGTAACAGAGTGGACAGCTTTGTAACAGAGTGGACAACTGTATCTTGGGAAAACATCAACAGGATTATGTAGTATAAATAAATAAAACACCCTTACCTTCCACCTAATATTTTTTTTTCAGACAAGAGGATATTTATATTAAAACTTAACCTTTCTGGTGTACATCTATATTATATGGAAATTCGTAACACAGACGACCACCCTGCAACTTATATTCGGGTTCAGGAAGAATTTTCATGATTTGTTCTAAATTGATGAAGGAAATATCTTTTTTCAGCTCGAAACAACTTTCCACAGTCCTTAATAGTCTTTAAACCCATCACTTTTACTTCTGTCATCATCCATATCTTCTTGAGCAACTACAACATATTTGTACTTCAAATTACGTGTATCTCCATCTGTTTTAAATGAAGCCAACATTTACTTCCCAGCTTTTATATTATCAGGCAAAACTTTCTGTACGGATTCCTCAACTTTCACTTCACACTCTTCATCAGTGGATGCTCCATTTGAGTCTGATGAGTCCGAAGAATAAACATCTGATACTTTTAGTATTTTGTGATTATTTTCATGAGAAGCAAGGTCAGGTTTTATTTTACAGCTGTATTGCCTCACTTTAAAGCAAGGACAAAGTTTACTATTTTTCTGGCAAAAACAAGATATATCTCTGTACCTAAATATTCCATTACCTGTTGTCACCATCTGGTGAACAGACAACGTTCCTTTTAGAATGGGAATTTTATTTGGAATAGCCTTACTCATCTTATCTATCTCTGGAATAAGATATAATTTCACATTGGGAATGTCTTTCAGTTGTCTAAAAAAATCATTAGCATCTGCTATGTCACCCCCACAAGATATAATCCTGTCTGCCATCCTCTTCAGCATTCCTCCAACACCATCAGCGGCTCCCTTCCCGTGACCTGACTCAAAAAAATTCCATGTGCACCAATGAAATTTAAATTTGTCAACGTGTTTATTAAATAGATAGAAATTTTTTTTTTGTCTATACTAGATAAAAGGTCCATCTGAAAAAAAGTGAACTACGTTGATCTTGTAATCATCTCTAATCATTTTCAATACAGGTTCCAAGTGGGCCCAAATAGCTGCTGGACCGTGTTCTAAAGAGGACGAGACAGAACAAAATGTTATTAGCTTCTCGTGCGACTTCATGTACAGAACACCTGTATCTAAACTCACTTGATTTCGTGAGCCTCCAAAATGGTGACTCTGTACTTCCTCACCCAATTTGCAATTGAAGTTCTCGCTGAAGTCTATGTGAAGTGCAGCTTCAGCTTCTCCCAAGTTCTTGAGGCACGTTCGGTATGCATGGTATTGTTGTTGAATGTTAAAGATGTGTTTTTTGAAAACTTTGATATCATTTTGAAACACATTGACAAATTCACCAATTTGATTCCTCTTCGTCTCCTTCACCACCTTTGTTATTGTTTCTTGTTCGTTAGAAAGTTTTTTAACAATTTGTTCTTTTTTCCTGACCCACTCTGACCATTCCACAATCATATTTTTGTCCAATAATCTCTGTATTGGTACAGTTTTTGTTACGCAATTTTTACACTCCTCATACATGCACAATTTTGATGTTGATTTACAGGCAATGTCCTTGGCTAATTTTACTGGGTCTGCACAGTCAACTACTCCTTTTCTAAATAAAGCCATTGATTTGTGCTGGATATTACTATGCTGTAAACATAAACAAGTATTTCTGTCTTCTACTTTTGGGAATACAACATTAAATGGACGACATCTAGTAAATGTCTGGTAGCTAAATTTTTTCCCTCCTCTCTTATATATCTTTTATGGAGATTAAGAAGTGTATCAAGAAGATACCTTTTCTGCTTTTTATCCTTTTTTTTAAACACTGTTTCTTTTTTCCCAGCTGTAGCCCTGCTTACATCATCTCTGTAAAAAAATTGTTGAATTTTTTGTACATTGTGGATTTTTTTTGCATGTGCAATAGCTTTTCTGCCACAAATTAGTCTTCCTTTTAAACCCAAACTTTTGAATCCCAATTCTTGCATGCATTTATATTTTTTCACAATATTTGAAGCTATAATGGAGCGTAGTACACCTTTTGTTTTTGAACTACTTGATGAATAACTTTTTCTTAAAGAGTGTAATAATGTTGTGTGTATAAACAATTTTCGTGCAATTTTTTTTCTTACATCTTTTTGCTTGCCTTTTAAACATTGTTTAACCAGTATATTTGTTTGTGATCTTGGTGTTAGATTGACTTTATTAGGTGTAAAGTTAATCTTATTTTGATAACGAAAAGCTCTTTTTCTATATTTTTCCTTGGACCGTTTCAAGGATTCAATTTCTCTTTTAAGCTTTAAATTTTCTCTTGCTAGTTTTGTTTTGCTATGTCTTCGTTCTTTGGGTGTGAACTTCTTATTAGTGTTTAAAATTGTAGTTGCCTGCGATGTTCCTGCAGCTTGTACCTTGCTCACTTTTTGAGTCGCTGCAACTTTAGCTCTTTGTTTTCTCTTATGTTCTTTCCACTTTTTTCGCTGAGCTCTTTGTGACCGTGTACTTAATGTTTGTATCATCTTTTTCTTAGAATGATATCTGAAACAAAAATTTTATATTAAAATAATTGTGACAATTGATAATGCAAAATTTTAATTAGAGCTAAGTAGTAATTTGTGCTTTCATTGATGGGGTATATATAACGTACAAGATGAAAGAGGAACGAACATCCATAGTGTGCAAGAAATAAAAATTAAAAATCCCAAAAAATAAACTTGATGAATTTTATGAACTTTAACTACTGAACCTTAGTGTACAATATTTTAGAACCAATTTGAGTATCTTTAAATCAAGAGAACATTGATTAAAATGAGATTTTATAAATTTTGCTGTGCATATAAATACAGAAATGGAAGCTTATGAAACTTATAGAAATATAAAATTAAGTCTTTAATAACATTTATCATTTCAACTGCTATTTACTTACCTTTCTAGATCTTTTTTCTTATTTTCTTGTTCTTTCTGAGCATCTAATTTTCGACGCTGTCGGTAACGACGTTGACGTTCTGCATTAGTCTCTTTTGGCATTATCTAACCAATTATATTTTATATTTGAGTGTTAGATTACATGTACATAATATTCTTAAAAGTAAAAATATAAATAATAATAGTAAAATACTTTTTTTGTAAGAAATGGCATGTCTGTTACAATTTGTCCACTCTGTTACAATACTGGTCCACTCTGTTACACTGTATATGTAACAGTGTAACATTGTCCACTCTGTATATGTAACAGAGTGGACAACTAACCCTAAAAGCAGAATTGTAGCTTAAAATTTCATGAACAATAAAAAAAAAGGGCGGTATTTTAAAAGCTTTTAATAATGTACTTCCTCTTAGTGATCTATTTCTTTAAAAAGTAGTTATTAGATTAAAAAACATGATGTAACAGAGTGGACATTTGCTAATTACCTTTAAGCAATCATAGACATAAAATCGATCTTACCTTGTTCTTGAATATCCAATCCAATATGGCTGACCGGAAGTGAACACAAAACCCTTCAGAGAGTTCAGTACTGTTGCCAACTTTAATATAATTTAATTTTTTTTATTTAAAAAATATGTTACAGAGTGGACTTAAGGAGACTGAATAAAATTTGGGACACACACCAAAAAATCTATATCTCTAAAAATAAAAATAAATTTACAAGTATTTTTTTTAATTTGGTGTTTCATTATATATTATATAACTTATTATTTTAACTTACAACCAGTTCATTGTAAACATCTTCAAATGTTCTAAATTTGAGCCTGGGACAGCTTGTTTTCTCTGCCCAGCTATAAACATTATTTTTTGTAAATTATTGTAATTCATTGTTACACTTGCAAATATTCACAACTAAGAACAATAAGATGAAGAATAAGAAAAAAAATCCAACTTTTTTTCAAAAGCATATTATTATTTAAATAAAAAATATTAACTTCTCGGACATAGTTTTTACATTTTTTTTCGGAATGACCCAGATATTTTCCATATAAGGTTTTATTTTTCCAGGTCTCTGTTTTGAAGTCAATTGAAGTCACGTGATAATTTTGATTGAACTCTTAATTTTAGTGGCGAATTATTATTATGTATAAAGATTATAGCTTGTTGTAAATTGCTATCTGTTCTTGAGTAGAAATATTGTCCGAGGTTTTGGAGTTGTTCATAAGGGGCCGTTCAAGTATTACGTAAGCATTAAAGAAGTGGGAGAGGGTTTAAGCTTTGCTTATTTTTGTGGTCAAGGGGTGGAATGGGGAATCAGAGCAACGCCTACATAAGAGAAACAAACATGCGCGCGAGAGTGTGCGTTCCACGAGATAAGACTTTTTCCTCAGTATTTCATCTGCACTTTTATATTTAAGTTGTTGCATTTTTATTCAGGAGTGAATATCATGCGCTTTTGACTGTTTTAATTTATTGTTTAATGGTATTTGCTGTCAATGATTTGGCAAATCTTACGGACGCATAAGTGTGGGGTGGGGGTCGGGCATCTGCTTATTTTTGCTTAGAAGGGTAACGAAGTGGTCTAAAATGACTGAACGGACCCTAATGTAAATTATTAAAATCTATGCATCCTCTTCCGCCTTCACATCTTCAAATATTTCAGAGGCTGAATGTTCGTGATTAATTCTGTCTTTACTGTATATTACGTACTTACTGCATGTTTCTTTTTACGAACATTTGATTATGCCAAAAGAATAAAATAGAAGAGGGATTGCGTAAGTATTTAAGCTGCTATTATATTTTTCCACTTTATTTCAGTTTTGAATATTTTTTCGAATATATTTTTAAATTCGCTTTTGCTATCTTTTTAATTCCTTATGATTTATGATTGGGAGCTGTAAGAATCCTAAACACATGTTTTATTCGCTATCGAACCTTATAGGGAAAACGTTTCTTGAAAAATTTTCAAACTAATCGAAGTAATACAGAGAAATTTTACACGGACATCCCTTCATTTAGGAGAAGCATGATGATTTCATAGCAAGTGTTGAAAGTGGTCGCCATTAGCATCAATGCACGCCTGCACACGCCTCTCCATGTTACGGAAAGTATTCAGGAACACAGTGAGAGCCATAGCCTCAATTTCCTGCCGAATGTTTTCTTGTAACATTCCGTGGCTAGTTTTGATATACTATCCCTTTCAGCATGCCCCATTCAAAGAAATCCAGTGGGATAAGATCAGGCAACCTTGGTGGCCAAAGTCTCTTACAAATAACATGATCTTCAAAGAAAGAACAATTTCAACCATTCTGACATTGGAGGCTTGTCAGGTGGCCCCATCCCGCAGAAAATAGTCAATACGGAGTTCCTCGTCATCCAACTGATTCTCAAACTCATGGAATATTTTAACAAAAAATGCCGAATTGAGCAAAAATGGTCATCACTTCGCGAAAGGCGACAGTCGGACAGTGTCCTTCGTAAAGATGCTTCTCCTGTTCCAAGATCTGTCCGTACCAAAATTTCTCTGCATTACTTCCGTTAGTTTGAAAATTGTAAGGGAAAATCAGGGTTCAAAAGTGATTGAAGCACCCTATGTTTGTAATACTTGCCAACTTCCAATGCATCAGATTTAGATTTATTTGTTTGTAACTCATATCCTTCATGTTGTCTTAATTTCCCTTTTTCTGTGTAGCATTTTACATTTGCTAATTTATTTTACGTTTGCTAATTCCAAAATCCATTTTGATATCATTTCTAAATATTTCTGTGATGTTAAAATTTAGCTAAGATTTGATTAGTAGTTGAAGGAAATTTTAGATCCATATAGAACAAAAGGCTTATTTTAGTGCTATTTTCGTGGTGTGTTGTAAATATGAAGTGATATTTATAACGTTTATGCAAATTTCATGACTTATTCAAAGCTATGCAAAATCATAATAGGCTAAATGAATCACCTTGGAAGATTCCTCTGTTGAAAGATATTTGTTGACTTTTTAAGGTAGTATTTATTGTTTGCAGGTTAAGCTCGATACGCCATGTTTGCAATATCACTTTCAAGAACGCAATTAAAGTGATATCAATTTTGTTTAATTCAAGGATATGCAAAAGCATATTGCCGATTTATCTCCTACTTTAAAAAACATATGAGATCTAAACTGTGTTCTAAATATTGCCATAATTTATATTCTTCCAAAATAGTCCCATAAAAAAGACATTAAAAATATAAGTATTGATTCAACTGATATACCTAACTATAACCAATTTATCTTATAAATAACACTGTAATTTTTAATCAAAGGGAAAAATTACTACATTGTTATCCCCAAATGCTAGTCAAGATAAAACTGTTTCTATAAAAATACCTATCAATGTAGAATCCTATCAATTATTATTCTTAGTAGTAGTACATGTTGCAGAGCTGTTGGTACAACGGTCAGCGTTCCTAGGTATAACTTACTTTAACTCAGAACAGTGAAATTCCAAAATGAGTTAATGTAATATATATATTCCGAACTTTTTATATTTCAGAACATGCAATATTATCTGTTTTTTTACTATTATTTTAAGATTTCAAGAATCTCAAAACACGTACTTATTTGTAATGTGTTTTTAAAATGAATTGTTTAATTCCCTTTAAACTTGAATTAATTTTGAATTACCTTCCTACTTTCTATTTGCAATGCAAATGTTACAGTTATAGTAATTATCATTAACACCTGAACTTTTACAGATAAGATTTACAACTTTTTTTCTAATGTTAAATATAAATGTTCTTGGTCTTTGCATCTTCCTTTCGGTCGACCTACATCTCTGCGACCATATGATTGATATCTGAATTCTAATTGAGGTATAAAAGCCATATTGCTTCTTGTTGTTGTATGGTTCGCCAACGATTCAAACTAATCTCATTCGGATAGTTAAATTACAGTATTATGAAATGAAATTTAAAAAAGTTTATCCATTCAGAGAATCAATCCTTGCAACTCGTATGTGTCGACTGATGTCAACTAAAAGATCGAACTCGCCGGTTCAAATTGATGAAAACTCCCCATCTTCACGACAACATTGTTTGGAGCAATAGGTTTAATAAGGATCTTGATTTTTCTTCTAGTTTGACTGCGGTTCAGCTACTGAATTTGAATGGTGCAATCAGACATTAGGATTCTACAATGAAAGTGAAGATGTATTCCAAATATTTGTTAATCGTATTTTTTTGTTCATCATTGTAACATTACTTTAAAATTATTTCATGTATGTTTTATTCAGTATGGTCTCGTTTTGCGACGGTTCGTTTTACGACGATTCGCTTTTACGACCATTGTCTTGTTGGATCGAGCATTCTCGACTTGTGGTGTATCACTGTCACAACTTGAGCATCTATTCTCTACTTAGTCTGTGTCTTTTCTCTTTTTCGTGTGCAATAATGTTTCTTCTCTTTCTATTTTAGTGAAGTTCTTTTAAGTTGATTGTGATTTTCACCTCCATAACATCCATCACAAAGACAAATTGCCCTATTTTACAAAAAGGAATGAAAAAAAGCAAAAAAGACTGTAATTTTATAGAGACTCAAAAGGTTAGTGATCAGAAAATGGAAGCTAGCGAGAAATTTGTTTGTTTATAGTTCCTTGGCTTGGCACTGAAAACAATATACATTAATAAATGTATCAACATTTATGGCGAATGATGAAAAAAATAAAACAACCGGCACAGAAAAGAAAAACAATGGGTTCGTGAAATTGTATGTTACACCAGAAATTTTAACTTAGAAAAATATGAAACAAATACTAACACTATGGATTCATGATTTAAATTAAAACAGAATTCCTCTCATTCAGCGTGCTATGCCTACAAACGCTTGGTGTCTTGTCTGTTGAAATTCAACAAAAGAAGGTGCAAACGAGACATTGACTGCTAGCAAAGGAAGGTTCAAGCAACGCTCGCAAATTCGTTGCATAAAAATTAGTGAAAAGGCTGCTAGTTCCGGCATTCAAGCAACTCGCGCGTTCGCCGCCGAATTCAAGAATCTGCAAGAAAAGAAGAAAAAAAATCAAAATAGTTGAAGTTACATTTTTCTTAATGTCTTCTGAACCACGGCTTGGGCCTTCTTCAGCTAAATAAAAAGGGCTTTAATTGATATTTTTTTAATGGTCTTTAAATTTCTATATATCTAATTCGTTAAATTATAATTCTGTGTCGTAACATACTAAATTATTAAAAAAATGTTATATTGTTATATTATAAAAATTATTACATTAAATTATTAAACTTATAAAATTATTAACTAATTTGTTTGGCCATGAACCTTTCCAAATTTAAACCATTTAAACAGTAATTGTTTACGAAGATTCTATTTAAAACGGGAATGTAACCGAATGTAAATTTATTCGAAAATGTAACCGAATGTAAATTTATTCGAGAATGTAACCCCGTTGTAAAACGAAACCCTACTGTATTTTGTTGATTAGCTAACGAAATGATAGTAAATAATGAAAGATGACAAAAAAAATGAAATAATTAACATAAATAATAAAATTATAACAATATATAACAATTCTAAAATTACAAAATATTTAAAAATAAAACACATTCATTATAAAAAGACACAGGAATAAAAAAGCTAATAATTAAGTAAACCAGCTTTCTCAAAACTAATTCTGAAGGATAACAAATGTTTGACCAACAAAACAATTTAATACATTACGGATGTCATTAGATCTACTGGCAAAATGTCGAGTTAATAATTGTGTACTTCTTAATTAAGTCTTAATTTTTATGAAATTTACAATGAATTTAAATTGAAAGATCATTTGAAGGATCTTTCCCAATTTTTCCACATATTAATTCATGAAGAATGAAAATTTTACAAATGTCTACACGAAGATTTACATTCAATTAAAACTTATATTTATTTATTAAATTAAAGTTATTATTTTCATTAAAAGCAGAAAATTTAAGAAAATGTAGTTAAAATTTGTAATGTTGATTTTATCGCATTTTGATGCTCTTCCTCTTCCACAATCAGTAGAATCGTTATGTTTCTTTATAAGGCGATGTTTTTTAAGGACTTTAATTTGTGTACGTATTGTAAGTTACCGAATAATTAAATTTAAAAGTGATTTACTGGAGATAACCTGTACAAAAGTACAATGGATCTAAAACATTACTATGGTTTAACTATTTTAATGTATTAAACACTTTTTAAATTTAAAAATGTTGAGCCGTCAAATTTGCAAAACAGGTAAATTTTTAATTGATGGAAAAGAGGCAAACTGCGAAATTTGAGTCTTATCTGTAGTCAGTAATCATATATTCCAACAACGAAATGAATTAATTTACAGTCCTAATGCCATATTAACTAAAATTTAATATTTTTTTTTGTTTTTTTAAAATTTTCGTCCACAATTGCTAGAAATACTGGCAGTAAAAGACATTTCCGATGGAAAGTTCCGTCTTCGAAATGTAGTTCTTTAGATAATTAATTGTATTCTGTTTTGTAGGAGATTTTATTTTATTTATTTGAAATAAATAAATATTATTATTATTTTTGAAAGCTTTAAAATGTATTTAAGTAAATTAACATGAAATAAATTTGAATAACGAAACGTAATAATTACGTCAGCGAAGAAAATGGATAAGAAAGGCAACACTGCCTCGATTTGGGGTTGAGATGAGATGACGACATTAAGAGAACCGTAGTTAACATTATTAGTGAGAATTGAAGTTATGTTGATTGACAGCCAGAAGGCGCAGCGATCGAGAATTATTATGATGTGGAGAGAATTTGCTAAAGCGTGTTACGTCGCCATTGGAAAGCAGTAACGTCACAGATGGGGAATCGACTTCAACAAATGGCGTTGCGAAGGGTTGAGCAAAGTTCTGGCGGGATGTTTAAAATGTGCTACGCAGTTAGACTACGAGCTACTGAGAAATTTAATATCAACGAACTCAATAAACTGTAAGTAGAAATCTTATTCAAAATATTCCATTGAGGGTCTATTGAGCATTGGATTTTACATTTTGCAAACAGAGTTCTGAAGGTGAAGAAAGTCACGGGAAGACATAATCAGTAGACTTTTGAAGTGGGAAGAGAATTGCAATTAACTGTTTGATTTAAAGCTATTGTACAAAGTATTATCTCTCAATTATTTATTTGAAGAATTATTCGAAGCTTTATTTTATTTGTCGAAACTACTAAAGTGTAGTAGAGGGAACAGATTAGTGAGATTTGTTATAATAGAATCTTCCGCGAGTAGCGTGAAACGATTCAATTATTATTTGCGCTTTAATGAAGTGAACGGGTGCGAGTTGTGATTATAGAATTCTTAAAGAAGAATTAAATAATGGTGAAAGAGAACTGTTAGTAATTTTTGTACTTCAAGATATAAATGTCAGAAGATACGTTAATGCTGAATGACGTAATATAGAACTGCGACGTGAGTCGTAATATTCAACAATGTGCAGCTTTAATATTTCACGCGGGTGAAAAGCCATAATATTATTTCACACAAGTGAATAGCCAAAATAGTATTTTACACAAGTGAAAGGCCATTATCCTAATATCATTGATACCAACGGTATTGGAGCAATACAGGGAAGACTTATTGAAGTGAAGCAAGTTAGTGCTTATAGAAGAACTTACGATAGTCTTAGCTACTTTAATATTTTAATCCTAAGACAAATTTTATGAAGCTGATGGAATTATAGAAATAACCCGAACCATTATTACAGGTTTTTCTGTATCAGCATCATAGTTATAAAAAAAAAATAAAAAAAAAAATCCACTCAATATTTTTATCTCAAAACCTTAGTAGTACTCTGCATTTAATTCCAGTAAATTCTAATATAATACTATTAGGTACACCCTAATAATAATTACATGTTTTAACCCATGTTTAAAAGTTTTTTGATTAGAATAACATTCTTTTCTTTTTGATCTGAACAAAATTAAAAACTAACTTTAATAAAAACAAAGATAAAGACAAATAAGACAAGAAGTTAAATGGATCTAAATTTTGATGATAATTGTTGCATTTTTCTAGATGATAATAAAAATTAAAAATATAAATCTATCTTTTTTTCAAGCAGGAAAGGTTTCTTTCCAATTTGTTAGTAGCATTGTTATCAATTTTTCATTGCATGTTCTCAGAAACAAAGTCTAGAACATTAGTATTTTATGTTAATCGCTACACTTCTAAAAGTTTCAGTCTTAAGAATAGTGGAAAAAACAAAGAAAATTCTTTTGATTTGATATCAAGTGTTTAATATTCTTTGTAAGATGTTAGTATCCCATATTAATAAGTGCATCTTATTATCCCATATTAATAAATGCATCTTATTATTCAAGAAAAAATTTTTCGTGCCGATGTGATCGAAATAAGTCAATTCACTGTTACGTAGTAATTCAGCGATCCTTACAATTAGCAATCTGTCAAAGGATTCCATTGGTAAAAGTGACAGTACTGTTGAAACAAAATTTAAACTGTTATAACTGAAGTACAAATTCCATCACTGCCTTCTCGGTGTATCATTGGTTTACAAATGGGCTTCTAGGAGAGTTGTTGCCGCTCAAACATTCCCAGTGAATCATAACCAGAAGTGAACACACGTGAGTCTATGGTAGGGGTAGTCAAACAATGGCTACTGACCCACATACGGCTCTGACAAATAATATACGGCTCTGGGAAATATGTTGCCCCTGTTCCTTTTTGCATCACAATTAATATAAAAGGTTTATATTTTCCAAGTTTTTATAATTATTTATCGGAAATCAACTGAGGTGTTTAATAAAGTTCAATTTTCATAGTATGCAAGTATACAGGGAAAATTTAAATTCAAATTTTAATTTTAGATATGAGTGAGGGAGTAAAAAAAAATCGGATCGGCAATTTTTCTTCGATATTTACGTAATGCATTACCGCATTAAAATTCTCAGTATAGTTAAAACAGTAATTAGTCAGGATTTTGAACACATTTGATATACAGTAAACTCCCGATTATCCGCGGAATTGGGTGGCGCGGCAACCACGGATAAGCGAATTCCGCGGATAATCCAAAATAGGACGAAAAAGGATGAAAATCAACACAAAAAGGCTTTTAACATATTTTAGTTACATTAAAATGGCAGTAAATATACTATAAGCAATTATTTTATTTTACTTTATTTTCTTACTTTTTAACCAAAAAAATCGGTTAATTGTCTGTTTGTTTGTGTCGAAACACGAAAATCTCCTACTTGAACGTCGCTAAATTTGCTTCTTTTATTGTTTACCTTAATCTAGATTTAATTTTTTTGTTAATTCCGTAATTTATTGCACAGTAAAAAAAATGGAAACAGGAGAGGTCCGCGGATAATCGGGAGTTTACTGTATATTTGTGTGTTTACTTTGGGATCATTGGAACTAATACAATTAACAGTTTAAATACTAATTGTGTGAGTAAGTACTATTACGTACATGTATTCGTAATATTTATATAAAAGTTTTAATCCATAATGTGCATGAAACAGTAAAAACATGTGTGTAATGTTTGCTCCGCTCGGAATGTTTATTTATCTGAAGTTTATTATATATGGCTCTTTATGATAAGCACGTTTGACCAAACCTGATGTATCACATTCGCTGTCAGGATAGTCTATTCAATATTGATAGATCCTAATTATTAGTATTTTCCTGACATAGTCGTGGCCTTCAAAAACCAGCCGTGAGCTGTATTAGACGTAGGATTTTTCCAAACCTGCAGGCCATGACGATTCCAATGAGGTGTGACTTATGGGACTCCAGATACTATTTTGGGGATATGGAGAGCATAATACACAAACACTGGAATTCTAATTGCTTCCTATATCCAGGGTCGATAAAACCATATAGTCACAAAATAAATTCAGAGGCAGTGGAAGTCTAGTGATAATTCAAAATTTAGTGCTTCACACTAGTTTCACTTTTAGATCAATTGCGGGAAACTTTATAGAGAAATTTATGAAGAACCATTAGAGGTCTTGCATTAAGTATCTTAAATTAAAATAAAGTATAATTTCAACTTAAAGGGTGTATTTTACCAACAAATAACATCATTTGAAGTACGGAAATTTATTTTTTCATATTCTTATATCGATTAGAAAAGAAATCGTTTCTGAAAATTATAGTATGTTAAGTCTTAGGATAAAGAACATAGTTAGTAAATCTTAGAACTGAAGATTTTTAAAGTCAAGTCCAGAAACAATGAACTATATATGAAATCAAAATTTTTTTAAGCTAATATATTTTAAGTATGCAGATGTCAGTCATAAGTTAACATAATAATCAATTCTGTTTGGTGTTATCAATCAAGTTGTTAAAATTTTGTGTAGTATCTGAAGAAACTAAGAGATTATATCAATCAAAATGTCTTTAGACGTAATTGGTTAATCACATTAACATCTTAAACCTTTCGATTACAAATTAATGAACACGTGGACATACGGTTAGTTTTGACAGTATGAAGGTTACAATAATTCATGATACATAGTTAAGCTAAAATTAATTAAGCCGGAATAATTTTCATAGAAAAATTAATTAAAATGAATGAAAACCTTTTTTTGACCCTTTTTACATAGTTATTATAAATAACATGTCCTACGTATTTATATTAATATTTCATAATTAATAACTACTTATAACCATAGTGGATGCTGCGACGAAAAATTAAACGTTATTAGAGGTATCTTCTAAATCTGCAAATTAATATTTTTTTTTAAATAAAAAAATATCTCGAATATGCTGTAAACATTGTTTAAATTTCAAAAATAATAAAGTAATTAAAGAATGAAAAAATTAAAGAATTTTTCGTAAGCATAAATTTTTGAAATTACATAGGTTATTCTGGAAAAATTATTTATTGTGGGGATGTACAATTTATGTGGAAAATGTTCCTCAAACATAAATGGTAAAATCGAAGAGATCAAATTCAATGAATTGCTATATTCAATATATTACTTTCTACACAATTGTAGTTACAACAATAAAATTACTTTTACCAGAGCTCTGGTCTATTAACGTAACATGTGACTATTAACGTTAATTTGAATATCTACTGTTTTTAAATTATAATAGATATAAATTTTGTTTTCTTACGTCTTTTTGCATTACAAAATCTTCACATTAATAAAAGTAAATATATGAATATTTTGTTTAAATACAAATTTCATTTTGTGTCTTAAAAATTAATGACGAGGTATTTTTTTTTTATATTCTAAAATTGATGATGATATCATTAGCATAGTTTTTCACTCAGATCTTTTAGCAAGAATATAAAGCTTAACCGCGAGATGGCAAGTGGATGAAAATAATTTATTACCTTGGCGAAATAAATCATTACGATAAAGACGATATAACTCTATTTTAACATCCGTAAATTCTACAGAAGGGATTTTGATATTTTGCCAAGAATACGTAAAAACGAGGAAAACGATGTAAAATAACGTATAAGACAGAAAAAAAGATTAAAGTGAAAGAATAATATTTTTCTTTGCATCCAAAAAATAAATGAAGTTTCAATTTATTATCAAAACAAAGATAATAATTAGATTGTGTGCGAAATAAAGCAGATGTTTTTGGAAGTGATTTTGAAGGTATTGCTTTCAGTATCGCATAATTTTAATTAGTCATTGTTTTGTTTCAGTTTTCTGGCAAAGGAAGAAAGATATGGAATATGGAATGTATATAAAAAAGAAACCTTGTCACAACCAAAATACATAACTCGGATTTATTAGAGTTCTGATTTACCTCTTAATTTTGTACAAAAACTACAGATGATTTTGTACAGTTTAAAGAGAAAAAATTGTATGTCAACTTCATTATTAAATTACGCTATTATTTTATGTTTAGTTTAAGTTGTTATATTAGTCATTCACGTTAATAAGTTCGTGTGTTATTCTTATAAATAAATTTGTAAAAGTTATTCATCTATACAATGTAATTTTACAAGCTAAAAACTAAAAAGATTCCCCATGTGACATTTTCAGTCAGAAATATTACGTGACCTAATAGGAGCATTTGTTAGAAGCGAAACAACTTATACATCAACATAGCAGACACAACCTAATTTTTGATCTCGTTATTGTCTGGATTGAGAAAGACATTATTACATTGCTTGTTGATTCATGATGCCAACTGTAGAAATACTCGTGTGTTCCACGGACATTGTTCAAATTTTTTTTTTTAGTTATAAAATTAAATATTCAAACTACAACAAACAATATGTCAATTTATAATTTATAATTTTATAATTATAATAATCATATAATAGTTATTAATGATGAATTTAATTAATGTAATGATATTATAATAAATTTATAATAATATCGGTAAATTTATTATTTCAAATTTAATTTCGAATTCCTAAATTAACAAACTGCATACAGTCAGAGAAGTATAGATTGTATATATATTTTATTGATTGTGCATATTATTATTGACTCTACATTAATTGGTTTAAGTTACCCTGATGTATAGTGAATCATGTTTAATAATCGTATTTAAACTAATTACTATTAATACGTGTAAGATTATAATCAACGTGAGTAACTACTAATAATAAGCTTGTGTTTATCAAGATATATCTTAATTCGCAGAATAGTTTTTAATAAACTTTCGAATCCGTAAAATAACTCTGGATAACACTTTATACTTTGAATTAAACTGTAGATGGTTTACAATATGTGTTGGATGGATGTAAAATTTTACTTTATTAATTATCCTAGCATGGCTAGAACCTTACACTTCACTACTTAGTGTTTCATACATTAGTATTTCACTACATACACTTCACTACTTAGTATTTCATAAATATTTTCTTTTTGATAATGAAATTGTACGTAAATGAATAACAATCTTCACACATAACTTCAAAATTAAAGTGATTTACAAAACTTGTTTAAATATAGAACTCGTATATTTCTTGAATTAAATGAACAAATTATACAGTTCCTTTGGAAAATTCATTAAATTCATTATTTATTAATCATTCGTAATGTGTGGAATAAATAGAAATAAGGAGCATGCACACAAATTCTTCATAAACCAAGATATAACAAACTTCACATTATTTAAATTTAAATTAAATATCTTTTTAGTAAAACTGTACTGTTATCCGCTCTCAAATAAATAACTGCAATGCCCTTTACTACTGTCTGCTAATTTTAACTCCTCCCTTAGAATGCTTTAATCCTAATCTTGGAACTCGTCCGCTCCAATTGAGATGATTCCGTTCTTCTTAACTCCTCCGTTACTATCCATTATTTCCAAACTCATCCGTTCCGAGAACCTAATAAGCGTTTGGAACTTAACCGTTCCGGCCTGTTCTATTCTTCTGAAACTCGTCCGTTCCCTCTAATTCAATAGACTAACAGTTATTCCGAACTCGTCTGCTCCGTTAAATATTAATATAACTAAGGTTTGGAACTCGAATAACTCGAAGTTTAATGTGTGTGAAAAATATTTGATGGAATAAAAGTTCTGCCTACACACACACGAAGAAATAAAATAAAATAAAAAAAATAATTAAAATCATAATCGATTTCGTTTGGACTTAGCCAAACATCATCTGGTTTGGAACTCGTTCGTCCCATTAATCCTGAACTTCGGAATTCGTATGTTCCACTAAACTGAATGTTTAACTGCTGTATAGAACTAGTCTCGTTCGCTAGTCCTAACTAACTAAAGGAACTCGTCCGTTCCATTAATATTAATTAGTTAACTGTGATTCAAAACACATTCGTTTTTATAATTCTAACTATTCTTTAGAACTCATCCATTCTAATGGCTCTAACTATGAAAGTTATTTAATTCTGTTTACTTTTATTTCCTCCACTGATAAATATATCGCTGGTAGGAGCGTTTGGAACTAATCTGCGTCGTCTTGGAGAACATTAACATTTCACGAATCCAATTGCCAGGCAGGAACTTCTTTCCATCCGTGGAATGTGATCGCCCTGTATTCTTCAATGTATTCTCTCTCCGGAATACTTAAACACATCAGATTAATCCTTGAATTTCATATCCACCGAAATTCAAATTGCCTGCCCCGATTAATTCGTACTTAAATCCTCGAATTAATTCCTGGAGGATAAATACATGTACATGACATCAGTACAACTTGCCATCGAGAGCAGCCAGCGATTTCAAAAAATCTGAAAGCCTTCATTATCTGAATGCCGAAACACCAACGACCTTGACATGCACTCAACAACCCATAGACGTATTACTCATGATCGTAAATTCTATGTGCGCTACTTTATTCTTGGAACAAACATCACATCTCTATTGTTTAAATCAACAACATTGTGTTCCCATAGTAATTTCGCAAATGGAGGAAAGATAGATCTAACATAATTTCTGGATCACAGGTATCATAATTTCTTTTAACTTTTAAACCTCGATATGATCAACAATAACTGATCTGAAAATTATCTATTTTTTTATTGAAAATTAATATCTTATTTATTCAACATGATAACCGGTGTAATCATTATGAAATTAGGATGTCTATGGATATTTATATCTTTATCTAAAACAATTCACTTTTAATATTTCTTGTCACAATTGCTTTCACGATATAATTGTCAGTCTCTGTAGAATTGGACAAGACACAGGTTTAATTAAAATGCCTGCAACATTTTATTTTTACTTCAATTTGTTTCTATATAATTGAATCTCTTATATGATGGAATCTTCTGTCCACGTGTATCCTTCTAGTTTAATTTAGATCATTAGATGTGAAATTTATGACGGCTAAATTCTCACAATAAATGTCACTAGGGATTTTACATATTCACATTCATCTATTTTTTTGAAAATGTTTCTTGCATTTCTTATATTACACATTAATAATGATAGAGCTGCATATTTACTTTCTTCAGAAAAAAAGTGCGACAATAAGTTGTTTTTTTCATTATCCATTGTGTTGTACTTCCTCCAAATATCACAGTACTTCGAGATGTATGTATTCCGTCCTTTACGCAGCTTCCTAATCTGCATCTGTGGTGTTATCTGTTCAGCAGTTTTTTAATAAATTAACATTGTATCTTTTCAGTACGGTACTTATAACTTTGAGTAGGCTACTAGACTTCCAACTATGCTTTTGAAAGTGAAATGTTGTTCTGCATTTCAAAACTTTTCTTTATTGTTTTTAAATTCTTTCTTTTGCAGAACTTCAATAGGTAGAAGACACGATTTACAATCGCTCATATTGAATTTCTTCAACATTTGTTCTATGAAATGTTGTTGATTAATGGTTAACTTTCCTTTTTCTTTATCATAGTCTACCTTCATTCCTAGGATATAGTCTATGTTACCTAAATCCTTCAATTTGAGCATTTTGTGTAAATCACATGAGTATTTTCAATAACATTCAGTTCCATATTGAAAATTAAAATATCATCTACCTAAGCTAATTGATGATCTTATTTTATTTTGTTCCTTTCATATACATGCACACTTCTATATTTATGTTTTTGAATCAACCTTGTATTAATAATAATTTATTTATAATAATTTAATTTATAAAGTTAAATAATATGAAAATCATTACAATAGGTATGCTACAGAAAAACAATTAAATAGTCAAAAAAACATATCAATAATAAAATTAATAAGTGCTAACAATAGATTGACAGTCATTATTAGTAACAATGAGATAGCATAAAACTAACAATAATACGATGAATCATTTTGTTAGAAAATTTTGTAGTTTAGTGAATTTTTGTTTTTTATTGTTTAATTTTTCTTTTTTCAAAAACAAGTTTTCGACATGGTTATAATGAGTTCATCCAAGTTGCTCCCTTCGCATCTATTCAAACTTTCCATAGTATTTCTTATATACATTGTTTCTAAATCTTTTCTAACAAATGTATTTGATTCTTTTTCTAAGATCATTAAATCAGTTGATGGAGAATGTCCGAATTTGAGGCAATGTTATGTTAGTTCTGAGACTTCAACTTTCTTATTTACTAAGTATCCGGCATGCTCAGAGACGCGTTCCTTCAGTGTTCTTTTTGATTCTCCCAGATATGAGGATCTGCAATCTTCACAATTAATTTTATATATTATTCCCATCTCATATTGGTTTTCGAGCTGGTTTAATCTTTTTATTAATATATTTTTAATTTTATTTTTATATGTAAATATAGTGTTGAAACCAAATGAGGAATTTAATAAAGAACGTTTGTCAACTATTAATTATCAAATGTAAAACTCAAAACACTTAAATTAATGTAGATATATAATAAATTTCAAAAAACCGGTTCATGTTTCGGCCAAACCTTACAAAAACGCGACTCGGACGAAAATAAATAAGTTACATAATACGGATTAAATTTTTTTTTAGAGAAATGGAAAAGTTTTACCGTTTATATTCGTTTAAATATTAGAATTTAAAAATAAAGGTAGACGTTTGTACTGTTTTCACGATTTAGAAAAGAACCACAAAAAAAAAAAAAAATCTCACCATTTCATTTTTTTTAGGAACTTGCTAAAACAATTGAATATTTGTTAGAATTTTTTTATGAATGGTCATGAAATTAAGTTTTTAATCAAACATTTTGTTACTTTCGACAGCAATATTTATGATTTATAAATTGCTCAACGTTACTTAATTCGAAAACGTGAAGTGGGTGCTGAACCAAATTCATTAACGAAAGAGAAGAAAAGAGCTGAAAAGGTGTTTTTTTTTTTTTCTTTCCGCATTAATGATTTCCATGGCAACGACGCTAATGTCGGCATTACTCACGTGTGACCGGAGTAAAATTCAGAAGACTCTCCTACTTCCTGTTTTCTCTTGGGAGTGACAGAGATTAAACTGAGATTACTTTCAAGAACGGAATGACGGTCAAAGAATATATGCAAGTAATTGAAAAATAAACAGTGTTTATATATTGATTTAGTACTGCATCTACAAACATTTCAGTAGTATTGTTCCTTTCTATTTCTATATTGACATTCAAGCTTAACATTACTGACGAAGCAGAAAGCAATTTTTGAGCAATGCAGATATAATAATATAAGATTGAATGCATTAAAGCAAATAAAACTTCATTGAAGCGCATAAAAGAAGAAAAATGCAACAAATTATCGCCTGAATGTAAGAAATATTCTTGGAATTTTTGAGTGTCTATTCTTGATAATAATATTCTTTGGAAAAATTATTGTATTATACAATTACTGATAGGCTATACGTTGCTTTTCTGTTCTGAAAATATCCAAGTACTTCGCCAAATCAAGATAAATTTAAGCCAACACTTCAAATGCAGTTAAGTAAATGTATAAAAAAATACAAAAAAAAAAGTAAAATTACTTTCAGTTTAAAATTAGCAGTTCTATTATTCGCTGTCAAAAAAATTGCCACGCCCAGAATGAATGATCCGGGAAGAATGAATGAAACTCGGGATACGGCACCGTCGTTAGGTAATTGAACCACTGATTGCAGTTGGGCTGCGATTGTCAACCGCCAACAGACGTTAGTATCCTGACAGAGCGTGAGCGTAGTGTTGTTGACTACGAGAGGCAGGGTTCGTCGAATTGGCCGCCACTTTTACTGTTACGACTGTACTGTGCTCTGGTGTTGGGAGAAGTGAAGACTTGAGAGAATAAGTCTTCACTGTTCCCAACATCGTAGCACAGCAACACAGGTTACCTCGAACACCTGCAGGTAACGCACAGTGAGAGACCTAAGCAAACTAAACGAAAACACAATATGCTTTCTACGTCATCGTCCGACATGCGAAGTAGAAACCCTTGTGTCTATCCGCACAATTGCGAGGCGAACAGCCTTCTTACCCTGTCAGTCATTAAAATCCCACCATCCGCGGCTGCGTTTGGAGCGATCCTATTCATAGGATGGCTTGGAATGGTAACGAATCGTGTTTAGTGACGGATCCAGGCTTTGGCTTGACTCGGATAACCACTGTACATACGTATGGAGAAGCACTGCGGAGCCCCAAATCCGGACAGGATTATTGATCGACAGACCTTTAGATTTAATAGCTTTGTGGTGTGGAAACAATGAAACAATTTGAAATAATGAGGCGCAGCGGTACTTTTAGGAGGTTCTGCGCCTCATGTGCATCACTTCAAGAAGCGGTTAAAGCGGTCCATTTGGCAACAAGATAATGCCCGCCCACATATAGCATGGGTTCCCTGTATTGCCTCCGTGCTGTCGTCACCTTCCTTGACCAGCAAAGGTTTTAGACATATGAAAATGGTTTTCAAAAGGAAAGAGCGATTTAGAGCGCCTGTTGCAACAGCTAGGGCAGGATGGCATTAGGCGTCTCTATGACTCCATATCAAGACGTATCGCTGCATGTATCCACGCTAGGGGCGGTACTAAAGGGAGCATTGGCCTGTAGTTTTGGCCGGAATAAACTATCCATTTGCTCTCTTATTGTAATAAGTTATTTGTATCATTCTCATTGCCTATGCCAAGTGTTATTTCTCTTCGACTGCTGCTGGGTTCGCTAATTTATTTGGCAATTAATGTATATCGAATGGAAACTGAGATGGTCTTGTCTCATACTATTTCTAGTTATCCGGGAGGAGAAGAAATTTCTTTACTTTTTGTTTTACAAACCTTCTATTTTCCAAATAGTATAATGTAAAGTATTCCATTTTGTTGAGAAACTTGCGGTTCTATTTCTAAAATTTAGACTTTTTTAAAATTTAAGGTTTTTAGGCATTATACCTTACGTTCCAAAAATCGTCCACATGTTTAAGTTATTATATTCTGTTTTTTTTTTTGTTTTTTTTTTTTTTAATCGAAATCTGATTAAAAGACAGCTTATCAGAATCCATTATTGACTTTAAATTTAGAGCCATGATGGATATATTATTTTTTTTTCTCTCCTCAACTCTAAGACTAGTGGGGGGAAAGGATACATTCAATTTTTGGGAACAGATACTGAGGTAGTTTCACGTTGCCTTCCTCAGGACGGTATTATGGAAATGGATACAGACCCGAAGAGAAAGTGATAAATTGGATGAGAAAGACATGAGAGGAAATTAAACATCCATGCCGGTGGCGGGGATATAATCCAGGTTCAGTCACTTCTGGGTAGTGGGAAGACATTGCCGCCGAAACTAATATATTATAATGAAATATAAAATCCCTTATAATAGTGATATATTAAATGTCCTGATTAGCAATCTAACAATGTTCTCGATGAATCTAAAATGGATTAAAAGTAAGATTAGCAGAAATAAAAATAAAAATGTATGGACATGCAGTAAGGCCATCTAATAATAAAAAGAAATCTTACAATTTATCTTTGAAATCTTTTTTATAAATTCAGGAAAGCAAGATAGTGTTAATAATAACAGATTCCCGCCATGTTATTAATGTTAAACAAAAATGAATACTTTTGTATAGCTGAAATATTAGCAATATTCTTGTGTTCAGTCCAATACATTTTAATAACTTACTTTTTCGTATTTGTTATTTTCACGTTTTTTGGGTTCTTGTATAGTTACTGAAATTAAGGCTTTTTATTCATATTACTGATTCGCATTTGTTTTCTTGTAACTTCTGTAGCTCCCAAACTTTCATGATTTACTGTCCTCCAAATCAAAGTTGGCCGGCGGAAGTTTGAACTGCGCAGCCCTTCCGGTAGCTGATCAAATACGTTTTCCTGTCACAATGAACGCCGTCGTCTGTTTTCACTGAGAAAGACATGTTGATAACGCCAAATTAAAACTTCTCTCGACTATTTAGCATTATTTCAATACCAGTTGTTAACAATAAGTATTTATATAAATAAATAAATATATATTATTTATAAATACAATGCTCTTTTGCAAAGTAATAAGCGATTACCTTAATGGCGGCGTCCTGTTATAAAATCAGACGGAAGTGCCTGACCAGACTAATCGATCATACATGCGCAGATCTCACAAAAACTGGGCGGCCAGCTCTCATTTGGAGGACAATAGAGATATCACTTCTGACTTTTAATAACATACAGAATGCTGTGTTGAAGTTATGATGTTTGATTGTGAATTACCATGTTTAGTTTATGAACAGTGCACTTTTGAGAGTTTCAGATCACTGAAACGATGGCCTAACTATCAGTTCTTGATTCATTTTTGAATTTCGATAGTGTTTAATGTAAATCACTTCAACCAGGTAATTAGTCAAATAACATCATTTTATAGCGTATAATTTTAATGAAGTTAATTCAGGCTTAATGTATATAGCTAATTACAATAAAAATTTAACGTGCCTGTTATAAAATAAACAACAAACCAAGGAGGCATAGAGATAAACAAAACATTTCACAGGCCACAGGACGGATTCGCGAGCCAGGAATTGGAGCTTTTTCTTTTACTTTGATTTTTTGTTGTGCTTTTATTTTATTGGGAATCCACTGGCGGGTGCGTGGGTGGAAATCCCTAACCTTGTTTCGCGATCTGAGCTTTGAACAAGGGGTTTGTGTGGCTGATGATTCCATAAAGAGAACGAAACGGCCGCCTCACACTCTCACAGTTGATGGCTCAGAGGCGAAATCTTTTGTTTATC
>JAFIDM010000001.1:135445888-135463719 GCA_023159025.1 Thereuonema tuberculata
GTAGGCATCAAATTAATCGCCTAAAAATTATTAAACACATTAAAAATTTGAAAAGCCATGTGATAGTCGTGCTTGTCGATAAAAAGATGACACTTACCTACGAATGTAGATGGTAGGAACTTTGGTGTATCCAATATTTAAGGGAAAATTTATTTAATAGATTTTTATGTTATATAATCAAGAT
Organism: Thereuonema tuberculata; assembly: GCA_023159025.1. Classification (NCBI taxonomy): domain Eukaryota; kingdom Metazoa; phylum Arthropoda; class Chilopoda; order Scutigeromorpha; family Scutigeridae; genus Thereuonema; species Thereuonema tuberculata. The sequence goes on from JAFIDM010000001.1 coordinate 135,446,073, forward strand.
ATATTTTTGTCGGAAGCAATGTGGAGCCCGCAGAAGTTCAAACAAACAGCTGTATTGAAATGTCAGTTTGTACACAACTTGGCCTCGCCCATTATTAAAAGATATGTTTTCTTTAACGCTTGTATCATGATTCACTTCATCTTTATTACCCAAGCAGATAAGAAAAAAAATTACTCTTAGTAAATTAACTACCTCTCAATAATTTCTGTTATATTCGTCATTCCTTATGAAAATTATTAATTCAATTGAATGGAAGCAGTATTTCCTTATTTGCATATTTATACTTGTAAATTGCTTTTAAAAGAATTCGACCAGGATAAAAAATATAATGTAAGAAAAATATAATGTTGAATTTAACAAATAAATGTAGTCAACAAAATAAAGAGTAACTAATTTACAAGAAAATGGAACAATTTACAATTGATGTAACAAATTACTATAAAAAAAATTACTACTACAGAAAAAAATATTTTAATTTAAATTTTTGATCATTGAGCTATTTCGTGGTTTGTTGCTCAAATGCAGATTGAGAAGATAGTGAAAGAAAACAAAGATTAATACTTCTATAAAATAATGTATAGAAGAAGAATAAGTTAATAATCGAAAATATAAAATCCTAATGCAAAACAATTTTTAAATTTTCTTGTTAAGGTCCATTAAATGGCATAATGTATTAAGTTGGAAAAGTCGGTATGGTTGACCTGCAAATATCATCACTTTTAGGAAAATAAGTAAAGCATGCTTTAGGTGTGTAATTATGTGAGGTTGAAGGATCACCCCTATTGCATTTGGTATCGACTGGTTATGAGGTTCTTCCTGTATTCTGCGTCCTGTTTTGTGCGTTGAATGACGTTGGATGTTAGACAAATGATGCTTTATGAGTTCTGACGAGGTTATCAGCAGCTGAAGCGAAGGGGTACGTCTATAGTGTTTCCGTGAAGATCATGTCAGCGAAAGGACAGTGCAACGTTGGTTCCAAAAATTCCGCAATGGAGATTACAATGTAAATAATCATCCTAGAGAACGCTATGAAAAAGTGATCTCAGCCGAGAAGCTGAAAGAACTCATCGAGTTCACGGGAGATGGCTGAGAAACTAGGGATATCTAAGAGAACAATTTTTAGCCGCTGTAAGAACTTGATAAAGTGTGGAAGATGGACAAATGGGTACTCCGTGAACTCACAGAAGGAAATAAGGCTACTTGTTACACAATTTGTTCTTCCATCTTTGGCGAAGTAAAAGAGCTTTCTTGGATAAATTGTAATCTGCAACGAAAAGTCGATCATGTACGGTAATAGGAAGCGCTCATCATCTTGGCTGGATAAGAACGAGCCACCGGTAGCAACTCCTAAACCGCCTCTTCATACACGATAAATGGTTTTGACTGTTTGGTGGTTCACAGTCGGAATTATCTATTGGAACTTTCTTCTCCGGAAACGATTATAGCAGCGGTGTCTGTGTTAGAACTGACTGAAATGCATCAGAAGCTTGGAAAGATTCAGCCTACACTAATCAATCGAAAAAGTGTTATTTAGTTTCACGATAATGCAAGACCGCATATGGCAGAACACAGCCGCTGTAAACTTCATGAACTTTGAGATTTTGCCTCTTCCACCTTATTCACCGGACCTTTCGCCAAGAGATTTTCTTCTATTAAGACCTCCATATGAACTTTTTGAAGGGCAGGAGATACCTCCAAGATTGTGATATCAAAAAGGACATCGAAGGATTCCTGCAACGCCAAACCCCGGATATGTGGAAGAAAGGAATTTTTAGCTTAAGACAGCGTTAGCAAGATTGTATAGATGCAGATGGAGCCTATTTTGAATAAAAAAATTACATCGGACACTGAAAAACAGTTCACTCCAAACCCACATTTTAAGGTTTCCAATCGGATTTTAGAGCATTAATCGTGTTATGTTAAATTTGTTATTTTCATTGGATCGTATTCTTTTTTCATCTGCTTTGTTCGAATTTTATTTCTGACGCATGTACATCCTTGCTGATTTTAAGATAAGATTCCCGTGTTGTTACCAATTTTTTGTTAAAGGGTTCTTTCTTTTAAATTGTAGTCTGCAGGTTATCGATGCTGCCTGCCTAGACAAAAGAGAAGAACATCAATAATCCTAGCTAATGACAACGTGTCATTTGTCTTGTTCTTATTTAAAATCCGGAACAAATGGTAGACTACATCAGGCGTAAGGTGGGACAGAAAATAAAATTCTCATTATAACTGATTCAACTAGTAGCTATTCAATGGATAGACATTGTCTTGCTAACAAAGACACCTTCAACAGTTCTCTAAGTATCAGTATAATACCTCGTTAAGTTCTGCGCTGTAGCACAATATCTGACATTGGCACGGGACTCACCGTTCCGTATACATTTAAGTTCCATAACAAGTCAACAGTTCAAGGAAATTATTCTATTGCTAAATAAACTTATGCAGTTAATGCTTTTTAATCTATATTTATCCTTGAAAATTTCATATTTCTTAAAGAAACTTTGTACCTCACTTTTTTTGAAAATTAAAAATCACAAATTCAGTTATGGTTTGTTATTATATTTGCTTGAGTATCCGCTCATGCTAACTTCTGAAGCGATGGATGGATCTTCTTGAAATTTTGTGTGAATATTTACGAGGAATATTTATTTACGAGTATTTTAAATCTTTTGAAAGTGAAAAATTCCCATCGAAAGGAATGAGAATCTATATAAATGATGCCTAAACAAGTTATTCGTAAACGAAATATACGCTCGGTTCGATATAATTAAAATTAAGGGACATTAGACCAATTAAAGAATTCATCAATTCAAAGTTTTATAGTAAATACGAAACCAAGAGCCCGTATAATTTGCAATCTATCAAAAGCTTGCGGCATTAATACGACTACGAGTACTATTGATTGGCGCACAAAACTCATTATTCAACTCTTTGTAATTCACGGATCAAGTATAATTTCAAGCAGTGAATTCATTTAGCATGTGCAGATTTCATGTTGCACCATTTGAGCGACAAGTGACCAGTGGCCAAATGAAACCGGAAAAAGCTACACTAGATCTATTGTATCATATTCCATCTCGTCGTATTCGATTCAGTACAGATAGATTTCTATTTTTCCCATTTACCACTATTTTCTAAGCCGATCAATGGCCATTGAAAGCGGAAATGGCATGGATGAGAAGTAGGATTTTTTTCCCCTAACCTCTAAGCATGACATTCGGGACTCGACTCTCGGTTGGGCAGTGGTGGCCGTTTCACACAAATACACACAGATATACGGGAATGCTAATAGTTCATCCGTCAGGGTTGCGAACAATATTATAGTTGTTTTTTTTCCCAGGAATCTCAAATTTATACTGTTTATATTAAACAGATATCTTAATTTAAAAATAAAAAGTAGGCATTTCGGTTACATACTACTAAAAAAAAATTAAAGAAAGTTTAAATTTTAAGTTTGTTGCATAATTACTTGTTATCAAATGAATGTTTTATTGCTGAAAATGATTATCTCCTTTTCATCATTCGTCTTAATGAAAGATTTTTGAATAGTGATACTTCACAGTCAAGCGTTATCACGGACATTATCATTCATTCATTCGGACATTATATCATTCGGACATTAAAACAAAGGGTTTTAAGAGTCAACACAATGCAATTGAACTCTAATACTTTTTAAAAATACTTTTTAATATAAAATTAGAATTTCGTTAAGTAATGTGAAAGGAAATAAAGAAAAGAAAGGAATATTTTTCTTTAAGTTGAAACTTGTTTAATTTTATGATGTCTTCATCACTTCATGTTAAGAAGTCATTAGAATGAGTTCATTATAACGAGGTCCATCAGTGAAAAGAATTAAGCGTTATGTATAATAAATAGTCCGCCCCCCCCCCCGCCCATTTACACTCCTTAGGATGCTACTACCAAAAATTCGTCGAATTCGTATATTTTAGATTTTGACAAAGAACACTCATATCAAATTTCGGCCTATTTTAGGCATCTTCCGCATTTGATTCCGCAACTAAGATTTATTTCATTTAATAAACACAATCTACAAATTCATTCGTCAAAGTTTCATTAAAATCAGAATTTTTAGGGCTCGAGAGGTTTCCTTGTTAGTCTGGATCCTGGTTTCCGTTGTTCATGCATTATTCTGCGATGCATGTGAACCTCCGTGCCAAATTTAGTAAAGATTCGTTGAGAAATGGCGACTTTGTCTCAAGACAAACAAACACTCGCGCTTATTATGTAGATTAATTTATATTTAAAATAAAATTTTATTTAAAGAACAAATCTTTTATCAACAATAAATTTACATGATTCTTTCATGTTGAATTTGCCATTTTACGTTTAAGTTCATTGATAATTCAACAACTCTTTGTAATATAAAGGTTAAAATACCACATTTGCAGACCATGTTGGATCCTTCAGGTAGAGGGTGTTTAGCCCAATCAGAGAGGTCCCGAGGACAGTCAGGGGATGGACAGTAGGAGACAGTAGGCAAAGAGGTTTCCTTCGATGGATTTTGCAATAATAAAATTAGCTCTTGCTATGAAATGTTGATCATTTATATATTAAAAATTAATTAAGATTGTCTTCTTATCTTATCAGGAAGATTGATCTGGTTATTTATCCCTCTTTCCGGGAAATGATCAGCTCCACGGTGAATTCCTTTCCCGACCGATCCCGGACGCTTGCAATAATAAAATTAGCTCTTGCTAAAGAAATGGTCATTTATATTAAAAATGAAGTAAGAGTGCCTTCTATTTGATTAAATTAAAGCAAAAACAAAATTAAATATAAAGATAAAACAGTCAGTTTATAGTTAACTTACTTCATAGTAGGTTAGAAGTCTTTTTTTGGTATTGATCTCAATCAATTTTGTTTTCAAATAGCTTCACGTGGAAAACAAAAGACTGAGACTTTAGAACCATTGTGAAAAACGTTCAATACACTTTTGAACCATCTTTTTTTTAAATAAAAGGCACAAGCACGTGTCAGAACAATATCAGCATTCCAATATCCATTCTACTATCAGCAGACAAAATATATATGGCATCAGAGTACTTTCTGTGACGCGTGGAAAAGTTGTGCCACCTGGAACTAAGGTCAAGCCCCTAAAGTTATCTCCTAAATGAGCGGTACAATATTCATGTGAGCCAGCTTTTTTTTTAAATAAAAGGCGCAAACTTCCATTCAAACATCAGCGGTCACAATGGAGACTGACACCAGAGTACTTCCGGATACGAGTGAAAAGGCTGCGTAAGCTAGAACTAAGGTAGCAGCCCCTTAATTTACCCCTTAAATGAAGACCGATCCATCGAAATCGGTAGACCTAAAAATTTCATGAAAATCCTTAGGGCCTGTTTTCAAGATAAAATTTACAAGATTGGCTCGTTTTATAGTATTAGACTATATTGGAATGTTGGATAAATATGAATAAACAACAAATAGAAAATATCAATAAGAAAACATTAAAAATATTTAATAATGTTTATAAAAATTATAAATATTAATCAAAAAATGAACAATTAAGGATAAGAAAAAAATATAAAATATTAAAAATAAACGAAAAATTTATATATAAAACAATAATTAAAAACTATTTTGAAGTGGAAAGAGAAATAAATTACCACCAACAAGGAGTATTAAAAACTAGATGTAATTGGAATAAAATATTTAAAATAGAAAGAATTAAAAATAATTATGGATATAGATTAAATATTTTATATTTTACATAATTAGCTAAACAAATAGATCCTTATAAAAAAAATAATGTAACTTTTAAGCAAATAAAACAAAATATAATTTCAGATGTGATAGATGGCAAAATTAAGTATTAATTAATAACTTTTTAAAAAAAAAATATGTTAAAATGCTCAATTCCTATAACACAGATATACCGCTTATAAGTATACCTAATAGGATTGATAAACATTAAAAAAAAAAAGACTAGCCGGGTACCGTTGCTTCGCTCCGGAAACCCTTGCATCTATATCAGTAAAAAAAAAACTTATTTATTTAGCAAATTAATATTGAGATCCGAGAATATACAACTTCCCAGCCCGTTGTGGTCTTCCCCACTTAACTCAGGTTTATTGCGGGTTGGCGCCACACACCTGGGGTTGCCGTCATACACTTCATCGTCAGTTTACCAGATTATTCTCTATCCCGTAAGAATTTCGAAAAATCCGGCCTTATTCCTTGTCTACATCATAAACGAAACCTCTGTGCAAAATTTCAGCTTTCTAGGTCCAAGGGTTTGGGGTGGGTATTGACGAGGCAGTCAGTGAGTGAGTCAGGACTTTTCTTTTTATATATATAGATTTTCATGAATTTTGTTTTGTTAACATCATTGATTAGTTATTTATAGATTATATTTGGAGCTGTTAATTTCTCATTTTCAACTCTTATCCGATTCGTTCTTTACATATCATTCCTGGTGGTTTTGATATCATGTTTATTTATGAAAATATGATCTATATTTATTTTCTTATTTCCATGAATTGTACAGTTGTTACTTGTTCCGTAAAGACGATTTTTGAAACCATTATTGCACATAAGTTTTACGTATTTCTGTATTGCATTGTTTTTATTCATTTTGAAAATATCTATATTTACGTCGCCAATCAGTATAGTTGGGACAGTTGTTTAATATATTTTCATTTTTTATGAATAGATTCTCTATTTTAGAACATTTTAGTAATTTGAAATTTAAAATTTTGCTTACAGAATGACAGACAGAATAACGTTTTTATAATATATAATAATACGTAATGGATAATATAAAGAAATACGTAAGAAATTTAAAGTTAAAAGTAAAAAGTAACTTGAATGAAAAAATTTCTTTGATTCTCTATAATGGTCCATTATATGAAGATTTTCTTTAACCCAGAACAATCTAACTACTTTTCAATTTACATTCTATTTGTCATTTATTTAAAATATATTCGTTTAATAATCTTGGGTTTATATTTTCATTATATATTGGCATTAATTTTATATGTAATATGTAACTTTAAATTTGAACTATATATCCTCTTCAACTTTATAATGAAACATCAATTAAATGACACTGAAGATTTTTAATAAATCTAAAATCAATTTTAATAAAAGTAAAGGAAAACTTTATACAGACAATAATTACTTAGATTCGTTTTTGATGTCTCTGGGTTTGGTTGAAGTCAATCTGAGTTAGGTTTCTTTTTGCGTTCCATGAAGTTCTTTTACATATTTTTTTCGTTTGGAAATGACTTTTTAATATAGGCAGAGGTTCTGAGTGAACATGTCAACCTTCTTTCCTATCATTTAATAAAAGATGACACTGAATTCCCACATTTCTTGAGGCGGTTTTTTTTTTCCTTCTCTCAACCCTTCTTGAAACGCGGACACTTCCCATATTAGAGTGAAATTTGCCACCAACGCTGGAGGTCTGGATGGTGTAAGAAATACACCCACACTGATGGAAAAGTTTTGGAACCTGGAAAAGAAAAATAAGTTTACACGACCCGATCAGTTTCCGGAAGAAATTCCCAGCTTCTCTAACTCATCGGAATTGCAAATGGAGAAAGTGTTTCCTGAAATCGTTGTGGCTTAGGTTTTCTCGAAGTCATCACACCACGCGTCCATGTCTGTTTTTTTGTTGTTGTTTTTTTTTTTCACGAGAAATAAAAATGCATAAAAAAGACTGGAAACTTTATTATTCATATTTATTCATTTGAAAATGAAAATTAATACTTCATTGAAGTAACTAATGAAAAGGGTTTCATCTTCGAACAATAATACGTATAGGGTCATTTTTTGGGTGTGTTTGTTTTTTTTTTTGGTAATAAAACATAAAGCCTCAATCTAATGGTAATATAATCGTCGTTGGGCATTCGGTTTTGGATGTTCCAAAAATATTCACTCAGAAGTGTTTCCTTTGGTGAATATCCATTAAAATCAGAATAAAAGTTTAGTATTCCATTACCATACTTCAGTACTGGTCTTTTAGAGCCTCAGAAGTCGAAAGTAAATACGTTTCTCTTCATATTCTCATTCTTTTCGAATCATATATATAACATCTATGAGTATTCCAGGAAAGGACTTACACAATACCACATAAATATATCATTATTAATCATTGTTGAATTGACGAAACGAAGTAATATGACTATAGGAATATCTTAATTTTTTTATGTGAACATGTAAAAGCAAATAAACAAACAACAGTGCTTTCTTGTTAATAATGGGAAGTCTTCTAATTTAATAGGTTGCTAGTAATTTAACGTTACGTCCTGTATGCATTTTTTTAATTGAGAAGACGAGTTGGCATTACTTATTTCTCGTGTATTATGAAGTTCATAGGCTTCTTTTTTCATCTTTTATAAATCATTTCATTGATGGGATTGGCAAGAGAATAGGTAATAGATTGATTGTTTACGACACAATGAATTTCTATGTTTCAATTATAAGCTAAGTCTTAGAATTACACCTATTATACAGATTATAATTTAAAATTAACTTCTATTAATGAAATACTTTATAAAATGGAACAACAGAGTTAAAAAATCCGAAATTAAAAAAAGAGAATAGAAAAGTATTTAAAAAGTGGAAAACGTTGACTTGTTTAATATTTCTTGACAATTTCAGAAATTTTTTTAAAGAAACTTATGACTATGTCTAAGACTGTTCTGTTTGCATTAACGTGTTTCAGTGAAAACAGTGAAAATTGGAAGATGTTCTTTAACAGCCACACTATCATCCTATTAATTGACATCTGGAGAGTTTTGTGGTTACCAGCTGAGGGATTGTGAAAAGTTCAAAGTTCATGGTTCTTGTAAAGAAGATGGTATACAGGAATAAATGAGAAAGTCGCCAGAGCTTAGTAATAGCAATAGCATTTCATGATGTTAAAAAAGTGTTTGTATTTCATTCAATTGGTTATAAAACAACTTGGTTTTTCTAAATAGGCTTTATAATAGCAACTGCGTTCTGTTTTAAAAGGAAAGAAAGCTAATGATATAGAAATTTAGATTAGATAAATTCATTAATAAAACCAATTAGTTATATAATATAACTAATTCAACTTATTATTATTATTATTATTATTATTTAGTTTATAATATTTCATGTTTGTTAAAAATATTTTAGGTGAGAGAACATATTAGTTTTTCTCCGTTTTCACTGTAAACCTGATGAAGAAAACAGGAAATGTTTTCGAAATATTGTAAGAAGTAAACATGTAAGAAATATTTAGTCTGTGATGTTATTTATCTTATCATTTGACAAAGAAAATTGTCAAAATTCTTCTGGAATTATGTTTTCAAATACTATTTGAAGTATTTAAGCTTTATAACAGAATCTATTTCCAAAATGCCATTTATGTTAAGTAATTGTAAGCAGTTAAACATTAATAAGATAGTATCGTTAAATAAGTATAAATAAATTTATTCATATATAGTGAGAGAAAAATCTAGTTTTTACTTAATTTCTTCGTGTAATCAAATATATCAGTTTTGGATGAACTATGTCAATATCATTGGTATAAAGGCAGATACTATTTCCAGTCAATTGATGTTTTAAATATATAAATTATACTGAGATTTTTCAAATTGTAAAATTTTAATTGTTTCTAAGTTGTAATGTTTTAAATCGATAATATTTTGTGAAATATATCTCATTACAAATTCCCAGGAAAATTTTATAATAAGGGCAGACTTTTTAATGTAACTACGTTTTGCATGCATTCAAAAACCCCGTTTCTATTGCAAATCAATTTTCTTTCGATTTACAATCGGTTTATGTAAACCCTAATCTGCCCAGAATCTATCGTATTATATTATTTTAGAAACTCAAAATTTGGTGAACCAATTTACAACAATTTTTGGCAATGTTGTTGTTTATGATTTTAATGAATGAAAAATAAATTTTCTCGATATATTTTTCATAAAATCTTTCTTAGTGATCCAAAACATTCGATTTCATATAATTACCTTTTGTTAGTCATCGCTGTTTCTAGAAATGAAAATTTGACATATTTTAGAATTTTGTTTCAGTTGCATTTCTTTGAACTTCGTATGATTAAATGATATTTACAATCAAATTTTTCTGTCTGCTTCATGTTGGACAAAATACTTCAAACCGGACTTCAGCTGCTTCTTTGTTCCGGGTTATTAAGTCTAGCAGGTCTGGTCATTTACTGCAACTTTGAAAACTTCCGGCAGCTAACAGTCTTAAAGAAAAATACAAAGATTTCAAAAAATGCTTTTGAAAATGAACTGGTATAGTTCTCTTCTGTTTCATGTACTGAAATTGCATAGTATATTGTTTTACTATATTCCAGCTTTCTAATTTATTTGTGGAATTTTATTCATTTTTTTAAAATTTAAATTAAAAATTTATTCATTTTTTTGTAGAAATCCAGATAATTTTTTGAAAATTCAGTTTTCCAATAGACATTTCTATTAATAAATTGCCCTTTATTTCTAAAGATAAATTAATATTAGAGTTTGTTGTAGTTCGAAAGGATCAAATTGAATTTAACAATTGCTATCCAATCAGTTTTTCTATTGATTTCATTAAATCTTATCGTTGATAGTCCATCATGATTTTGAGTCAAATTCCAATAAGTTCGATTTTCATTTCTTTTATATTTTAAGCTAAATCCTAAAATAATTAAGTTTCACTCTTGACAGTGATGCTCCGATTTGAGCAGAAATTTACTCCTGAAACTTCTTGCATGCGTCAATGATAATAATTCGAATAATAAAAAAAAAAGTAAATTTTCAGAATTCTAAATCTCCATTAACACCTCCATTGCACAAGGAATAGTTTGTCGTACTTTTAATTATAGAATAACTAAAACTGTTTAACGATATTACGCTTTTAATCATTTTAAATTTAATGTATTTTTTATATATATACAATTGTTTCAAGATAAATTTAACTATTTTCGTAATTAGAATTTGTTGAAAAAACTACAAAAAAACTACAAAAAAAATCCAGAATAAATTTGTATGTAGTGTATTGAAATAATGAAATCCGTCGCCGTTTGTTTCTAATCTCATTTGCTTTCCTCGCAGCGATTCGCATGCCACCTGGAGGGCAGAAAAGGAAATTTCGTTGACTGGGTTACAATGATAATCAGCAGTCATCGGTCATAAGCTTAAGACATGATATAAAAAAAAAGGTAAAGAAAGAGGATTGGGGGAACTGCTGTATAGAGGTCACTAATATATATAAAGTAGCCTGTCGCATGGAATGACGCTTCGTTTGACATATTTCCACTCGTTTCTTGCGAGCGTAATGATGATGGATGGTTATCGGTACTTGTAGGACGATCTGTCAATGTCACAGCCTCATCACGAACCCAGATAGAACCTTTGTTTACTTTGCATCAAAATCCTCTCATGTTCTTCCGTCTTCGAGTTACGTATCTTTCCTTCATTGATGGCCAAATAGGATCAGTTTCTAGTTGTACAGCATACAAAACCAGCTTCATGATGAAATACCTCTGTCACCGGAATGAGTTCTTGAAATAGTATCAAATGAGAGTAAAGGGACAGATGTCACTGTCGTCATATTGGGAAATTTAAGAAGAAAATCATTTAGCTCTGATGATCTTCAGAGGTTTTCTGAATTCACAGGTATTGAAGTTTCCTTAATAGCTGACATTCTAATGAACACTTATACAGTATTAATGGGCTCGAAAACATACTTGAAATTTCAATATATCAAATTTCCTTAATATTCCTTCAGTTGAAAATAACAACATTGCATGATAAACCAACAAACAAAAAACTTACAGAAGTTTGCTATTATAAGGGTGTGACAGGAGGAAATGTCAATATTTTGGGAGGTGGTAGCAACGGTCATTTGAAGCCAAAAAGTTCATATGAACGAGTGTCCTACTCCGAAGGGTTTCTGAGTTATTCGAATGTATAGTTTCAAAACAAATGACAGCAAAGAGATATTACATACTGTAAAAGCATAAACAAATGAAAAATATCTGAGCTTTTTCGGTGAGAATTAGGAACGGTCGTTTCGTTCTTTTTGTGGACTCGTCAGCCAAACCCACATATTCACTCTAAGTCTGTACACTTCACTCTTCATTCAACCCCATAAACAGAAATCCAAGGGCATTAGGTTTGGAGATCTTGGCGTTGTCGGTGGAAGAGAAGGAAAACAACGGCCAGCAGGAGCAGTGACAATTGAACGCCAAATTTCAATTATCTCGGAAACCATTAACAATAGGATTCTCGTTAATAGGAACTTTTTAACTTAAAATGGCCGATACTATCGCTTCTCAGAATATTGACCTTTCCTCCTGGACACCCTATGTAGTACTTAAGATAAGGAATCATCGTTATTAGCAATCTATGGGATGAATTAATAGCCATTTTATATACATAGCTACAATGGATTTCGACTACTTTTTAAAATGTTGTGATTTTCTGCCTGTGAATAAGAAATATCTTTACTTCTCATGGAACAATTTTTATAAAATTTCGTATGTGATTAAATAAATGGTGTTTAGCATTATACAATTTCTTTGAGATTTAGGAAAAAGTTTAAGAATAACGATCAGCAAGTGTGCCTTTAAAAAGCTGGGGTACCATTTCTAATGGAATCAATTGAAACAAAATTGATGTTGTAATGAAATGAAAATAACTTTATCCATTTTAATAAAGATTTACATTATATGAACACAAATATAAGCTCATTTCATTAAAGATACATGTATAATAATTCATCAAGAAATTTTATTAAAGAATCATTTCGATATATATCTAATAATTTATATAATATAAAGACATTATGACCTAGTTAACAAACTAAAGTTACCTGAGCTACTTACCACTATTTTTTTTTAATTAAGGTATCTCATTCGTTCAGGACTTGAAACTGCAATTTAAAGCTACTCGTTATCCCTGCTGATTGGGAGGTGCTTGGCCAATGCCGTAAGGAATTCCCGCTGTAATCAGCACAGTCTGACCATTCAGAGATCGTAAAGTGCTCGAAGAGGGACAGTAGAAAGTACTGTTTAATCTTCACAATGACCCACCTCAGCATCAGTCTCATAGAAATTTCGAGGATCGTAGCCGTATCACGAGGTTTAATATCCGGGATTTTTTTTTAATTCTGTCATTCAATAAGATTAGGAATTGATGTAAATTAGTTGGCTTTGCTATTTTACTTGGCCGGATTTCGATTAAAGGTGATGTTACCGTGTCAGGAAAAGTACTGAATTTCACAGTATATAAAATTACTTAAAGTTTTCACTCTAATCAATAAATTTCAGATAAATGGGCGTACAGGAGTAATAGAATTGTCTTCGAATTAAATAATATTTTTTGAAAAATTAATTTAATTAAGGTTTTACAATAAATATCTAGTCTTAGGCTAAAAATTAATATGCAAGAAGATTTAACGTGCATTAAATGTAACATGAAAAATGGAAAACTATAAAAATGCACAAATTTGTTTGCTTTCACTCGTTGTGCCAATATCAACGGCAATCTGTGATATCAGTTTCGTTCTTATTAGGACTCTTCCGCCAGATTTAACCTCGGTGATGAAGCTCAGAACCTATTTAATCTCGCGTGAATGGCTATGGATCCTTTTCTCGATCTTGTAAATAGGACCCTGCAAAAGCAAGCAATAATAGAAAATTCGCTATGACTAGTAATACCCTTGCCTGCCAAGCAAATGAATTTGTGCAATTTCCGTTTTTCATGTTACATTTAGTGTTAAACCATCTTTCATATTACTTTTTCGCCTATGCTTTTGGCTTATCCTTTTATTAAATGCCTTCTGTGATCAGCGCTTGTTAAGATAAAAACTGGAAACAATCACAATTAATGATAGAGGAAATTCCACAATCTATGAATTTCTATTATTGATTATATATATATATATATATATATATATATATATATATATATAATATTACTATAATTCTATTATTGATTGTTGAGGCATTTTTATTTTCTTTGATAAATCTAAATTTCGAACTATCAGCGATACGAAAGAATACCAATATTTGTTATTGTCATTTATATATATTACAAACCTCCAAATTACCCAAAACTAAATCACATTCCTTGAAAAACAAGCGTACATTCTGGTCCTTCGTCATATTGCGAATTCTATTCTGGAAGATTAGAAAAGTATAACTGTCCTGTGGTCGAATCCTTTGGCCTTTATTGCGGCTGATGCGTTCGAACTTGGTTCGAATATCAGCGGGGATTTGGATGTTTCTTCTTTCTTTTGTTATGTTTCTGCTCCTTTAAATACTTATTCTCAATTACAATCTTATTCCTGACTTAGTTTAAATTCTATCATTATTGCGCTGTTACAAAATAGTAAAAAAAATTTCTAAATTACTGAAATATGTGTGGGAGCAAAGAAACAAACAAACAAATAGACAAGTTTGTTTGCATATCCATCACTGTTGCAGCCAATGCTAACCTCTAGTGATAACCCCAAATTTCCTGTTAAAATAAATAAAGTAATAAGTAAATAAATATAGTGTAGCATCAGCATTGTTGAATAGGAAAAATATTAATTTGATAAAATATTAAAAAGTATTAATTAAGTTAAGAAATTACCATTATTTTAAAAATTCAAGTTAGTCAAGATATTCTCAGATTTATAAATTTAATAAATTTATAATTTAATATTTAAATTATATTATTTAATTTTATAAATTTAATATAAGCAATTATATTTTATTTTAAATATAATGAACATTCTAAATCTAAGACCATCCTGTTTAATGATTAAAACCTTAAGTTTTAAATTATGTGGATACTTTATTTGTTACACCCTAACACGTTAGCATTTTATTTAAAGCATTACATGATTAAACCTTTCCTTACAGAAAAGGTTTGCTTAGAAATTAATACAAAGATTTAGTTACTGTAATAACTTTATTTAGCATAATAACTACAAAGAAAAATCTCAGTCAAGCCATTTCTATATTAAAACAGAAATTATGTAATCTTCCCAGCCTTCGAATGGCTTCTCGTTGTCAACTTGTACCAATACATTATCCTTATTAAATTTTGGAAATAGTCTCCTGCAGTTAGGAAGTGTCCACGGACAACAGTGAAGGCTACTGAAGCTCATGCTGTTCGAAGATAAAGTTGGGAACTATTTATTAAGGACTTAACCCGAATGAAATCCAATTTCCTAAACAAAGTGTAAATTTGAGAACATAGTCAATAAGATTTAGGAAATCTTAAATAAAATAAATAAAATAAATCTTAATCTAAATAAAACAAACAAGTGATCTACTTCTACAACAGTCTATGTAAAGAATTTTTTTCATTTTCCAACAAGCAAATGTTGAGCAAATTAAGCAATTTTTTGAGAAATTATAAATTATACGTTTGCTGTCAGTTACGTTTTCCAGAAATAAGTTAATTAACTGCTTGATCGTTTTGTAAAAATAAGCATGTTGTCAGTTCAAAATTATATTTTTATGAGATCGGGATCGTGTTCGAGCATTGGAAATTGTTCCAGAATAAACTCTGTCTTCACCAAATATGATTCGCAACAATTATCATAAAGTTAAAAATCAGAATGGCCGTCTATCTAATTTGTTTAAATTTTCATTAAAAAACTTTTATGTTCAGGTCACAGTTTTGTGTTCAGTATTACTAAAACATTTGTATGCCTAAGATTCAGAATGTGTAAAATTTACACATTATCGTCACAAAGTTTATTCATTTACTTTAAGAGTTCAAGTTTGTTTTCATGTATGTTTCACTGCTGCCATCCTTTCGAAAATGTAAATTTTCCTCAACTTATCATTTATCCAATTAATTGAAATGTATCTTAATATGAAAATTTAACGTGTTAAGAAACATTTTTAAATTTCTGCTAATTTCATTTATTTAAGGCACTGCTAAAAGCATTAACCTTATTAAATAAACAAAACAATTTGATTAAACTAGGTTAAAAATTTGCAACCTTTCTGAAATGAAATAAAAAATTATTTGGAAATAGAATAAAATTTTCTAATTGACATCTAGAAACCTTAACTATCGTTCGATCCGTAGAAACCAATGCTTTTTGAAAAACAATTAAAAAATAATGCACAAAAACATTAAAACATTAGCAATAATTGTTATCAACATAAAATGATATTACAAAGCTGACAAGGTAATTGATGTTACCTTGAAACAGGCTGTCTTGGATTCCCGGTGTCAAATATACCAAAAGTAGCTCAGTGATTTTTATTCCTTCATAAAATGTTTTTAGTTAATCTTTTTTAACCTGTAGTAGCAGCCTTTAAGTCATTATTTCAATCAATGTTTCTGACTTCAAATTAAAAAAAAAAATAAAAAAAAATAGCAAAAACTCAGGAATGAAAAACTGACGAAAATTAATAAAAAGTTAAAATTGTTTATAAAATAAATGTTGTTTGTAGAATGAAACGGAAAAAAAACAACAAAATTTTAAGATAATTCCAGAAACTAATTAATAAATACCTTCATTCATGACAGAATTACTTCAAAAAAACTTTGTAGGGCGACACTTCCTCTAAGAAATTAATCCCATAAAGTGGGGTTTTTTTTTTTCCGATGATATTTTCTTTGAAATATTATCTCATTTTTTATAAATTCATAAAAGCTTACAATGTTATCAAAATTAATATATCCTTGATCAGAGATATTAACTTACAGATTGTCTAAACTCACAGAAATTACTTAATATCTTGGAAACGAGAAGAAAAGATAAACAAAAACAAAAGGACTATAATTATATAAAGCCGGACAGTACTGTTTCTGTGAAAACATGGCCGACTTTCTTTTCACTTCATCAGCGGCACTAGTGTGAAAATTTGAAACTAAAATTTAGAAAAACAAAAACGCAATATATAAAGAAATTGCTCTTTTTGATTGTAAATATTCTTTTTCAATTTTTGAGATTTTATAATATTTTTATATTTCTTTTATTTTATATCTTTTTTTATTTACTTTTTTACAGTTTTTTAATATTTAAAAAAAAATGAAATAAATAAATAATAAACAGATGACAATCATCACATCAAACTCAAAACTTCCTAAAATAAAGGATTTAATCTTGAGTTGTCATAAGATAACTTAGGATTTGTTAGTTTATAATCATTTATCTAAAAGAATTGAAATGATTAAATAAAATTATGAAAATTAAATATATTTTTAACTTTATATTTTTTATAAATTTGAAATTTAAATTTATTCTGAAATTGTAAAATATGTGTTTAAAACTTTAATTGGAAAATTATTATTTATAAATTCTTTAGTAAGATAATTTAAATTATGTAAAAAAACTTTAGAATTAATATCAAGATATCTTTTGAGTTATTGTATAAAGATATTTTTAAATAAATTTAAACTCACATTAATTTTTCACTGAAATTTTTCAAATTTCAGATTATTGTTCGGCTTTAAATGTTTAGTAATATAAGTTAATTTTATTCTTATATTCTTTACTTTCTAAATTTCCAAATTGCAAATGATTAATTGAAATCTTTGCTCTGCGAAACTCGAAAAGGATATATATATATAAAATTTGCCGGACAGCTTTCTGAAATTTAAAAACCAAATTAATTTCAAAAAGCTGTATAAATTTCCTTTGAATAAAGAATTAATATTATTTCATTATTCATCTACAA
>JAFIDM010000001.1:135463729-135508777 GCA_023159025.1 Thereuonema tuberculata
TTCCTTTGAATAAAGAATTAATATTATTTCATTATTCATCTACAATTGTTGATAACATTAATATTAGTAGAATACTTAATTCCTTTATTAGATCCAAATTTCCTTTGAATATATACTTAATGCCTATTTTTAAATATAATGTACCAATTCGTAAATACATATGCAATTATAATACCAATATTAGTTCTAATCTAAATTTTAATTGTAATTGTAAACTATATGATGACGAATACAAATGGAATTCACATATCGTCACAGGTAATTTAAATTTTATAGACAATATTAAGTTAAAAAAATTTTTAAATTTAGGTATAAATTATAGACTTCGTAATAACAAAACACACAAACAATTACTTAATATATTTACAAAAGACATAAACAATTTTATACTAAAAATCAGTTATAAATATAACTTTTGTTATCAAAATTTTATAGAATGGAAACAAAATCTTATATCCAAAATCAATAACATTCAACTTAATTCACATGACAGGGTTATCAATGCTATAGATTATAAATTTAAATTACACAAAATTAAAAAAACTATATCAACATATCAAGATAAATATATTTTTACAACTATAGACAAGGCACACAACAATTTAGCTATCATTTGAAAACAATTTTATTTTCAAAAAATTAAGGAATTATTGAATGATCAAACAGTTTTTTTAAAAATTACTAAAACTAAAGAATTTATTTTAAACAATTTAGATAAAAGTTTTTCTAAATTCCAATCACAATTTAAAACACTTAAATATAAGAAAATCAATATCAATAAAAATCTCAATTATTTATTTTTAAATCCAAAAATTCACAAAATAGGTAAATTTAGAATGATATGCAGCACACCAAATTCGATATTAAAGCAATCTAATATTATTTTAAAAAAATTTTTAAATAAATTACATGAAATTATTAAAAGTAAAATTAATCCGGATTTTTATTGGCTCATTAATAACCATGATGAAGTTATTAATTATGTGAATAATAACAAAATTTTTAATATAATTACTGCAGACTTTGAAAATTTATTTACAAATATACCATTGGATTCATTATTACAGCAAATAAAATTTTTAATTTCAGAATTTAATATTATTAATCTATTTAAAATTCCTATTAAAACATTTATTAATTTTCTTTAATTTAATTTATACAATAATTATATTGAATTTAATAATGAAATATATTCCCAAATTAAAGGTATTGGAATGGGTGTAAACTACAGTAGCATTCTTGCTAACTTATTTCTATTGGCCTTTGAATATCAATTTTGTATTGAATTCCCTTTCCAATTTAAAATTTTTAGATATATAGACGATTTAATTATATATAGACTAAATTTAATATTAATTATATAGAAGATAAAATTTTATAATATTATTATTAACTTACAGCAAACCAATATTCATGCTGAATTTGTGGATTTTTTGGATTTGAGAATATATTTCAATCAACAAATGCCTCATATACAATTATTTAATAAAACATTTTTGTTTCCTTTTAAAATAAACAGATTTCACAAATTTACAAGTAATGTTAGTTTTAATTTATTTCAAAATATCTTTTTACAAGAGTTAAGAAGATATCTTACCATTAACTCTAAAATAGATGATTTTTTGAATAATTTGAATTATCTCATTAATGAATTTAAAAATAATAATTTTCCTAACAAAGTTTTAAATACTTATATTATTCGATTTCAAAAGAAATTTAAATTTCAAATCTACAAAAAATATAAAATTAAATATATTCATTATTTTATTTAATCATTAATCTTCTAAACAGGACTTGTTAAATTTTGATCATTCAAGTTATCTCATGACAACTTAGAATTAAATCCTCTATTTGAGGAAGTTTTAAGTTTGAATTGATAACTGTCATCTTTTGCTCTTAAAAATTTGTAGAATGTTTTAAGAAATTTTCTGTGTATGTATGGGAAATGGATAATTTTTCTATGTATGTGTATAAAATGAATAATTTTTTTATGTATGTATGTAAAATGAATAATTTTTTGTATGTGTATAAAACAAATAATTTTTATATGTATATATATGTGAGAGATTTTTATACATATAGGCAAAAAAAGCATATAATTTAAAAAATAATTTAAAAAAATAAAATAAATTTAAAAAACCTAAAAAAAATATTAAAAAAGAGAGCAATCTTCTTATAATAAAGCGCTTTTATGTTATTTCTAAAAAATTTTTTAGCTTAGTTTCAAAATTCAACACCAGGTGCCGCTGATGACGTGTATGTATATTCGAATCTTAATACTTACACAGAAACAGCTTATTGAAATTAATTTGGTTTTTAAATTTCAGAAAGCTGTCCGGCAAATTTTATATGTTTAGTAATGTAAGTTAATTTTATTCTTATATTCTTTACATTCTGAATTTTAAATTGCAAATCATTGAATGAAATATTTGCATCACGAAACTTGAAAAGATGGCGAGTTTTAAGTTTTGTCTATTGGATTTATATATATCCTTTATACATAATATATAGATATATATGGTCGTGTCGGCATGGCCGAGCGGTCTAGACGGCGGTCTGCCGTGAGGCCGTGTGCTGGCATCTGGGTTCGATTCCCGGACGAGGACTTAACTGTTTCAATTTCCTTTTCTGTGTTTGTCAGCCTCTTCACTTTCTCTTCGGTCTGACGTCATTCCTTAATGGCGCCCTGGGTAGCCCTCACCAAAGTGCTGACGTAACGTTGGAAGCGTACAATGTCTATATTGCCGTAATAGACCTGGAATTAAGATTCCCAGACATAATAGTAAGAAATTTAGATTGGAACCATTGAAAGTAGACCACTAGAGTTCCTGCTTCACAGCTGACTTAATACAATTTTGGTAAGCTAGCATTCTCCCAGCATCCATCAATCCCAAATTTGCTTTTTGGACTGTCAGATGTCGAAGCATATCAATCCAGGGAGTGTGTTTCAACTATCTAAGAGTCCAAAGATGGGTCCGGTAGCCGAGTAGTAAAGGCTCTTGGCTGCGTATTAGAGATGGCGTGGTTACGGCGCGGCGGGCGGACGTAGGGCTGATCACCCGACTTCAACTTAGTTCCGTTGGACACGAAAGGTCGGAAGTATTACCTCCCGCGACCCTGAGCGTACATAAGCCTGTAGTGGAGCACTTTACTTTTTTTACCTTTTTTTACCTTAGTTGCTTGAGGATCTTAGGTTTGTGTGGGGCTGCATGAATATATTATGTACTTCATACTTCGGAAGAATAATTATGATGTAGCGTTGCTTGAAGTGGCATTATATAACATGATAGGGATTGCCTCAATTTAGGATAGGCGAGTTTTTCGTACCATAGGCTTCAGCCCTAGATCATCCTTCTCTCTGATTTCATGTGGCCTGGTAGTGTATGATTGTACTTATGTTTCTTCTAGGAGTTTTCACTTCACAATCATTACTTACAGGAACATCAACAGTTCCCGAACTAACTTGTTGCAACGTTTAAATTATATTGTATTGTCACGTTGATAGCCACTGAACTTTTCTACTCTTTATGACTGCTATTCTTGTTTGTCAATGACGCTTGCTTTCAAGCAAAGATGCTTGCTTTCTTTTATATCTGTGTAAATTATGGTTCTTACGTGCTCTGCCATATACTACTAAATGGTCTCTGGATACCTTTGATCAGATATTACAAATATAAAAAAGTACATTTCAGATCTATACTAATTGTAAATAGATGTTTAAAATAATGGTTCAAATGGTAATCATTGCAATATCAGTGTCATTTTAATTGAGGAATTGTAAAGAATTATAGGAAATTAAAATCATTATTAATTAATTAATGAAGGTCAACATGCGGTAGCTGTCGTAACTGGAACCCACTGATGAGGCCTGTGGCAGCCAGTAAGGGAAGGGTGCAATTCTATCTTGCGCATCCCCACTTCAATTCATACCTTTTGCTTCATTGAGGTATTTCTTATAATTTTAATTTGTCTTTTATTAAGTTATCCATTTTGATGTATAACTTTCTATCGATTCTACTTATAGGCCATGTATTTAACTGATGGACATTCATTTTTTTTATTTCTCTCTTCTTGTTCTTTTATGCTTGTCTTTGTTTCTGTTGCTGTCTTCTGTGTTGGGGACCTGAAACCTGCTTGTAGTTAGTGCTTCCCTTTGTCTTTTATGTCTAGGCTGCCGTTAACATTTTTGGAAATTTTGCAGTTTAACTGCAGATAAAATTAAACTTCGTGGTTTTACAATATTGAAACTTAATTCTTTCATTATTTTGATTATTCAGTAAATTTTCATATTTAGAAAAAGAATTGTAATATTTATATTATTGGACAAATGATTCTTTCATCCTTTGCAAAACCTGAAAGGAGTAGAACTACAGAGGAGCGAGCTCTTTTCTCTGATTATGAAGGCAAAGCCCCGAATAACGTAGTTAACTGCGGCACTTCATCAAAACTGCAGCTGCAATTCCCAATCCCTCTTTTGCTTCGTTTTACAATCAAATTATCACATAATCATCAAGTAGCGTAACTTACTTTACAAAACTTAATTTGAATTCAATTTGAATTATGCCTTACAAAAGAAAAGAAAAAGAAAAATCTAAAAAAACTAAGAGGGAAAAACATAAATAAATAGTAAATAATAAAATAAAATCTTAAATTCGAAAAGATTTCACACTTGGATGCATTTTCAATGAACAACTAGAGATTAACAATTAAGCATATTCTAATTTTACTTTATTCATAAGATGTTACAAGGATTAAGGAGAAGCAAAGATTATAGATAATAAACGAAGTGGCTCATATTATTAATGACATTGTAGAAGAAAAGGAACTTTCTCATGTGCTTTTCTTACATATTGACCTTTCTTACAAAAAATGGTAAATATTATAAAATAAAACACTTCAACCACATATTATAGCGTTAACGTTGTTTTATTTTATTTTAATTTATTATTTATGATGGATAAAAAAGAAATAACAAGAAGATGGTAAATATTAATTAAGAAATTGCCTACAGCTTTAATATAATTTACAATCTTGGGAACGACTCACAGTAATCTTTGTTTTTACTATGTAGAAATTATTGATTCGAAATCAAATAAGACTTGAGATTTGAGTGAGTCTTCGATCAGTCAGAACTGAATATGTTCGATTATATGATTTCTTTGGATATTATATAAAACATCTAAATTCCTTGAATATTGAAGTTTTAAAATCAACATTCTTTTAATAATTAAAGGAGATATTTTCAGTAAAATAAGACATAAGAAAACAATATTGAATATGAAAGCATGCTAAAATATACCAGAATGTTTTCATCTGTACTTTTTTTTTATAAATAAAAAAAATTAAGCTAGATTTTTTCAAGTAGGACAATTAAAATATTCATTAAAAAAAAAAGAGCAGTGTATTCAGAGAGGTCTCTTTGAGATGCTGGATGTCTGCTTAACAACTTTTCGTCAACTGCTTTTATAATCCATTTTCCACTTTAAGCACAGCAATTTCAGAACGCTTAATATGCTGTTGCTCTGTAGTTTTCCCACATCATTAGGTTTACTAACGTTACAAAGTAAATTAATGGGGGAAAGCAATTCAATTGCAATTTCTTACAAGCTGACAGCATTAGATTACAGAAAAATCCAATTCAAATCTTCTTTTAAAGCTATTAAAGTATCATTTTAGTTTTAGAGATGGTTTACAGTCTAATACATTAAATTCTTCGTCGGAGATGCGACGACAAAATTTCATTTTCCCTCGTGTTTGCAAACGATCTTTGGGGATGGCGTTTGCTTATTCGGAGACTATGATGGGCACATCGGCGTCACTTATTTATGGATCGACGCTGGCGGATCACGGAGCAACTCCCCGACGCCGGGAGTCACTAGGGATTCGTGCGCTAACTGCTTCTGCGTTTCCCGTGGACATTGTAGGAGTGGATCGAACACTTGGGAATTCCTTCGCGTACGTGATGTCCGTTGCTAGTCCAGAATCACACGGAATTGCGCGTGTGCAAATCGCCTGAGATGTCAATGTGACAGTTCTATTGTTGGCAACGAAACTTCAAGTCACACAATACGGAGCAACGATCGATTGACGGCTTCTTTTGACTGGCGCACATACACAAAAGTCGATGAGTTGATGATAGCAAATCCCGAAACGACAGCAAATGGGTTATTTCTTTTCGAAGAACCCGGATTTCATGGAAAGGAAATGCCAATTGCATGAGTAATGAGCCAATCCTTTCATTAGTTCTCCTCATACAGTTTATTTCCGCTTTCAGAATAAATTTAGATTCGTTTTCATTCAATTGCAGTGTAGCGTCGACACGCATTGATAACTTTCTTTAATTTTTTTTTAATTAATAGGATCCGTTTTATTGACATTTGTTCAATATTCTTACTCCGATCATCAAAGAGAATTTATTGGCTTACCTGCTCATTCACTTCGTTTAATTTCAACTTGAAACTTTTTTGAATAAAATAACTTGAATTTGTTTAAAATCCTAAGCTTATTCAGTTAATTTCTAGAAACAAAATCAAATAATAATGAAAGAGATGATATCCTAGTGCATTTACTTCCCTCCAGTTGGGATCAGTTAAAATAATAATTTGATATGAAGTATTCCAGGGAATACAAGATTACAAGTTAAATTCACGATGAAACAGCTGTTCTCAGATGCCAGCTATAAATTAAAGGTTGTTATCAGTAAAATATACGTGTGCGCATAATTAGTTAAAAAATTGTGGAGAGCCAACACACAAGGTTAGTTGAAAAACATTATATTTTAAATATAAATACTATATTAAAAACAATTAAAAAAAGTTCACGACCGGTTTCGCCTCCAATTCGAGGCTTTACTGCAGACATGAAGCGGGAATACATAGTTGTGCCAACCAATGGGAGAAGTTCACGACGCCAGATGAATTTGTCAGAACTCAGAAACCATCTAGTAGAAAGGGGTAGAGCTATTAATGCTGATACAGGATGATTGATGCAGAAGGAGAACAGGAACCAGATGATATATAGCTGATATTGCTTGGTTTGCAGCAGAAAACAAACGCCTAAAAGTAGAAAGAAAGGAAAAAAAATATAAAGAAAGAAAGAGGGAAAAGAAGAAAGGAACCAAATAAAAATTAAGCTATAATTAAGGAAAAAAATAATAAAATAAAATAAAAATTAAAAAATAGTTGTTATTAGTACTGATTCCTAAATTTCAGTCTAACAGGATTGCTTCTAATTATGAGATTCGGAAACTTCAGATGCAGGATGTATTTAATATATTATTGAATAATTATTCTTTGTCTATGATTGAGAATTTGTAAGAATTTACAAAGAAACTAAAAGATAAATAAAAATAAAAATAAATACAAAAATGAAAAAAAAACAAACATAAATTACTATGCCTTAACTATGGTGTGATTTCAGAAAAAAATTGATTGGTAACGTTGTTTCCCAATTATGCGTTGAATAACGATTTGGTTTTTTTTTATATGAAAAGAATTATTAAAATTTATTCTGATTTTAATTATTCTTTTAATGATTAAAATCACAAAATTTCTTAAAGAGTTTAAAGACTGTTTAATTTCCAAAAACTCGTTTGCCACTTCAATATTGTACTGCCTATAAATTTGAATTAGGTAATCTAACAAACACTTTACGGTTTTCTTTTTCACGCAATCTTGTAAGTATGTGGATTTCTCAATAAAGTTTCTTTTAAGTTGGATATTAAAGCTAAAGTCATCATCCAATTGACTAGGTAATATAGTAACCATGGTTTTTAAGTCCACAGGTATGTTGATGGCTTGTCCTACGATGCTGTAATGCCTCCCCCCCCCATGTGATGTCTCAATCTTCTAATTTGTATAAAAAGGGAGTCTAGGAAATATGAGTCTTTCCCTAATGCAATCTAGAGGAGGGTAGGATGGATATGTAAATCCGTTGTACTTAACGATATAGGTATTGTAAGCTAACATTAGACAAAAGTCAAAGTTACTGATGACTAAATTGCGATACATCTTCTGCAAACTCTTCGGATTAAATTGTATTGTGTTTTTATTGTCTGATTAGTTTAATGTCAGACAAAAATCATCGCATACATCGTGTACGTATCCAAATGGGTTATGTAAGAAATATTTTTGGAAATATTCATTTTCAAAATTATATTGAGGTCTACTTGTAGTATTTTGAATTGGAGTTGTATCTAAATATTGCGCTCTGCTGTTTTGCTCTACGCTTTTTCTACTTAGGTTTTCGTTCGCCATCGACTTTTCGTACAAAACATTTCGTTAATCCTGTTTTGCGTAATTGTTCTCCATTTGATTTGGTCCAGAGTTGCATTTACGTTTGGGAGCAGGGCCGGGGCAGTACCCCGGGGCCCCCGAACGAAGGGGGATTTTTTTTTTTACGAAACCATAATCACTTGTTGCCCCGGGCCCCCAATCCTCTAGCTACGGTAGTGTTTGGGAGTGAATTTTGAACCTTCGCTAGTTTCTATACGGTTTCTTTTTCTGCATTCTTATATATATGACTGCGCGCGGCCATCTAGTCGCTTGGTGACGTCCCATTGGCTGCCAATTCAAGGTTATTACTAATTAATGGGCTAAAATTAGAAAACTATAAATGTTATATATAATCTGATTATACATTCGGAAAGTCCATGATTTATTTCTTACCCACCATGTGTATGTCTTATGTTTTAAAGTTTATATATTCCCGTTGTATCTTTCTACAAAATAAGTGGCAGGTACAGAAAGATGTATAAGTGAAAATTGTATCATGTTTTTTGTTAAAAATGTAACAATATGGATAACATGCAATGTATAATAAAATAAACTGTATAATGATAGCCCTTTATTTACTTTTTTATTTATATATCTATTTCAATTTAAGAAAATTGTTTAGTAAACAGAAACTTAAAATTCTTATAGTTACCAACTTACTAAATAGTAGCGATATAGCCTAAGCTTTTACAATGGGAAGGCCAAGACTGCTGTTAGGAGAAAGGGGGGGGGGAACTGTAAATTTGCGAAAATGGGAAATAGTATCACATTTGTTTTTGAAGTGAAGAGGATTCTCAATTACCACTAGTTCTTCTTAACATATTTTTTTCAAAACAGAACATAATTTAAACATAATTTTAACAGAACAAAGTACCTAAAATAATTTAAGTAATATTCACATATCTTACCCAATCTTTGGTATCACAATAACCTTCATTCAAAAATTTTATTCAAAACTTTATTAAAGCAGGATGTGATTTATCGAAGAGGTCGATGAAAAGATTGAATTGATAGCGGCAGAGCAAAAATTTCAGTTGCAATACCTTGGAAGAAAGGGCCACCTATAAAAATAAGTTACATGACATTATACACGGGTTTTATTATTACTGGAGCATCTCATTTATTTGTGAAAATAATAAACAATCTTTAATAAATTTCTTTCAATTTTTCTCTTTGTGCGAAATACGGAGGCTGAGTTAGACACCAAGATAATAAATTCATACTGAAACAAATTAAATAAATAAATAAATAAATAAATAAATAAATAAAACTTAATAGAAAAAAAACCGAACAAACAAGGAAAAAAAAAAGCCTTTATAATATCATTGTTTAAAATATAGAATAGTGACTCTCGGTAAAATACTATCTTAAAACTATTCTTAGTCTTATATTGATGACCGTTTTTGTATATTTAAATTTATCAGTTGTATGGCTATTTACCCTGGGGTTGCAGTAGATAATCAATGGAGGGCCGGCTTTAAACGGCCGAAGCCAGTGTATGGAGAAATCTACTCTACAGCATGGCTACAGGAAAGAAACACAGGGAGGTAGATGATACGCATGCGCTTCGCACAGTCCCTCGCTGTATAGCTGCATGCTTGGTTTAACTCTGGCTGGCGTTTCCAGACTGCTGACATGAGAGGAGTGCGATTGATCTGGAGTCATACACGAGTCTCTGTCTCGTACACTTAAAAACTTTTCTTAAAAACAACACGTTTTCTTAAAAACTTGAAAAAGACCCCAGAGTTATTACTATTTAATTATTAATGGTTTGGTTCCAAAAAAATTAAAATTCGTCTTAATTCCACTGGTTCGTATTGTACACAACATCCCGTTGTTTTTATGTCAAGAGATATTTATTTTGATTATCAAGATTTCTATTTGATAAGTTTCAAATTTTTATTGAAATGCATCATTTCAAAGTGAATATAATACAAACAGTAATATTTGCAAAAAGTATTACTTTCCGTTTACTTTATGTATGTTATCAGAATCATGATTTTTTTTCTTGAAAAACCATAGAAAATAAAATTAAAATAAAATAGTGATGTTGTCAGTTTTTTGGCAAGTTTATAAATTTATTTTATGTTTTTAATTTATTTATTTATTAACATATAAATGTCTAGATCTATATCACCAGACTACTTTCTAATAGACTTACTCGGTTTGTAGAAGAGTTAGTCAGTTATTAAGATAGAAGATGGAGTTAGTGAATTTATTAGCAATATTGCGGAAAAGAATCATTTGCTGACTGGCTTATATGGTAGTTAATGAAGATTATCCTTGTTCTTTTGTTACGTTGATCTGATTTTTTTTTCCTCAATCGTTATGTTTGTGAATAATTAAAGTGATATTACAATTTAGGGTATCCAAAAAGTTGTTAAAGAAAACTATTAAGATATTTAAAAAGTTAATGCTTGAATTTCATTATACATTGCTATTTCATTGAAAGTGAATCAACTTATAAAAAGGCAAATGTTTTGTGTTTTTAATTTTTTTCTTAGTTTTGTATAGATACAATAATGGAACAGTTGTGATTTATAAAAATATCTGTATCAATATTGCGGTGGTGCACCGGAACGTCCTATATAGTAGCAATTCGACGTGAAATAGATGCATATATGATTCGTACCATTCCTCGTCGAAAGTCTCTGAAAGTCTGCGAATAGTGAAGGTGAAGGAAATTGAGCTCAAGGTGTTTCAATACAGGTTAGATAATAATAATATCTAGTGACAGACAATCCGGTTCAGGATAGTTGCTTTATTTCATTCTCGTGGATATGTGAAGTTCCCACAAATTATTCTGATTGAATTGGGATCTTCTCGATGATATTACAGTATTAAATTCTGCTGGTATTACTCTGCGTCGTTCAGAATATATGATATTACTCTAAAATCTTTTTCCGTTCTGTTACAGCGTTTTCGGTAGGAAATCTATGTACAGTGAAACCTCCGAATAGCGGACAGTCACGGGACCGGAAGTTTCGTCCGTTATTGGGAGGTGTCCGCTATTGGGGAGGACTATCTTTTTTCAATTTTTAGCTTATAGCATGTCATTTAATGAAAAATTACGTACAATCTTAAATTTCTACAATTAACATTGTCCTATGAGAAAATATGAACAATTGCAAACTGTTTACTATTTTCCTTTTTAAATGAATGCTAATCCATTAGTCTTACTTAAAATAATAACAAAATTAATTACAGTATTAATTTTGTCGTTATTTTAAGTAAGACAACGGATTAGAAAATTAATTTTATTAACTAAAGTAATCAGTTAACAGAGTTTGACATTTCTTTTTTGCATTGAAAACATGTTTCTCAATATGAATATTTAAATCGTTTAACTTTGCAAGGCCTTCAGAGTCCCCTTTGCTTCCAACGCCTTTTCTTGCAATAATGGCCCACTAACGGGAATGTTTTTTGCTCGTGCAGCACAAAACTAATGGAAGACAACAGAGTCGATCGCACTTGTCTCCGTTTCCGAACTTTGATGTGTTTGGAGTTATCGTTGGAGTTCGTGATCCATAATTTCAAAATTTCCTCTGGACGCTACGTATTACTGTAGCCTGATTCTATTGCTTTTGAAAAGCAACACAAGATCGTTCATTTTCTGTAGAATGTTGTCCGTTATTGGGAGTGTCCGCTAATCGGAGGTGAATACATGGAAACGTCTATATTAAGGGACTGGGGATTGCAAAATTGTCCGCTATTGGGAGGTGTCCGCTTTTCGGGAGTGTCCGTTAGTGGAGGTTTCATTGTACTTCGTGCGACAACTAAAATTTCGGCTGTTCTACTCACAGACGTCTCTGCTAGAAGAGAACCAGTAACCATGCCTTTTTTGGAAATCATAGAAGTCTAACATTTTTTATTATTACTATATAATTGTAGATAATATGCATGTTATAATAATAAAAATGTTAGAATTCTGTGATTACAAAAAAAAGCATGGTCTTTCAGCAGGGACTTCTGTATAAAGATACAGAAGATACTTCTGCCTAAAGATACAGAAAAATCAGGATAGGAAAAGGTGTCAGACAGAGACATACTATCTCCTCAAACGTATTTACATCAGTACTTCAAGAAGTATATTAATGTACATCAAATATTAATGGTGACCACCTTCTGTTAATGATAGTGTAATCCTAGCTAAAGATGCTACGGAATTGCGATTGATGATACAGGAATTATAAGTTGAATTAAAGTTAAACTGAAAGGCAACAAAGATTATGTTAATAAACAAAGAGTTACTAATAACCTACCAATAAAAGATGATAATTTTAAATTAGAGAAGATTAGTAGCAAAGTATATTTTGGACAACAAATTCAGAGACTGCAAACAACTCTGAAGCATGGAAAGACGTGTGTTAGGAATTATTCGACGAGACCGCAAAAGAAATGTATGGGTGAGACAGCAAACCAAATATCTAAAGCAATAATATTACAGTCACTCATTATTGAAATGGTAGCTAGTTAATCATAAAGCTACCACCATTGTTGGAGTTGCACTAAGTGAAATAATTAAGTCTAATTTGTTTTAAGAAAATAATACAAAAAAATTCTAAAACTGTATCTCGAACTAATTAATATTTATAGAAAACCATTAAATAATATTTGCCATTAATACTCTGCAGATGCTCAGAAATACGATAATACAATACCTTTGAATGCTTCGTCTTGAATTAATTTTTAATCTGCTTGAAATATTAAAATATAACAACAAGAGTATCAAGATTGTATCCTTACAAAAGAAAAAGATGCACTCTATGTATTCTGATACATTGCGCTCTTTCGTCGACTAGAGTTCTTTTCTCTTCTCATCATGCTTAATTTACTACTATAAAGGTTCTCTAGCCCACAAATTTTCAGATATCTATTTAATTCGTATCTTCCATTGTTTCTTCTAATGTTAAATTAACCATGCTTTCATCTCAACAAACAATAAAATATTGATTAAACATTACGTTATCTTTATAACTTGGATCTGAAGGAGGAGTGGGTCAGGACAATGGGATATATTCGTCTATGAGAGATTTTCCCACTGAAGATGAGGCTGACACAACATTTCGGCTCCGTTCTTTGAGCCTTCGTCAGGAGATGTTGACTGTTCACATGGAGTTAAGCGGTGCTGCTTTTAGAATGTTTTGGAGAAGTTGATTCCATGACCACCTTCTCCGAGATATTGCGAATACACCGATAAAGGCTCCAGGAAAGGGCTGAAATTTTAAGTAATTCTCACCCAGATGGGAAAATTCCTCCAGACGGATATTTCCAGTTAATCTTTATTTTAAATTTCTTATCATCCATTAATTATCACAAAGTCCGTATCCATTTGAAGCAAAAAAATTTACTCTTTTGCAAACATCCTTTCATATAAATTATATACGAGATAAAGTAGTTTTCAAAGTTTTGAAGATATATTCACTAGATAGATTTTATTTTAAGGAAATCAATTGAAATTTTGTGCGTTTTTGGTTCTCCAAAGACTTTGGAAACCTTTATGCAACGCTCGTAAGATTTGGTTATGGTTATGGCTGTTCGTGACTCAGATGATAACAAGCTTAAAGCATATACGGAATATGTTGTGTAAATATCTAAAGAGTGAATTCTTATTTCAATGTGAAGGAGGCCTATTAGTCTTTGTAGTTAAATGAAGTTCAGTTTTTAAAGGATTATTATGTTCTAAAAAAAAGTAAATTAAATTAAAGGAAAAGAAAACCTAATTGAAAAAGTAAAAGAAACCAATCCTAGTTTCACCAAATGTAAATAATGTAGGTATTAAACAAAACGATCAAAATTTCGAAATTTCGGTATTTCGAAATTTTAAAAATCTGATTAATTTTATTAATGATTAAAGTCTGTGTTAATTCTACAAAGCATATTTGTATTTTTTATAAAAAAATTTAGGAATGCATAAATATCTAGGCGTTTACAGTAAAAAATTCAGTATTATTGCTTTAGCTTTCCAAAAATACAAAATCTGCCAACATTTTAATTAAGTGATTTAAATAATCTTCTACATTAACATTCTATTTAAATATTACAAAACTACTAAGATCCCTCCGCCTATTTGCAGTCCCAGCCAAGCAATACATAATATCAATATACTGATCAGCAGGTTACAGCCTGAACCACTCTTTTAAAAATGTAGATAGTCATGCAAGGGAAGAATATTTAGGGAGAGTTACTAAATGTCTAGTTTTTATTTGGAAAAACATGTACTATTTTTTTTCTTCAAAAAAAATCAGGAATATTTAGAAGTGTAGAAGTGTATAGCAATGTAATTATTCTAACAGATTTTAGTTTATTCACATACTCCGATGATGAACAATGAAAAGTTCTATTGAAAATCAGCTATTTTTTTTTAAGAAAACAGAACGAAATTTTGAGAGAGCCTTTTCTGGAAATTATTATGGAACAAAAAGAATGACAAGCTTTTTGACCATCATGATAAAGCTGAAGTAATATGGACCAAACGTTATATCATTTGGAATTTATTTATTTTTTGCTAAAAATTTGTAAAATTATATTACAAATGATAGTTTCGATTTACTATACACTGAGGGGCCGCTTTATATTAGAGACACCATAGTAATAACGAGATGGTCCTCCTCTAACTTTGATCACAGCCGTAAATCTTCTAGGCATAGATTCTACAAGGTTTTGGAACCGTTCCGCACGAATTTTGGCCGAAGAGCAGTCTTTACTGGTCAAATTGGATGGTGATGTTTCTATATTTCGAATGGATCTTTCTATATCGTCCCACAAATGCTCGTTATTTCATAGATATACAAATGTAAGATGAAGTAACTGAGCCAGTGCCAAGTGGAAATCACAGTTATATTCACTGGATAATCGGAGACCATTTCAGCAGGATGACAGGGTACATTGAAAATGACCATCTGCATCGGGGAACACTAGCCATAAACAGGTGTATCTGGTCGGTAACAATATTGAGGTAGCCCGTGGCATTAAGAGATATTTCCAGGGGTATTAAGAGACTAAGTGTGTCCCAGGAGAATATTCCCTCGACCATTATTCCATCGCCACCCGCTTCTAGAGTTGTCACTTGGCAAAACGGGTCGTGCAAAAATGGATTCGTGCTTCCTGCACCAAATTCTCATTTTGCCCTCAGCAAATTGGGAGAAGTATCGTAGGACAAAGCGACCTTTTTCCATTCATCAAGGGTCCAAATGCGCTGCACCTAGACCCACAACAGGCGGCTTTCCTGTTCTGTTTTTTGTTTTTTTGTTTTTATGATAGCAAAAGCATACTTGTTGGTCTCCTGCTGTTAAAAGCAATCAGGGACAAGGTTCTTCATGTTCTGTGTTAGAATATGCGTTTTGGTGCACTTGCATTGTACTCAGTTGCATTCTGTCGTGTGTTGCCGCAGACGATTCATCCCAGTTGCCCTGTTACCTCTTTCTTTCACAGATTCATCAAGCCTTTCCGTTCACATTTGCTCTCATTGCTTGAAATTTTTTGTCCCAACTGCCAATCTCTGAATATCCGATACTGTTGGATGAGAAAAGCCGAGAATCACGTCTTGTTTGAAGTCGTTTCAATTTTTTGTCTACCCATGTTCCGGCGAGCTGTACTGCTACACAGTTCTTTTAATACCGAGAATGCCTTTCGTACGCTACTTGTTGCTGTTATGTCACAGTGAGTCACTACAGCACCCGTCCAAGTTAGAGTGATTGGTGTCTTTAATAAAGTGGCCACTCAGTTTATTAAGTAATTTAAATGCTTGACGTTAAATTCCCTAATTTACTAAATATCCCGACAAAGAAATAATTTGTAATATACTGGCATCTGCATTTTTCTAATTAGTTCAATGTATAGAGAGGAACTGCACAACTTAAGCATTAATATTTGGGATAAAAGATTCTATAATCAGAATAATTTTTCTCAATTTTTAGATTCTAAGGAAATAACATGTATTACAATGAAAATTATCATTTTGTGCTTAAGGCATGAGTCTCCATAGTTATATATCCTACTCATAATAGCTATGATTTAACTGTTGTAGAGGTTTCTCTATGACTAAATTTTTTCTCATAACAAAATGGTATTGTTCTAAAAACGATTGCTATTCTAAATATTTTATCCTAATTAAAAAAATTAAAAAAATAAGCAAAAATGTTGTGGCTTATCCCAATGTCCATTAGTCACTGAGTTATTCTCTATGATGGGTAATTAATGCTGCTATCGTTTGAATAACATCCAGAACGCATAGGGTAACAGTGAGACTTTGCCTACAATGAAGAGAAACAAACACTGAAGAAGAAAAAAAAACCAACGTTCGGACCAAAGTTCTGACACATCAGTCTCGTGGCAGGCTTTCTGATTGGCACTAAATATGTTAATGATGCATTTCATGAGAAACATTTCATAAAACGAAATGATTTAGATATTGGTTATATTTCCAACAATTACGGAGAGGAAATAATACTACTAATTTATATAGATAAAAATTTGCATTTTAAATATATGATACATAGAAGTAATTGTTAATTTGTTTTATATATGAAAAAGATAGAAAGTGGAACTATATATATAGTTATGAAAATATAAATTAAATATTCATTAGCTACAATTACCTTTGAAATGAATAAAATTGTCATTAACAAAGCAAGACAGTAAAAAAATGTAATATTTTACGTTGTTTCATATTTCACACTAATTAGCTACTACAATTTAAGATATAGTTCAAATTATATGAGATATTTTCACTAATTAATTACTGCTCTTCACTTCAGTGCTAAATAAGGGACTTCATAATTAATTAATTTTCTGCTTTAACGAATTGAAAGCTCATCAGTTACAAAAAAATAGTAATTGGATACTATTGGATACAAATGAGAGATTTCAATTAATTTCCAACTTTCATTAAAACTTGGCATTCAAACAGTGAATAATCAAAATAATCCAAACTGTAATAAAAGTACCGGGGTAAATCAACAATATATTTGTCAACAAGGATAACTCCGCAGAAAATTTAGGCAGAAATAAATTCCATCTTTTCTAATAATGGGATATTTAAAAAATTAAATCGACAGATCATTGAGAAAGGAAAAAAAAAGTCAGAATAAAAAATGAAAAAATATGGTTTCATTGGAATTTTTGTTTTAGATAAGTATTATTCTTATCATAATTGACTAGAATAATTATTATTCTATTCCATTTTTATCAAAATTAGACGGGACCTATTGTATTCTTTTAAGCCATCAGAAAATAGCAAATATTTTTGATTAAACGAAAAACAATTAACCTGTCCATTAGTTAAATTGGAAAGCTAGCATATTTTAATGAAATATTTTGGTATAGTAAATTAACTTCTGAAATGAATATGAAAGTTAAAATAATCAGAGTTTACATATTTCTTTTCGAACAATTGTAAGCAAGGTAATTTTTTTGTCAAAGCGTAAATCTTCATTTGAACACAACTATTATTTATTGAGGTACTTTCATTCTTCATTTCAATCATCCAATGATCTTTCTTAAATTATTCAAGCAGGTAAGTAGGTATTAACTTTTTCGATTTATATCAATAGCGTGAGTAGCTTTTGCAACTATTTTCATTGTTATATAATAGGCTAAAACTGAAATATCCAGTACAAATATATCTAGCACCTAATATATCCAGTATAAATTTAATTTATGTAACTGTGAGGAATGTTCTTCCAAAATTTTCTTGATATGTATTTTTTGGGGGGATACGATGATGTCTTGTAATATCTGCATTAACATATCTGAAATACATATTAGAATTGACAGCAAATTTTCTTTTTAAAAGTATATTAAAGTTATCAGTTACATTTTATTTTATTATCACTGAAAGATAAATTAAGCATTCTAGAAATTTTTTAAATTTTCAAGCTTTAAAGTTTTTGAAGTTTAGATTTTCTGTTTATTGGTTCTCAAGAAACAAACTTTTTGTAATTTAACTGTATAGTTTTACGGAGGATGTTTCTACGTCATTTTCAAACAAAAAAAATTATATCACTTGTGATATAATAATATTTAAAACCATTTATATTTTAAGATTAAAACTTTGATCTGAATAAGATAATATTTTTTCTGTATTTCTTTGTTTTTCGTCTTTGTGGATTCAGTCTCTCTGAGTTCTTTTGAAATTCAGTATTTTTTTTTCCTTTTTCCATCATTATATTCCTCTCTAAAGCGAATTTCTAAGAAATAAAGGATGTAGCGTTCGCCAATTGTCATTTAAGTTCGCCGACGTGTCTATATTCTTCTTATCTAAACAGTAATTTACATAATCGCTGGTACAGTTTCCAAAATCCTTCGCTCGGGGCGCTGCAAGACCACCCGTTTTCTTCCTGAATTTTAGCTGTTCATTAGAGGACGCTGTTTCACCAATTTTATCCCTCCTGCTGCTCCTTATCCCTACCCCGTCCTGCCGTCGTCTTTCCTCTTCTTCTCTTCGTCGCCGTCATTTACCCTCCTTAAGTACTGCGATCTCAAGGAAAGAGGGCAAGTGCTATGGGCAGAAAACAAAACCACACAGACAGGCCTAAGACAGGTTTTGGCAGGGTTTCCATCTCGTCACCGTCTTGGAATAATGCTTGCACCAAATGAAATATCCCGAAGGAACCTTTGTGATTCTTCACTTGAAGGTGTATAGATTTTCCAATGCTTGTGTCTTATTATATTATATTTCCAATGCTTGCGTATTATGTTCATTATATAGAGGAACTTTCTTCAAGGAAACTAATAATCCGATATCTGACTATTTAAAGCCAAATTTTGGATTAAAAGGAATTGTCTGAAAGAAGAATAGAAAGTTAATGAAGAATAGAAAGTTATAAATGGGAAATTATAAAATAATTATTACAAAAGTTTTAGAAAATTAGAAAAAAAAGGTATTTGAAACGATAACTTTACTATAGTCAAATATATGAATCACACAGATAGAATAATAAAAAAATAATTTGTTAAGGCAAATCAGCAATCTGTTTTCATATACAGTGTGTCTCATAAGTCTGGAACCATAGGGTGTAATGCGGCGGAGCACCGTCCTGTTGAAACCAGGTTGAGAAATCTCCTTCTGGTTTTATGATTTGTAATTCTTCCTCCTCATCACTAAAGAGGATAGTTAACGGAAACCATTACTTGTACGGATACCATTTACGGCTTCAGAGTACGGTACCAGGACTATTAGAGACCTCTCGTCTCTGCGGATAATCTGCAGAGGGACTTTTAAGGCTTTTAGAGAACACTACCAGATTATTAGAAGTTTTGTCTCTTCATCTGTTGGTGTCCTCGGTGGCCCGTAGCGAGGTTTGTCTACCACAGATCCCGTCTCCTTGAATTTTACATACATCACTCTGCTCCAGGAGGAAGAATTACCATTAATCTTAAACCCAGAAGAGGATTTCCAAACCTGCTTTCAACAGGACGGTGCTCAGCCGCATTACACCTTTAGATCCAGATTTAAGGATCATCCTGTACTAATACAAATTCGGGATTTTCAGATAAAAACAAAACAAATGAAACCAAGGAAGAAATTATCCATAAAAATTCAATTAAAGCTATTTGATAATAACTTGCAATTGCATTTGTCCTGAGCATGTAATCGTCTATTACATTCATAATCATCTTCAAATACCGTAACATTACAAATACTTTATTACTTAAATAACATCTTCTTATAACTTACACAATCGGTAATATTTACCTTTCTTGGCGCAGCTTAGCCGCAGCTGCTTTTGCGCCATTAAACACCAACCAACCAACCAACCGGTAATATTATTGGTGTTAA
This sequence comes from Thereuonema tuberculata, assembly GCA_023159025.1. NCBI lineage: Eukaryota > Metazoa > Arthropoda > Chilopoda > Scutigeromorpha > Scutigeridae > Thereuonema > Thereuonema tuberculata. Next base: position 135,483,785 of record JAFIDM010000001.1, read on the forward strand.
TCCACTTTTTCAAACCATCTATAAAAATTCCTTAGGGAGAGAGAACACCTCTCTTACATCCTAAATTTCACTGAATAACAATACAAGAATTCTAAAAACGTGACAACACTTTAACAATAGAAACCTGGAAATATTCATGTGCACTTTAAAAAAACAAATTAACAAGTCCAAATCATTAAAAAAAATTTTAAAAATTTATAAATTCCTTTATAAATGTCCTAATCTCCTCTTTTTGTTTTAATGTCTTATTTTTCTTTTTTTAAATGTCTTATTTTTATATACGTCTTTCGTAGAATCTTCAAATTTAAAGAATTAATCCATCTTCTTATGAACTCTTACCGTAGCCTTCTTACGATCTTAAAATCTTCATTCCCCTCTTCTTTCGTCCATCTTTGCAAGCGCGAAGATTAATTTCACTTTCACTTTGCCTTTCACAATTACCTGTCTCATCTTCAAATTTGAAAATCTCGAAAAATTGTTGAAATGTATATTCAAATCTCACCTTATCCACCATTGATAAACGATCATTATCATCTTCAAATACCGTAACAATACAAATACTTTATTACTTAAATAAGATCTTCTTATAACCTAACACAACCGGAATATTTCATGGGTGTTAATCCACTTTTTCAAACCATCTATAAAAATTCCTTAGGGAGAGAGGAATTTATAAAATTTTTAAAAATTTTTTAATGATTTGGACTTGTTAATTTGTTTTTTTAAAGTGAACGTGAATATTTCCACGTTTCTATTGTTAAAGTGTTGTCACGTTTTTAGAATTCTTGTATTGTTATTCAGTGAAATTTAGGATGTAATGCTGGGCTAACACGTACCAATCTAGGGCAATATTGGTGGACATTATTGGTCTTTATTGGTATTGGCGGTTGGCATTGTCCGCGAACACACAGGTTTTCGTTTGACGAGTATTGGCCTAGTTACGGCGTTGCTCACTAGGGAGAGCTAAAGAGAGCGTGTTTCCGTACAGAATTGCTATAGTATTAAACGCCGTCCCTCTGTAGAATTCAATTAAGATTCTTTCATTATCAATTGACAAAATGTTGTTGTTTGAATTATCTGTTTTGGGCCGACCCCTTTTGCTGATTTTCAGCCTTGTTTCTCAAACAAAATGGCCGGCGTGAGTGAGTGAGTTTCCGATTGTCAAAGTCCCGCCTTCCTTTACGTCATCATTGTCACGTGACTTCATCCGTTCATGTGATTCGCTCATGTGATTGCTAACCAGCAATCTTTCTCGCCAACTGAAATTGGTACCTATTTTCCGACAATCGCCAATGGGCAATATTGGGCAATATTGTTCCTTTTTATTGCTGAAAACGGTTGGTACCAATCAAAAGGACCAATATTGTCCCAGATTGGTACGTGTTCGCCCAGCTTAAGAGAGGTGTTCTCTCTCCCTAAGGAATTTTCCACTATGATTCCGGAAATCTGTCTTTCAAGAAGTTTGATGCTCACTAGTGGGAGAATCGAGAAAATTTATAATATGTCACTTTGATTTTTTTTTTTGTCAAAAAGCTTCTTTATTTATGAAATACTAGTAAATGCAACTGGAAATAATCAATGCCATTCCAATTCCGGTTTGTATATCTTTGTTAGTATAATTTTTTTGTTTAATGTTGTAAATGTTATAAATAGTTCTGTGTACATTCTTATAGTCCTTAACGGAAAAAATTCTTCTATGATCAGATCATGTAAGGTGTTAATGTAAGGTATATCTGACCACCTACACTATCGTTACACTGCTTACTGTGCAATCAAACTTAATTGATTATGCAACAAATAAGATTCGTGCTTTTGTTACATGGTCACTTTCAAATAGGCCTAGTTACTAGTGGTCCTCTTGCAGGTGGATTCACGTAGTGTTGAATCTCCTTCAATTGCCTTCCTGTTTCCTTTTAAATTAAATTGAATTTATTTATAGAAGACCTCTTTATAGTTTCCTCTACATTATTATCTTTTAGTATGTGATCCTATCCCAACTTTTATGAATTACGTTCTGCTTTACCTACAAAATAGCAATGCTTGGTTTTTAGCAAATGCATACTTTTTGGATATCGCGATCTTTTGAGTCCTACTAAGCGCATTAATTTCTATTTAATTTCTTACGATCGATATCTTTTAAACATAAATTCATAGTTATACTGTAATAAAGGTTATCTGTATTGGAATCTTGTGATACTTCTAGACTATTTATAAAAGAAATCTGGCAGAATATAAGTTAAATAATGAAAACTGAGAATGATAATGAATCCTACAATAAAAATAAACTGCTCAATTATTAACAAATCTAAAGATAAACAGTAGCTTCTAAAATAATAGGGAAATATATTAATAACGGGTTCATGTGCTTGTTTCGGTTCGCTTGAAGTATGCTCTCACCTTTTTCCAGCTCATTGGTAATCTTTTGTTATGCTACTTTTGATGTTCCTCAGATGTCAGGCCGGCATGTGTCACCCCACTTTCCAGCTTTATTTATTGAATTGCTTATATAAACCATTTGTCACCTTGTTAAACATCACTTGCCAATGGTTCGCATACGAGTTGTGTTAAACTTTTTAACTTTTATGTGCGTTGACCTATTTTTATGTTAGTACAATATATTTAACACTATCACAAGTTTGAAACAAAATATTGTAGAATTTTGAAAAATATTGCAATCTTATGTATGATACAAGGAAGATAGTGTAAAGCTTAATTTTTTAAGTATTGTCCTAATGATAACTTTAGAATTTATGATTCTAAAGATAAATTCTGTATTGTCGTGTAATAAAGCTGCACCTACGAGCATTCTTATTTGTCAGGTTTGTTCCGTGATGTAAGTTGATTTACCTAATACCTGGAAATCGCCCGTTCACGAAACCACTATTTTATTTGGCCATACTGCACATCAACGTTTCTCTACGAACATTGGAGAAGCATAGCAGCAGCGCGGGCTAAACATAGAGATAGTGAGCGGAGAGGTCTCAAAAAATAAGTAAAGCTTTATATCCTTTATGTAAATTAAATCTTTCTATAAAAACTACTATTTAAAAGAAGAGTCTACTGATACATCAACTGCTTCATTTCACATTTGATTCTAAATTTGATTTTATTCCATTCAGTTGCTAAAAAGCAACTTGTCTACAGTAGTCACATAAATACAAATGTATATTATAAAAAAAAATTGTTTTACTTAATAAGATAGAATGATCATTTCTAATTTTTTAACTGAACATTTAGCTTAACTTTATTATAGATGCCTTAGTTTCGGAATATAAATTAATGAAGCCTGAAGAGCAGCAATCTCTTAATAACGATATTGATTTAAGCTAAGTAATTGATTATTTATTTCTCATTCGAGAGACATAAATCTGAAAAATTTGCAATTGTGTTTGACATAGCTAGATTGACCTTAAAACCGGCAACAATCAAGTGATTTATGAGTTAGGCCATTAATTACATATTCGAATTTCCATTAAATCTAAAGTAATCTATAATTCGTCTCCGTTGTCTTTAAAGGTTTTCGTTGGACGTCTGAAATCATTACGAACAACATGAATGTAGTATCTGCTGGTGTAATCGATGGACCGACACCTCATCACAAACGCTTTGTAATTACGAACGTGCAATCAATAGAAGTTCAGGTATGAGAGGTTGAGACTGGCTTTTGTTGGTTTAGTTAAATACATATTGAGGCCGATGGCAAAGACTCAGCTCAATATCGTAGCCAGTCAAAAGCCCATTGTCTCTTATGAAAAAGCCTTTGTTTTAGCTTAGGCTTTGAATCATGATTCGCCTCTTTGAAGTCCACCATTCTTCTTTATAATTAAAAAGCGTCGTATTGAATAGAAACGATGGTTTAGAATTATTAGAATAATATATCAATATCAATATTTTTTTCAAGTTTAGAATTTTCTCGCATTACTATAACAGATAACGCTGATAATGTTTAATAATAAATACATAATAATAATAATAATTTTTCAAACTAACTGAAGGAAAATACTACATTTAAAAAAATACTCAAATAGAACTGTAAGGTTTCTCATAATGCTAACATAATTAAAACAAAAAAAATTCTTTTTAACATTATTTAAATGAGTTTATGCAGAACAGTAAAATCAATTTAAAATAATGTACTACATCACTATAATGTTCCTGAAACTTATGACATTGGAGTGCACTTTACTAGTTCAAAACTTGAAGCACGAAATAACTTCAAAAATAAAACCAATACTGCAGCAACACTATTTACAAAATGTGGAATACATGTGGAATACAGAATAATTCAATAATTGGAGCTTGTCGAATGAAGAGAAACTGCTGGAAAAGTCATAGGTCATCAGGATGAGTAAAGTTCACAAAACCATCCAAACTGAAATAAAAATAAATAAGAAGCTCCGTGTCTACTAAGGTCTGAGGTCAAATCGTGACATGTTTATCTTCAGAGAATATTCCGGTAAAACCAACTGCAGCGAAATACAATAAATATCTAATGTGAAATTTCATATTTACTGAAGTAAAAGGTTGGAAAGGTTAGAACCTAATCTTAAGTTTTTGCTACATCCACTTTAATATCGAAAAAAGCAAGAAATCGATAGCCAGTTATAAAATAATAAATATTTATCTGTATATCGTAAAGAAATGACAATCGCAGATTCTTGAAATGACTTTTCATATTTTATTTCTGTTAGTAATTGTAATTTAAAGATGTTATGAAATAACTGACAATTTTGAAAAAGTGATTGAATTCTATTATCGTTTTATTGTTAGAGTAATGAATATATATATATTTATTGTCGGCTTTATTTAAGTCTGACTTTCTAAAAATTAAACGTCTGACTTTAGATTTATTTGCATTCATTTAGAAATTTAGATGTTTTGGTAGATGAACGATAGATTATTTGCAATAAGAAATTGTTTTTATTGATTGTTCAGCATTTTAAGTGTAGCACACGATATGAGATGCTTCCTCTATGTTTTACAGATTTCTTGAGAACTGCCAAGACACTGACATTTTCTTTAAAATTTTAATGCTTTTTTTTTTTAGAAAATGTCATTGCCTTGGCAAATTTCAAGAAAATTTCAAGAAATCAACAAACTAAAAATGTTAATTGTTTTTTTTTTTTTTTTTTTTTTTTCTTTTTTTTTTTTTTTCAGTTTGATTTATTTATTGCGATGAATTCCCGAAAAAAAAGCCGTTTAAAATTAAAAGTTCTTAAGAAGGTCTATGGAAAAACTTATTATTTTAATTCTTTTGTGGCATTAAGGCATTTACATATAACTGAATAAAATTTAAAATAGGAAATATCGTAGTTATTATGTTTTTATTTGAAGGGAATATGATGTTATACACAGATACGTAGAATATTGTAATATTTATACTTAATGCATTTAAACTTCTTTTTAATAATATAGCACAGAAATTGCATTTAAAAGAAATCAACATTACATTTTTTTTTTTCTTTTGAAAAATATATTCTTTTATAAACAAGACTTTACTGTTTACCTAAGTCATCAAGAGAACGAACGTTTTTTACATTACAAACATTTCACAATGTTTTGTACAAATTAGGATAAAAGTAGTCATAAAATCAAAGTCGAATTTATTATTTATTATATAGATTCACATTATAGTTGTAATTCAGGCAGTCTTGTGATCAAGTTGTTGGATTCTCATATGGCTAACACATCTCAATCCAAGTTCGAGTCCCTGACCCACCATTTATGTTTTCTTTCTTTCTTGTGTTTTTACTTCATTCTTCAATGACGTTTTTATTTCATTCTTTATCTTGTGTCCATATCCAAAAAAGTGTTCACCAACCTATGATAAGTCTGTCTGTTTTGTTTTTATTAACATACTATGTTCTACTACATGTTCCCTTATAGTCCGCTTGCTTTCCCCTAAATAGAACTTCCCACAATTACCACATTCCATCATATATATCACTTCCTTATCATTTTTTATGTCATTGCTATTTATCTCTGTACACAGAATATTCTACAATTTATTTTTGTATTCAAAGGTTACATGAATGTTGAATCCTTTGAAAATTTCTTTTAATTTAACGCTATTATATTTCCGTATTAATTCATTTAAAAAGCTTTCTTTATAATCGTTTATCTTTAGATTCTCTTTCATTTTTCTAGTAATTTCTTTTTCATTTTTTGGAATTATTCTTCTCTTCTCGAAGTTCTATCTATTCTCCTAACATTATTATCCCAAATATTTCTTTTGACATTCAATGAATGTTCTGAATTGAAATTTAGCATCACTTTGTTCTATTTTCCTGTAATGGTTTAATAGTAATTGGTTTCTTTGCTTGAGTACTCCAAAAAAGCCAATTATTTCTCAATTTCCTTCCCCATTTTGAATTTTAATATTTTTTCTTTTGTTTATATCTTCAAAAATTTGTTAAGTTATCTAACAGTACCGTACCATACAATAAAAATATCGTAATAAGGTAATAAGAATAAGTAATCGCATTTATGCTTGTTCTCCTTCAATATTCCGTGTAATAAAACGTAGTAAGTAAATAAAAATAACAAAATAGACTTATCAGAGGTTGCTGAACACTGTTTTGGATGTGGAGACAAGATGAAGAATAAAGTAAAAATTTATAGGTGGAGAAAAACACAAACAAACGGAAAATTATAGAAAACTTATTAGAAATATAAGACGACATAATATAACAGGACCAAAACGAAGATCTAGATAAAAAAAAAATTGTAAATTTAGCTTTGAATATAATTAATTAAAATCACGTAAAATTATGCATTTTGAGAATTAAATTACCAACATTAAACTTTATTAACCGTATTTGTTAACATTCAATAATGTACGCTGTTCGTTTTGGTTTAGGAGAGCCTTCAGCGCTTTTGCGCATGCGTCAGGTCTCCTTCGATTTCTTCCAAATAGGGGCGAGGAAGATGGGATGTTTACTTTTTATAGTTTTAGTTTACTAGTAGCTGCGTTCTGTTTGCGCTTTTCGGGAAAGAATTAAGGAAAGAATAAATACTATTGCAAAAATAACAGGTACTAAAAGAAAAACAGATTTTAAGTAAGTGCCCATTTCAATGTATCACCCCTTTCTGGGGTAGAATCGTCTGTGTTGTCGTGGTTCTTGGATATCGAAACGTACTGTACTTTATTGAGGAATGATGTTCTCGATGTGTTTATATTTTGATGTTACATGTTATTAAATTTATGTTATTTTCTGTTTGTTTCGAAATTATGTAAAGCTTGATAAAGGGAAGGCGCAGAAGCTTACCGAGAATTTGCGTTTTTAAATATTTATATATTTAAGAATGAAGATTCTGTTATATGTGATATAACAACTCTTAAAAGAAACGAACTAAGTAATAAGTATAGGTATCATATTAACTATAATACGATGTTACCTCACTTTTACTGAAACCTCTACTTGCTTTACGAACCAACAGATAGATTGTTTTATTTCCTTTTTATCGAGAAGTATCAATATCCATTCTGTTTTTGATGCATTAAGAATTAACTGATAGTTAATCAAATAGGAAACGTTATTAACTTTAAAAAGTACATTAACAATATAAATCATAAATTATTACGTGTCGTTTGAAGCTTGCCAAACAGACTTCATTTCAAATTTTCGGTTCTTCGTTGAAACCGAATTCTGTTTGAAGAGTTCAAAACATCCGCTTTCTTAATTTTTTATTTAATTAGCCCATCCCCCGTGTACACGCGCTTGTTTTTCAATATCACATAGAATTTGATTAAGTAAGAATATTTAAAATATTGCAACTTTTCGGAAATTATAGTTCTAACTAGTTGACCCGTGCGAATAATTCGCAACAAAAAATCACCTTTGAGAAATAATAAACAAATCCAACAGCTTGTGTGCATGTTAGTTAAACACATTGTCAATAGATGGCGTCTTCTCAAGTTTTATAAAAAAGTTGACCCGTGCGAATAATTCGCATGGTATCTTGATCAGTCACCGAATGGTAATGTGGAAATAAATAAATGAACAGATTGTCAATAGATTGCCTTCTACATTTTACAAAAAAGATTTTTAAAATAAATTTTTTTAACGAAAACATTAATTTTAAACAATCTGTTTATTTTTCATCATTAGCGGTGAACGTAATCTTGAAAATATCTCAATCATTGATTTCGATGAAGTATTAAGGGAAATAAAAAAAACACCTTTGAGAAATAATATATGAGAAGTTGACTAATTTTTATGTTTCTATTGTTATAAATCGTTTATTTTTATTAAAATATAAATCTTTGTTTGTTTTTTTATCTGTTGTTATTAAAGAAACGATGAAATATCATTTAAAGTGCATTTTTATTCAAAAAAAGGAAATATTTGAAGGTTATAACGCTAAAGCAATATTTTCGCTTTCGAAAAATAAGGCGCTTCTGTTAAAGCGTGTCTACATTTTTATAAAAAGTTTTTAAAAATAAAGTTTTTTAAGGAAAACATTAATTTTAAACAATTTGTTTATTTTTCGTCATTAGCGGGGAACGTAATCTTCAAAATGATGCCTCAATCATTGATTTTGATGAAGTAGTAAAGGAAACATAGCGTTCCGACAAAAAAAAACCTTTGAGAAATAATATATAATGATGATTATCGTTTTCGAATTACAAATAAATTCACGAATCGGAAATAAATAAACAATCTTGAGATTCAATAAAAAAGGTTGAATACATTCATTATTTTCCCGTCGCGCACGTTTCATTGTAAAAATTATTTTTATTTTCCATTCTCACAGGAAATTGCGCCGGACAGACAGACAGAGAAATAAAAGATTTTAATAATACAGATTGATTTTTAAAGAATTTTTGAAAATTTTTCCATTTTGCTGTAATCAAATATTTTCTCCACTTATAGCGAAGCGTAACTCAAAATAACCAAATCCTGTATTTAATTTTTATCATCTCTCATTTCATGATAAATTTGGATTTTCTTTACGTACAAATATAGTAATCTTTCTGTAAATAAAGCCAAGTGTTTAAATGGTAATATTTTAAAGTGTTTCTTTTTTAAGTGACTTGATTGAAATTTATGAATGTTTGTTTTTTAAATAGTTTGATAAAATTAAAAGGTAAATCAGACTAAATAAGTTAAATCCAAAAGATAGAGAGAGAGAAATGCTTCAGAATATGGCAGCCAGATATTATGGTAAATAGGATATTAAATGATCTGGGGAATCTCATAGCTCTAATGGTTGATCAAGTTGGGCGAACACGAGACAACTAGTTGGTCCAACTGTTTGGACGACTCCAAGTTGGCTGCGATTGCCAGGGGCGAACACGAGACAATTGCAGCGCATGCCGTGCGGACAACCAACGAAGCACAGCACAGATTTGACATACGTCAGCTGTGACGTCAAGGATAATGCGGTCTTGTAGTTCCGTACGGATATTGGCTGTAGGGATTGTCAGCAAACGCAACATATAATAATCCAATGCAACAATAACAATGAACAGCCACGATCAATCCTATATCCTCGGGCAACAATTACATCCCTGCTTTCCCTGTTACTCGTCAGTGCTTTCACTAAACAGCAAGCGGCTATCCCAAAATGCCATGCGAACATAGCCGCTGATGTGCAAAATCTGAAAATAATGCGTTTGCAAACACTCTGTTAAATTTTGACGCATAACATTAATGCATTTCAGTATAAACTTTATTTCTGTGTGAACAGAACTTGTAATACTTTAATACTAATTGTGTAATCACTCGCCGTCGATCTGAAGCGGGGCGATTCGTAGAGCCGCCCTGCCTGCAATGGGGCGTTACATCACGACTAACGTGCTCCCTCGCTGCACTGTGATTTGTGGTAATTTCCTACCAACTCACTGAGTAAATAAAACACCAATAACTTTTGTCGGCCGGAATTCACCAACAACTGGGCTCAAAACGGGCTCAACAAACTATTATCAATGCGGCCAGAGTTGAAACTCTCAGAATGCAACGCAGATTATAGATTTTCCTTTCCTGGCCGGTCGGTCACATTCAAATAGAAGAGAAAATGGCGGTCGCTGCTTCACATTGAACATTTCGACGATGAAAAGTTCTCAAAAGTAGGGAAATTATTCTTAACGTTGCTCGTCGATTTCAAGAAGATGATGAGATTTTTGATATTTCCTATTTTTGATAATTGAGATTGATATTTTCTGCGGAGCTTATGGCATTAATACTGGAGAAATTAGTCAATGATAATGTGTTTCCGGTTTCAAAATTCGCCGCGACGACTATAGTTGCTCACACAACTCTGCAACTAGTTGTCTCGTGTTCGCCCCCCATTAAAAATTAAAAGAGAAAAGAAATATCTTTTCTTACACATTTCTATTAAATATCTTTACTCCGATAATTAAAGGCTGTTTGATAAATTAAAAAAAGAAATTACGAGATCAAATGAGAAAATGGCTGCCAATTTCCTCGTTTTAGCAACAGAAGTACTTCATGATTGGCTGTATGAAAATGATCATTTCCGCCAATCTCATACACCGTGATTGATCTTCCGCTAATTCCACTGAAGCTAATCTTTAAAGGGAATTCACCGGCAGCGACTACGATCTCATTACCCTGTGTCGTTCCTCTAGTCTGACGTCACAAACTGCCGCTGAAGTCCATCCTTATATGAATATGCAGGCTGGCTTTCAATATGCACTTGTAATAGAATTTTTTTCTTTGTTCTACTAAACGTGCAAAGCATTACTAAGGAAATTTAAACTGTTAACATTCTAACAAATTAATCTAAAGACTTGTAATAAGAATAAATTAAACATCTAGCAAATAATGGAGAAAGCCGTAAAACTCGATATTAGATTTAAATAATGACAAAAATATGAGAATTTTCTATTAAGTCTGTGATAAAAATAACTATGACAAAAATCGAAATACTATGAAGAAAGCATCTAATTTGTAAATGCCCCTTGGATGAAGTGAATTGGAATTGATTCAAATTACATAGTAAAAAAGCAATTCTTTCATTAAACAATATGGTTGTTGCTTTATTAGTATAGTATTGAGTCCCTCTAGCTTGTATGCATGTCGATTTACAGCATGGCATCGTGTAAAACTAAATCTTTATGGTGTCTTAGGGCAGAGCTCTCCAAGCTGTGGCTTATCACGCCAATTGCTGCTTTAAATGTCATATATTCGTTAATGAATGCAAGTTGATGGTCTAGCATGTCTCAAGGGCGGTACAGGTCTGGCTGGTAAAGGAAATATTTGAATTACTTGGAGGCTTTGCTGGGACACGTGTGCAATATGTAGACGCTCATTATTCTTTTGAAAAATTGCTCCAGGCAGGTGCGAAGCGCAAAAAACTGGTTACAAGTATCGCTGAGCATTTTAAGTTCCTCGATTCACTTTGAGATGGGATCCAAATTGAGATGGGAAAAATGCTTCCTTACAACATCACACCAGCTGTAACGACTATATGCCTTTCAAAATTCTCAAGATTTTGGATCTGTCCAGTCTTTCTTCATTTGTGGATCCGATGACAATCTGCGACAAGAGAGAAGAGGATTCATCACAAAACAGAATACCAGACTATCCAAGAATAAAACATTTCTCTTGGATACGGAACCACTGTAGACAGAGCCTCTGATGCCAAGTTGTTAGGCCTCTTATTGCGATTATTTGAGAATAAAGCCCATCGTTGGCAATTCGTCTAGCCACAGTGCGGGTAGACATTTGTTGCTGTATATAGGATAGCAATTCAATGGAGAATGAAGCTATCGGAAGAGGGCTTGCCTCACAAGAAACTGATCGCTCTAACAATAGAATTGTTGGGTCGACCAGAGCTTTAGCGAACTGTTTGAGCGGCCTCACGCAACCGTCGATTCCAGCACCGACAGAAGCCTCACTATAACCCAGACTCAGAGAAATTAGTCTGCATGAACAGCATGCTTCTGACAGTCCCACGATACAGCCTCTCGCGAAGTCCTGCAATTGCTTGTAAGATCTTCGAGCCCGTGGTCGAGGTATTATTGCTGGTAAACCGATCTAAATGCAACATTTCCAGAACGCAGACTGTTACTAATAAGATTAATAATATTATTCATAAGATTCTTACAAGAACCACACGATGTGCACTTCTTTTGACAACTAAACTTTAATCAATTGCATATATAATGGGAAGATTTCAATCGAAATTTTATTCAAACTGTACGCTTTCTTTAGGGTGCTTTTTTTGTCATATTATATGTTACACTTGGTTGTTGCAAGTATGGCCAACACTTTTAATTTCAAGATACGATCGGTAATGGAATGCTTTACGATCGCAACGAATAGGTTATTAACCTTGTAATTTACTACATGTATTGATTAGCATTTTATTTTCAAGTAGAAGAATTGACAAACCGTGCCGTGTTAAGCAGCTAACTTTGCTCTCATGGAAAAAGACTTTTGGAATCAATCCATAATAAAAATATTCAAAAATATCTAAATCATCTTACATTTAGTGGAACATAGTAATGTGTGACATAGATACGTTCGACCAAAATAAATATTATTATTTTCACTTATAGCGTTAATATTATATTTTCATTAAATGTATTTACATTAAATTTTATTAGTTAATTCCTAATGAAGATTTTGTTATTTAACACTATAACATGAATATCGAATTTTCGTCAATATTTCCTCATTTAAAGTCTTTATTTAAGTTTGATAAAGATGATATATATTTTTCATGTCGATGGACTTCACAGTTGCCAATCATCAAAGCTGTCTTCTGTTCTTTGACGTATAGTTTTTGTGTATAGATATGATTAACTTTTTTTATATATTTGAGATTGGTCTAACTAATATTCGGATGTTTTTCTATTAATTACTGATATGACATTGACGTAGTTTATATGCTTGTTGATTTAATAATTGATTGAGGTTTGTTTAAAAAGCAATTTTTTAAGACAAACAAGAGAATTCAAAAAGATTTCTCTTTAACTTTTTAATCAATTTAATCAGTTAAGTTAATCAGTTCGGGTGTGAAAGAGAATTTTGAAGGATATTCATCTGACGTTTGTTTTATATAGAGAATGAATCAGAATGATTCATATAAAGTGCTGGAAAAATAGGCCTACAAAGAACGAATATCGAAATATTTTTCTGTCAAATTCGCTGTAAAAAAAGTAAAATAGGGCATGGATTTCGGATAAAGCATGCGATTCAGAGTCAGATGATGGGGTCCCCATTTTAGCCTTTTTTCTGACCCTAAGAAAAAAAAATGGTCTAGTTAGCACTCTTCACAACCAGGAAGAGCAAGGAAACGGAAGCGAGATTAGAATAGGCTTAAGTACTCCATTTAACTCCATTGAACTATTCTTTACAGGTCTATTTTTCCAGCCTATTTTTCCAGATGTAAATATATATGGTTTTTAAAGTTAACGCTATTAAGAAATTTCCACGGTGGCTTTTGTTTTGTCAATTGCCTTTTGTTTTGTTTTTCTCATCTTTTAAATAAAAAGATGTTTTGAACATTTCAAATGATGTCTTTCGGTTTAATTCCTTTAATATTCCTGTTATGTAATTGAAGGATGCATTATGTTATTGAATTTTACGATAAACGATCATTCAAATGTAATTTGCTTATATTCCTTGTCTCTTCTTGTTCTACAACCAGAGCCGAAAACGATGGTGCAAATTTCACTGAATTCCGAATTTAAATGGCTTCTCGGAAAATTCAGAATTTATAAGTAAATGAACACAAATATCAGCAAGTTGTTCGTTCGATATCCCACTGGGAGATTATAAGTCGATTTTAATATTAGTATTTGTCGACAATAAATACGAATTCGATTAGCCAATGTTTACTAATTTGAAGTTTAAATCATTAATGCTATCAGATTTCGTAGTGATATCCAGTGTTTGCAGAGCAAGTCTGTTCCATTAATGTTGATAATGCAAATATTCGTTTCTAATCGAATAATGGAAATGAACCGTACTTTAATCATGTTAATGTCTCTTTAAATTTCGCTTTTGATAGTTGTTCTTTATGCTTCTCATCCTCTTTTATTATTTTCTTTTGAAATTTTCACCATAAAAAACATTTCCTTTCTTATTAAATTACATAGAAACTTTATCGAATTTATAGAATTTATAATTTTTTTAAAACTTCCATTCAAACTAAAATGTAACAAATCATTATAAATATGAATGATTATCGGAAGCGCAGTGGTGGCTTTATTTTTTGTGCCTTTGAGTTTTTTTATTGTTCATTTTTTTTTGAGGCACCACTACGCTTCCGATGATCATTTATATTAGCCTCAGTACGGAGACCTTATTGTTTTACTGGTAATTGCTCCTGGCTGATGATCGCCAATGAGCGTGAAACAGCTGTTCCAGGATGTCACTTGATAAACAATTTGGTCTCACCCATTGAAATTCATTATAAATATTGTTACCTGCTGTTTTGGACCACTCCCCTTCAACGAAGTCGACTCGGTCTACCCAACCTTTCTCTATCGAGTCGACCGTTCCTGAGCCTCGTTCGAGGCAATCTGCGTCCATAAAACCAGACGCAGAGTGCCTGAACGTCAGTTCGTTTGTGGGCAGACGCCCAGAAGGAAGGTCTCCACTTGGAGGAGTGTGTTGGAATTCGTCTGTGGGCAACCGCCCAACTAGGAAGGTCTCCAATTGGAGCAGAGCGTTTGAGGACAGGTCTTAGGCAGGAGCCCAGGTAGAAGGTCTCTACCCGAAGCTAGAGGGAAGTGATAGTTTTGTGGTTCCCAGTCACTAGAGAGTCTCCGGCCAGGAGATAGTGAAGCAGAAGAGGTTTGTTGGGCAGCCGCCCCTGAGAGAAGTCTGTTAAAAGCCGAGCCTGGTATTTTCGTTAGGCAGAAGGCATCGTGGAAGACAACCGACGCCGAGATCAGAGCCCCCGTCCCCGGTAGAATCCTGAGACGATCGCCTGCCGTTAGAAGACTGTGGAGAAGTCAGCCTAACCGCAGATCTCTTCGTTATTCGAATTACTGTATTTCATCACTCATCGTAATTAATAAAGTCTCTTTGGTTTTTAATTACCTGGCTCCCGTCGCATTCTGTTCCCCTCCGCCACCGAACCAGCCCAAACGATCGATAGCAATATGTTGAAATATAGACTATTGTTATTAATTTTAAAATATATTTTGAAATGCCTGATAGTGAATGAATATTTTTGAATTTGGAATGGTAGATCATTAAGAATATTATACCCTGTTTTGATAGTCAACAGTTTATCCGTTAGTCTTGTCTATTTTTTAGGTTGTATATGGTTTTATGTTAATAGGGAAAATTATGAACTGGAAGTACACGTTTCAGTTCGAATAAAGTCTGCCACTTTCTGCAAGGGGTAATTTTAAAGAAAATAAAATATAATAGATTGTTGCTTTGAAAGCACTATCCATTGACTTATTAACATTGGTTTAGATAGCGTTTATTTTCTTAAGTTCTCTATTTCGATTAATTTTTCTTATTTGCTAGACTTGTTCTACTTGGAAAGTGCAAATGCAAAAACAGTTCCGATAGTGGTATTCTATGAAAACAAGCAGTACGTACACAATATGTTAAAGCTCAAAAAATCTTAAAGCTTTATTGAAAACACACTTTCTGTTAATAAATTTATCTGTCAATAAAGCTTTAACATTTTTATGAGTCCCTCGACCATCATTATTTCCATGTTTCTTCTTCTACTTCCCGTTATCTACAGTTATTTGTTAATTGTCGTACTTGAATAATAGCTCATTGCAATCACTTAAGTAAAAATGTAGTGTACGATGGTGCTTGTAGAATATGTAGCATAGAGATAATATTTTTACCAAACTTAGTCATTTGTGACAGTTGTTTGTCAGTTATTTGTGACAGAAAAGTTTAACATTTTTTACCAGTGCAATTGGAGATATTTAGACATTTCAAAATTTCGAGCTTATAAATCAGAGTATTTTGTTGTCTACTCATTCTATTCTCACCACTTATTTTAAAAAGTATATACTGATAATTCGAAAAAACAAATCCTGCATTTTGTTTTAAAAGAATAAGTTGATTAAAATATGGATTTACTAAAAAGGCACTTTAATAATAGACAAGCTATAAACAAACAGTCGCAGACCACTTCTAATGTCTTAAATTATATCTGATATAACAAACAGAGCCACAAATCTGAGGTTTATATAATTATTATGAAGTTTACAGATTCCCTTGCTTACGAACAGACAGGCATAAAAATATTCTGGAATTTTCAAATTTCAAATCTTAACACTTACGTTTAATTTTTTAATAATGTTGAAAAATGCAACTATGATGACTGACGGATTTAAATTGAAGCTAAGCTATAAAACAAGTTATAGTAAAAGATAAATACAATAGATAAGTCCATTTACCTACACAAGTAATACTATTCTATGCTATTCCGTCGGTTGCAGTTATGCTCTTTTGGTTGTTTTAGCTAAAGGAAAACCACGTACAGTTATTCATTTGTTATTTTCGAATTTTTCATTTATACGGGTAGTAATACTAACAGTAATCAAGTGAAACTTCATTAAACTAATTTAGTCGAACTGCTTTCGTTCCACAATCATTGACTAATTGCTACAATCTTATGTATTCACATTTCTTTCGTTTTCATTTTATTGAAAACATGCAAAATCTTTCTGAAAGTTGAAGACAAGAAGTCGAAATGCCATTGGATGGTTTTTTTTTGCATAAAATTGTGATGCTTTCGTAACATGTTTTCTTGCAATATGCAGCAACATTATTGACAATCCACTTTGGTTCTACTTTTCTCTGCTGTCCTTGGGTCAAACTGTTTGTTTCGAGATGCTAATTGAATTTAAAGTAAAGGACATTTCAAAACTTGTGGTCTGCTGTCTCTTGTATTTGTTTGGAGTCATTTTAACTAAACCCAAAACTAATTAGCATCTCCAAACTACAACGAAAAACTAACCGTTTGAAAACTCTTGGAAATAAAATCTGCACCTTCAATAAAAAAACAAATTTCCAACATTAATTTTATGTCTCAACAAAACATAAAACAGTAAATAAAAATCTTAGACGCTGGAACAAGTCGCTCTGTTAAAGTCTTCTGTAAGGTTTTATTGCTTTTCTAATACTAAAGGCTTTTTCATCACCAAACTACTTGAACACCAAAATAATCTAGTTTCGTAATTTGTTGTTAAAGTTTTATAACTGACTGTAACTAATCCAAATAGTTATTGGTTTCTCTTCTAATTTAAATAATAATTTTCTCACGAGGGTAATGGATGCCCAGTTATTTTCTGTTAGAGTCTGTACAAGAATTAAGTTTTGCCAAAGATTATTTTTCTAAAACGTTTTCGGAGGCAAGCTGTAATTACGCAGGAGAATTAATGGGGAAAATGTAGAAAGCTTAATTAAAACTGGATTCTTTAAGACAGAAGTAGTCTTAAAAGTGGATAGCAGATTGCGGTATACACGGAAGCTTAGAAAATTAGCAGTGGCGAAATCGTTTAAGAAAAGGATCATTGAGAGGCGTTTCATAATCGAATTGAAGCTAACGTAGCAGAATATTCGTTAAAGTGTTGATCAATGTCTCATAAAAAAAAATAACCTGTAATAGGGAAAAAATAGTTGTAAAATTACTCAGTTTTGGAAACAAAATATAAATCGCCTAATTTTTTTTAGCACTATTGCAAGAAGAAAATTATAAATGCAAAGAAATTTTACATAAGGGTTCTTCTGGCATTTCTAAATATAAATTAATGCAATATTCAATTTACACAAATAGTTATTCTGGTTTAAATTCAATTCTTAAAAATTAATTTCAATTCTTAAAATTCCTCTAGGTTTCACAGTTAACAGCTGCTTAACCGGGAAATAACAATTGAAGAAATCTTAAAAAAAAATTAGATATATTTAGCAATAAGATAAAAAAATGGCTTCATTATCATTAAGTGTACATCAATTGCAATGTTGTTTAAGTAGTCGTTCAGTCAATTGTAATTGGAGATGTTGGAGGGAATGTTGTAAAATTTAAAAGAGCTATGCAGTAGTTCTTGCTTTGATGAAACTTTCGAATCAATGACCTTTTAGTCAATGAGTGGTAATAATCTAAAAATTGTCTTGGAATTTGTGTGATTGGAATTTTTGAAACTGTTTTTAAAATATGTCAAGAAACTTGGAATTTCTAAATTGAATAGAAAGAAAATTTTTAAACAAATGATGTTATTTTTTAAACCTGTATTTTATATTTTAAGGTTTATTCAGCGATGACAGTGGAACGATTTTAGCAAATAGATTTTAGAAAGTAATTTTAATTTAAAAGCAGATTTAATGTTAAGAGGAAGCTGAAAGGACTCTTTCCCAATGTATTACTTTCTTTAAGTGACATCACGCGTGCTGCTGAAACTTTCGCCAACATTAAAGTACAAAATAGTGAAATCAACATGACCTCATAGGAATAGAGATTATTAGTCAAACAAAGCATTGTGGATTGATTAACGAAAGCCATTATTTTTGTCATTTATTAGACATTAATAAGGTTTAATTTTTTTGTATGCAAGATTCATTAATAGCTTGAAAATATTCAAATTTCTGGGCACTCGTAGACAATCATATTTCATTTATTTCAACTCCAATTTACTAACTTGTTTTTATCATATATGTATGACATACAGAGGGCTCTCAACATACGGAAATCCGATATACTGACACAACTGACATACATACTGACATGTTGAAAGCAAACATTCAAAATATCGCGAAGATTATTAATACATAAGCGTTTAGTACATATTTGAGAAAAAATAGAGTACTAGAATATTAATACGTTTGCATATAAAATAGTATCATCTTCATCTTTCATTCAGTATGCATGTCTATACAGTAGTTAGTAAATAGGTCTGGTCTTCAGTATAGCATATTTTGAAATCTCACACACGTAAAATTTGACCCCTACAGAGATATGGAACATATTAAGTCGGGAACCGTTGAAAAAAACGACATGTAGTGTACAGTCTATCCCTGTTTTGTCAACGGGGAATAGGACTATTTAAAACAAATTGTTAAGATGATCTAATAAAAGAAAGCATACGCCATCTAACATTACTGAAAAGACATCTCAGATGGATTGATAGCATATAGCTAGCTATCTTACGTTGTAACGACAATTAACAGTCATAAGAATCTGAGCCAAAAAAGGCTCACAACTTCCTCTATATCATTACATTGATAAATGAGATTTACATTGATTCTCGGTGCATTTCAATATATTGATAAATACTATAATAAACAACGGACAATTACATGTTTATAATTACGTAGGCTATACGAAAACTCTTCGTTATATTTTCTTGAGTTAATTTCATCACATTCATTAGAAATAACAGCAACCGAGAAATAACAAATCACGTTCAATTCGTGAAATGTTATCATTGCTTTTATTTCATTTATTGATGTTTAATTATTCAAAATAAACATATCTCTGTATAAAACTAGCATAGATATACATTACAGGTCTCCAATTTATAGGAATTGTGAGCATTGAATTCACAAATTAAAACTTTCACAAAAATCTAGTTCAAGTTTAAAAAAACTTCATCTTTGGCTTTCATCTGCTAAATTAAGAAACCAAGTTTGCTTTTTTTTCCGCTTCTTTTACAAGTTTTTCATTACCCTCCGCGTTCCTAGGTCGAATTACCGAATCTTGGCTGGTAATGCCTTTAATGATTCAATCATGTAATCTTCGTGACGCCGAGTAGCCATATTTCAATCCATTCTTTTTAATGAACACCTTATCGTGCTCTCTCTATTTCTTTCCGTTATGTCGGTTCTCTATTATTTCTACCCCCCTCCTCCAACCCCCATTTTTTTTCTTTTTCCTGGTTAATGCCTTCGCTAGCTTCATGATTGATTTTATAGTTTTGATTTTATGGCGCCTCTGAATATTTCATCAAAATACTTTTCTCAGCTTTCAGTCGGTTTTTTTTTGTTTTTCATTAAAACAGACTTTCATTGCATAAAATAAAGTTAATGTTAATAATGATAGAAAGCTGGAATATGTTTGCAGTAAGTTTATATTGAAAATTCAAGATTCTGCAGATGAGATAAATTTCATAACATAAAAGAAATAAGACAGATGAAGAAAATAAAATAAATTGTACAACTTATTATTTCTAAGTTTTGTTTATTATTTTTTAACTTTTGTCATTTTATGTAAAATCTAGTGTCTAAACAAACACTGAAGAACACTAACATACAGACATCTTATTCGTAGATAACTAAGTTACATATCCTATAATTATCCTCGATAAATACTGGACTGCCTGTTTACAGACTTTCTCGTTCTCACACACTGGTGGTTTCCTCAATCCGTCGTAAACTGAAATTCCTTTTCCGAGTGTTAAGGCAAGTGATCTTCAGACCGACCTTAGACTTCCACTTCCTTTGCTTTAAGCTTTTCCTGGACTAATTCACCGATTTTCGACGATAATGATTCTTTCTCCATTCAAGGCATTTACTTTATCTAACCAATGAATAGAATGTCCCTTTCAATATCATCAATAGAGCGTCTGTGATAATCAAACGGTTAAAAGTCTGACCTTCTTTTCATTCTTACCCTTATCCATGGAGTCAGATCATCCGAAAGTTTTGTTAGGAGCAGGTAAAAGAAGATGATCTTTCGATCAAAGTTTAAATAAATTGAAATAGGCTAGGATTCCAAAGAATTCCTAATCTACTCTAACTGAATACTAATTTATATTTCATTATAGAAGAAAATTTATAAGATCTTCTGGGAAACTTTTTAATTCTTAGGAAAATTAAATGGGATAATATTGTAAAGATCATTATAGGTTGATTGTTTTGTCTAAAACTAGCTTCAACTTCTTTTTTTCTGTAAAATATTATCCAAAAAAAGGTAATTCACTTTCCTAACAAGATTGTACATCTATAGAATTAAAATCAAAAACGCTTGTTTAGAGGTTAGTGTGAAGTTCTTTATTCCACAATATCCTTTCAAGTAATTTTAACGGCTAATCAGTTGGTTTGAAAATTTTACACGCTGTCACTTTGTAGAACGAAAGGCTTTATAAAGTTATGTATTTTTAGGAACTTTTAGTTCTAGTTTTATTCAAAATTCCAATTCAAGCAAGTAAAAACAAGAATTTCAGAAGTTTGATCTCAAAAGGAGCAGATATTCTAATCAAAGGAAAAAAAAAAACGAAAGAAAGCAAGAAAGATAAAGGTTATCTTACTAAACCTTTACGTATCTTTGTAACTGTATATGAGATAATAGTTCAGTTATATAATAAATAGGTCGCTTGGCATTTACGCGGCATTCGAAAACGACACTTGTAAAGAAATGTAAAAGTCAAGTTCACCTTCAGGTAAACCGGGAGTATCTTTCCAAAGTAGCTCCTAGGGGGGAAAAAATAAACGCATTCACTGAAATTTCCAAAACAGCTCTTTTCTTGCAACCAATGTGAATCGGTATTTAAAAATGTTGGCATTTACAAAAAAAAAAAAAAGAAGAGTAACTAATATTTATCTCATTATGTACTTCAGGTGACGGCATTTTAATTCTTTGCGTATGAGATAACACTAACGTTTTCCTGAAAACTGGCTAACGGAAGAATAAAAAAGCTTGTATCTACAGGAAATTATTAAATTACCTGCATGAAAATCACACCTCACCTTAAATAGGGAATGTTGCCTGTTAATTTTGTCGCTAATATGCGACTTACTGAAGATATTTTTTTAATTTTTTTTTCATTTTATTTTATTAATTAAAAGTTGTGAGAAATATTGCTTTGGATAAAAACCTAGGTTGCGGATACGCACTAATTAGTGGAAGAATCCTAAGAAGAAGAAAAAGAAAAAGAAATATTCTTCTTCTATTCAGAAATTATTTGATCGTTTTTTTTCATGCTATTCTCTAATTCCATGAAAGATTGTGCAGTCTTTCTCAAAAAAATTGATGTTTAAAAGTTACATTAAGGTAATTTAAGTTGAAATAATCATATAAATAATCAAATAAATAATCATTCGCAATGTATAGAGGTAATTGAAATATTTTTTATATCTAAAATCAACAGCAAATGCTTTTATTGGTAATATTAAATCATAATAATGAAGTTTGAAGTTAATTCTAAAATTCGATTCTATATTTATGTTTTTATTATTAAGTTAAAATTATTTATTTATTTATTAGTTTTTTTTTTTTTTAAAAGAAAATCAATTTTAAATAATTTGAATTAAATCAAAGATTTTTTTTGAAAAGTCTTCAAATCTTCAAAATAAAACAAAAATAAACGTATAAAACCATACATTATATATAAACCGTATATATTTCATGAATGTCTCATATCTGTATCGTTTTCCTCTACTTGTTTGTAACGTATTGTTGTTGTTTTTTCGGCTTTGAAAAAGAAAAGAAGTAATGTCTTTTCGAAAATTAAGAACTATTTATTTCAATAAATGTATGGTTTTATACGTTTATTTTTGTTTTATTTTGAAGATTTGAAGACTTTTCAATAGATAGAATGTCTAGAAGAGGAAGAATTAAGAAGACTTATGGTAAAGATTTTTTTTCTTTTAGTATTATGGAGCGCAACAGACTTCTGAAATCATTAGCGTAATCAAGAGAAAGAACAATGAAAATTCTAATTGGTTAGCTCTTTTTGAGTTGTGTTCAGGTTCCACTAGTTTGTAATTATATGTGAGCTTTTAATTGAAAAAAAATATTAGGATTTTCTTTTTAATTTTTAAAAACATCCACATTAATAAATCCTAAGTCTCTGCCACAAAAAAAGGGAATGATTTCCTGCTAAGATTTGCAGCCTGTCTCTTTTAATTTTTCATAGTGGTCGATCCTAAGACGTTCCGCTTCAATTAACTATAATAAATAGAGAATCTGTGTGATCGCTTGAAATACAATAAGGCTTTTTTTTCCAAAAGAGTTATTAAAAGAATTCTGCTCTCAAGATTTTCTTTTTTCTTTAATAGCTCTTTTGAAATGAGTTTTTCAGATTTAATATTGTTTGTTTTTCAAAATTTACCAAACAATATTAAGAAAGTCTATGAAAACACACAAAGTGACTAAAATAAAAATAAAAACAAAGTTTAAAAAGACAAGTAATCCGAAATATTTTTCATTCTTCCTCATTTTTCATTGAAAACCATTCTTCTTTAAGTGGAATGATTTGAATTCATCATATGCATGAAAATGATATTTTGATGATTTTTATTTAATATTGATGCTATTAAAGAAAAAAAATACAGAATGTGTTGCATAATGGAACTGCTCCAATGAAAGTCAACATTACAGGCTTTACTCAGGCTTTTACCAAAGTTTGTTACATTGGGTTACATTAACGAAAAAAAAGCAACCTACAATTTAATAACGAAATTTTATAGGAAGTATGGCACTTAATGGAAGTATGTCAACTAAGAGGGAGCTTACTGAATATCAACTCATCGAGTTTCTCCAAAACTTTATAATGGTAAACCTGATTAAGTTAAGAAACGAGAAGAAAAATTTGAGTCCTGATTTACGCTCGAATAACAAATTGCTTATAGTGACAGGTAATTGAGTTGAGACTATCAAAAATTTAGGATGGTTGACTCAATTTAATCAATCTAATTTGCATTAGAGCTTTCGATTTAAATTCAAGTCTCACATCTTAATTTAAAATGATAATTAATGAAAACATGTTAATAAATTATGTTGAACTAACGTTATTACGAACACTTGATAAATGCAAATAGCATGAAGTGTAAAAACAAAAAATAAGTTGCATGCTGTTTATTTAGAAATTATTTAGTATAATAAAAGTTTTAAGTCTTCTTTTATTCATTTCAAGAAGAAAGAAAAATAAAACGAAAAGAAAAAAAATAACTTGAACAAGTGGTTAACATTTTCAAATATAAAAATGCAATTAAAAACATTCTGTTCAAGTTCTCATGACATATTAATGATTTAAAAGACATTTTTTTAGTATGGAGATCTTGTGGTTCGCCCACTGCAGTGTCTCGAATAACACGTATTTTCAGATGGCTTATTGAGACACGAATGATAGCTTTTAGAATACAGGGTGATTCAAAATTCCCTGAACAAACATTAAAGGTAGATCAGGAACACAAAAAGAAACTGTATTCATAGTGGAATGTATGTCCGGAAACTCCATCCGAATGGGCTAGAAGGCGCTGTTTGGCAGCGGATTCGTTGGGCAATGTGAGCCACCATCATTTGAGACGTTGACTTTGTAACTCAAAGGCATCATGTACGAAACCCCCATTGCCTCTTACGCTGATTTTGTCGCAAGAGTCGCTGTGGCAGCTGGATGTATCTGCGACAGGCCACGCATTTTTGAACATTCATCGACTTTGTGAGGCATGTATTACTGTTGGAGGGGGGATGTTGGAGTACCGACTGTGAACCTTTAGGTGTACACCTTACTGTCGTATTGTAAACATAGGGATAATAAACATACTGTTACTTGTTGTGTTTTATTTCTGAACCTTAGTGTACCGTTTAGCGAATTCGGGTGCGTTTGCGGACATACGTTCCACTATGAATACGGTTTGTTTTGTAGTCTTGACCTATCTTAATAGTTTGTACAGGGAATTTTGAATCACCCTGTATATTGGATTTGTTAAGCAAAAGTTCTGTGTTAGCAATCTTTTTTTTTCTTTTTCGCAACATACAAAATGACAATCCGTTTTATTTTTTATATTTTCTTTAGAGGAGTTAGGTTGATTATGTGGATATTAAAGATATTGTTAGATAACTGTTTTTAAGTATTATATGAAAGCTTAGGCTATTTAAGTTTATGTCAAGTTCGCTGTTCAGATCAATCCAAAAAAAAACCCACCATAAAACTTAATCTAGTGACCATAAAACTTAAAATAATCACCTATATTATTGTATTAATTATAACAATGGCAATTCTTTATACTCAGTATTTTAATTTCGACAGAACAAGATTTCATAAGAAATAATATAATAATTAAACTAAAAACATAATATTTAATATATAAAGTA
>JAFIDM010000001.1:135509177-135536175 GCA_023159025.1 Thereuonema tuberculata
AGGTATATTAAACACTATTGAATTTATTGAAGTTTCAATATCCGTATAATTATTATTCATTATTAGTATAAATTTTCTATTGATAATATTTTGAGTATATTGCTAAGTTGAGGCTGTAATATGGAGTTTAAGTTAATTTCAATATATATTATTTCTCTCCTACAAATTATTCTATTGACGTTCCCTCGGGTTTTGAGTACAGAAGAAGTATTCTGAGCAATATAATCTCACCTCATTTTCGATCCACAACTGACTAATATCCAGAATGTTTAGGTAGACTGCTAATTTAAGTGATTTTCAGCATTATTACAGAAATAATAATAACATTCTTTCAGTAATACTGATACGATTTTCGCCCTGTTTCCCCCCCCCCCCAAATTAATATTCATATGTAAATAGATTATATCACAGAATTTAAATATATTTAATTATAATAACAGCTGTAATTATAATAATCTATGTAACTAAATACAGACATAATTTATTTGTTATGTGGGACATAACTTTTTTTTTTCGATTTGACACTTGAAGAAATATCATAATTCAAAGAACTATTCTTTTCTATATAGTAAATAGTAATAATAACTAGTAAATAATAACATAAGAGATGATTAATATCAAAGTTTTCATATTATTTAACTAGAGTCTATGAATTTACTTCAGGATAAGATGGAATCTACTTATTACTAAAGTAAAAAGACCTCCCGAAATGAAGTGTGAAAAATGTAAATCCAAGATTTCATTTTAGCATTGTGTGTTGCGTTATCACTGTACGTGAATTGGTCTGTGCTTGAAATGACACTCCCTTGAGCGCTTTATCTGTCAAGGCAGTAAACGGTAGATAAAACGCGTGAATGTTGCAAAAGCCCAGTGGAAAAGGCACGCAACGCCCCGCAATCCGCAGTTCACGCTTTGTGCCCTAAAAATGATTTACCACCCGAAAGAGAATAGTCAAAAGAAGCTGACGCAACAACTCCAAATTGCGAGGCTGTGAAGAAAAAAATAGCCTAACTGCAAATAAAACGAACAGAAGAAAGTGAAGCATCGTTGGATGCGAATCATCTCATTAAGTTGACATCCTTAAACTTCAGCAGATCAGATGATCTGGTGAAGATAAAATTTCAAATACTTTTTTCTGAACAGCAGAACTTATCCTTAATGTTTTCTTTTTTTAATTAAGTTATCAAGTTAATAATAGTTTGTGTTAGTAGCAATCCTAAAAGAATTATATATTTCAATTTCGTGATCACCTAGACATGTAAATTAGAAACTTATCATTTAAAGCATAAATAATTTATATAATAAAATAATAATAATAATTATAATAATAATATATATATATATATATAATATGTATAAAGCCGGACAGTAAACTGAAATTTGAAAAATGCCAATACAAAATTCAATTTACTGTTACTGTGAAAACACGGCCCAATTTGCTTTCACTTCAGCAGCGGCACTAGTGTTAAAATTCGTAACTAAAATTTAGAAAATTTAGAAAAATTTTTAGAAATATTCAAAGAATTTTTGCTCTTTTTTATCGTACATTCATAAATTAGAATTTAAATAAAAAAGCGCAAAATCCTTAACATTGAGTTAAAGTATATAAATAAGTAAATAAATACCTTAAGAAGTAATAATATATAAACTTCAAAATTAGGTATAATATCAAAAATGCCAAACTTCTTCTACATTTTCTAAATTTTAGTTACGATTTTTAACACTGGTGCCGCTGATGAAGTGAAAGCAAATTTGGCCGTTTTTTCACAGAAACAGTAATTTGAATTTTGTATTGGCATTTTTCAAATTTCAGATTACTGTCGGGCTTTATATGTTTAGTAATATAAGTTAATTTTATTCTTATATTCTATACTTTCTAAATTGCAAATGAATGATTGAAATCTTTGCATTGCGAAACTCTAAGATTAGGCTTCATTCTGCAGCAAGATGGGGCACCACTCCATTTCCACTCAGCTGTACGCGACCATCTGACCCAACGGTTACCACAACGGTGGATTGGCAAATAATCAACAACTGTTGACGTGGCCTCCCCGTTCTCCAGATCTAACTCCCTGTGATTATTTCTTAAGGGGTACATTAAAGACAAGGTGTTTGTACCGTCCTTACCACGGGATCTGAACGACGTGAAAATGCTCATTTTCACTGCAATTACAACAGTAGATGGATCAATGCTACGTCGCGTTTGGGAAGACTTTAAGTACCATTTGGACATGTGTCGTGTTAACAATGGTGGCCATATCGAACATTTATAAGCAATGCATCCAAAACAAACTTGAACATGTGCTCTATCCAACTGTACCATTCGTCGCATCATAACTGCAATAGCGATTGTATAGGAAAGTTTTGAAACCGTTCAAAACATTTTTAATCACCCTGTTTACTACTGAAGTTCACAAATACTTTTCAAGTAACATTTAATAACTAATACTCATAAAGAACTACAAACTTAAAAGGCGATATTTCGTCCTTTTTACAGGACTTTGACGAGCCATTTTTCTTCTAAACTAAACAATAATATCACAACTCAAGAATTCACAATATTGTAAATATATTGTATATATATTGTGAATTCTTGAGTTGTGATATTATTGTTTAGTTTAGAAGAAAAATGGCTCGTCAAAGTCCTGTAAAAAGGACGAAATATCGCCTTTTAAGTTTGTAGTTCTTTATGACTATTAGTTATTAAATGTCACCCTGTTTATTATATTCTCAGGGATCATGAATCACGAGTTACCATTTAACATTAACGTACACTCTCCTGACATCCAATTACTGCTGACGGCCTTATTTTTACCTACCGTATTGCCGTTTAGTAACACTAATGTATTCTTTGCTTAGTGTATTAATGTTTTCTTAAATCAATTACAAATAAATATTATCGTGATAATACTGTCACAAACAGTAACAGTAAAACCACAATTTTCTTAGCGAATATCGCAACTAAAACAAGAAATTTCACTTTGCAAGCATTCCAAAAAAAAGCAAATAAACAAATGTGCCATTTAATATTACAATAACTACGAAACAAAAGCTACTCTGTTTCTCGAATCGATTTCAATATAAGTCCAGCTATTTTGGAATTGAAAGCACTACTACTAGGACCTCAGGGTTTCTCTCCCTAAAGAGCAACAAGAATTTCTTTCTGAATGAAAGTGGTTTTAATGCTGATTCCTCCTCCTTTATTTTACAAGGATTTCATTTTTTAAAGTCCTTCTTTTTCTCCAGCGGTTTACAAAGTTTGGACATTTTATATTAACTAAATAGTTGCAGTTCATTATCGAAGATGAAACCATAAAATCAACATCATTTCAACTCATAACTTATCGACTGAGTTTGCGAATTCTTATTATTTCATTTGAATTTTTCTTTTCTATTTGTCTACTTATCAAAGCATCACGTTAAAGCGGTTTGATCAATTTTCCTAAAATTTGGTATGAAACTTAAGCGCATTTTTTTTTATCTTCACTCCTTCCATCCGTGAAAAAGGACTCGAAAATTCCTCGCTGAAATGGCTGAGCTGATTTTTTTAAAAATTGCTACAATGCTTATTTATGTTACAAATAATGAATTAAAAAGAATTACGATTAAGAATTTGTAACAGTAATCAATTAAAATTCCATTAAAAAATTCTCAGATTTTCAATCTTATTTTACTACTGAATTAATAAGACATGACTGAAACGGTTAATAGTAATTTAGCTATCTTAATTACAATACATCTAAATTCTAATGTTAATTATCCAACCCCTTCTTTTTAAATTTCTCAAAAAATTTCGATTCAATTGAATTTATTATTGCAAATGGTTAGATTGATATCTTTTTTTAGCTACAAAAATTTAATTAACTTATTAAAAAGAAATCTATAAATATCATATATTTTGAAAAACAAGTTGGTAAGTACACATCATAGCATATCATATGTTTTTCCGAAAAGCGAAAAGAGTTAGAATAAAAATGTTATAAAATAGAATTTTTCTAGAAATACGCACGCCAATCTGCCTATGATCACGATGATTCAAAAGCTGCACAATCTATAAATCTAAAATTTTACAGGTAGTTGTAGGTTGTTAAAGGAATATCTCAATTGAATTATACTTTACTTTCGAGAGTTACAGCGTGATAATTAAAATAAAATAACATAAAATAAGAAATCTGACATAATCATTTTGTCGATTAAACTCGATAATCACAGTTAATTAGAAACACTAAATCCAAATCAGCATAATTTTTAGATTAGATGTAAGACATTGCAAGCAAGATCTCTTTGTGTTATGCGCTGTCCGGCCACTTTATTAGGTACACCTACCTAGTAGCGTGTTGAGCCTCCTTAATACAATAGCCCTCAATACAACCTGAATTCGGCGAGGCATGGATACCACAAGATGCTGAAAACACTGTTGAGGTATTGTGTACCATGAAGACATGAGTGTGTCACGCAGTTCCTGAAAATGATGGAGGTGTTCCTCAAACCAACCCGTGCATCGGCGCATAATCATGCTGGAAATAGCCATCTGTATAAACTGTTAACAACTACGATTGCACTTAGTCAGCTACGATGTTTAGGTACGCTCTAGCATCGTGACGTGCCTCCAGAGATATCAATGGACTAACGTATACAGGAAAACATCTCTCACACCATGACACTGCCATCACTGCCCGTACCATTTGTGCGCACAGCAGGGGTGTACCTAATAGTGACAGGACAATGTATATATTACTAACAGAGAAACGCATAACCGTCTATCTGTGATCACCATAACTCAAATTATTTATTCCATAAGCTGCAACTGTCAAGTAAGATACTTACAAAGAAGAATCCTTGTTGATTTGGAATCTTGCTGATCTCTTTTATTTTGAATACATTGGATTGATAGTTAGGGACCTGAAAAACCATCAGCGAAATTGAATAAAAACTTTTTAGTTGTGAACAATTGCTTATTTTTCTTTTAAGAACTTTTTTTTGTTGCTTTTTTTTGCAAGCAGACATTGAATAGTTCACATACCAACTGTTTCTTGTTTTTATCTAGTGTGAAACTGCATTTATTTTTAATTTATTATTTAAATCAAGTCTAAAGTTGCAAAAGTTATTTATTAAAGTCTTGAAGACAAATGCTGTAAAGTTGGTAAGTTCTTTTGTAATCTGAATAGATATCTGTGGTATTTTTTTGAACAACGAGCCAAGAAGATTTTTTAATTCTAACAGCAACAACCAATTCTTTTAAATTTCATTCAGCGTGATTCTGAAAGAACAAAGCATCGTCAGAGCAGATGTGTTTAACAGACATTGATCATTAATAATAGAGCGATAAACTAAATCCAACTGTCAATATATATTCAAACGGAACTCTTCTTACGAATCACTTTGAAACATTTTCATTTAGTCGCTTTAATTCATCTTTTTTTCAAAATGCATACCTAATAGTGAAATCGAAAACTGGCTCGCTTACTTTACATTTGAATAATAAATAACCTGTTTGAAGATCGATGCGTCGAATAGTTAATGACAGGAGTGTCAGGAACATTAAACTTATGAATACAAATAAACCATCAATGCCAAAAAAATAAGTATATAATTCAAAAAGAAGTCCAAATTTTAAAATTTAAAAGTAAGTTTTTGAATTTTAAAGTTAAAGTAAGAGTATTTAAAATTAAAATTATTAAAGTAGTGTTAGATTCCTTTTCTAATGTTATAAAAAATAGTAAACTCAAAGATAACTAAACTAGTGGGACAAAACCCAATAAATTGGGAAATAATAAAAAATAATATATTGGAGTATTATTTACTAACCGGGTACCGTCATTTCAATCCGGAACCCTTGCATATATTGCATTGAGAACAAACACCTTATTTATTTAGGAAATTAATTTCGAGATCGGAGAATTAAAGACTTCCGAGCCCGTTGTAGCCTTCTCCGCTTACGTCAGGTGTATTGCGGGTTAGCGCCACACACCTGGGGTTATCAAAAAAGCATGTTTTTACCTGTCACAGGTGTGACATCTATATAATAGATGTATAAAAACACGCGCATATTCGGATGCAACGTTGTGTCAAAATTTCAAAGCAATCGATGAAGAACTTACGGAGATTTACGATTTTGAACAAACGAACATTTACATTTTTATTTATAAAGATGTATATAATTAGAATACAATTCCTTAATAAATAATGTATTTCTCTACTATTCTTATTTATTCTACAATTTTCTACAACTTTTGAAACTACCTGAATAAATAAAAAACTATAACTATAAATTTCTAAAGAAAAGGAAAGCAAAGGATGTCAAATCACAGGAAAGTAAAATACTTAATCAAAGTCATCTCCATTACTTGTAATACATCAGACCCAACGACTACGGAGTATTTTAATACTATTTTCAAAGGTTGTTAGTCTGGTTTCCAAAAAAGTCCCTGGCTGCAGCTTGAATACTGTCTAAAGTCATGAAACGTTTATTTTTCAACGCTATGTCCAAACGTTTAAACAAATGGTAATCAATAGATGATAAGTCAGTGAGGAGAATAAGGTGGATGAGGCAGATTCTCCCACTTTTACTAACATAGTTTTGGAGGGTCCATACGTTATCGCGCAAAAGGAGCAAACCTTTTCTAATTATTAATGTTGGTTCAGTTTTCACTAATTTTTGATGAACAATGCCAATTTGATCGTAATAGTTACCGGCAAAGATGGCTTGACCAGGCTGTAGGAAGTTTTGAATGTATGACCCCTCTGTGAGACAATCAAACAGTAACCAGTGTCTTCTTGGGGTGAAGGTCAGGTTTTGGTGTACGTTTGGTCTTACATCTAGCCATTGGGAAGTGTTTCTGGTTATCGTACAATTCCATTTTCATCTCAGGTGATGATACGTTCCAAAAATAGTCAGGTTTTGTTCCTAAAACAAAGAGAAGCAGATTTCAAGACGTCTGTTTTTCTTTGCACCTGTCAAATTATGGGACACCCATTTGTCCATTTTTCAATCTTGCCAATCTCCCTTAACTGTTCTGAAATCGTTGCAATGCCTACCAGAAGATCTGAGTCAAGCTGTGTTACAGCTGTGTTACTCTCCACAAGCACATTCATTTCATCATTATTAGAACGTTTCTCAGGTCTATTACAAGGTTCATGTTAGAGGTCCACATTTCCGAAACAAAAGTTTTCAAACCAGCGGCGAACGGGTTGTTCAGAAGCCGCATTCTGTCCAAAGAGTGATTTGATGTTTCGAGTAGCATCTGTGGCACAATGATTCAGAACGTAAAATTACCCCTGACTAAATACTACAATAATTTATTCCTCTGTCATTCATGCTTCAAGCATGAAATCATGCTTTCAGAACAGCTAAGAAACCATCTTTCAAAAGACCTGTGACAAGCATCTATGTCCTATTATATTTTTATACTATAATAGGGGGGGGGAAGTAACCTGATATTTATGATAATATAACATAGCATAAGATCTTTTAGTATATTTTCTAGCTCTGGTAATTTCATACAGTATTTATTAACGTAAAATACTTTATTCACATACCAAGTATAATCTTTTCACGAAATTAAAGGAACAAACATATATGAAATACATTGTACACATGTAATATACAGAATGCCTAGGCGTAGTAGATAACAGCAGATTTCCAACTTTGTCTAACATTGTCAGACATTTTCCTACTTTGAAATTTCTACATTGCCGATAACATAAGTATTCTCTACAATGGCCACAAGAATAATAACATATATGTATATTCAATATGTGTAATAAATCTAACAGTAAAACTAATAACCTAAATAAGTAATTGCATTATAAAACTAATATAGTCAAATAATAATAATAATGTGAACTACAGTTTCTCTTCAAAAAGTATTTTTAGTATATTTTGCTGATCATTAAAAATACTAATCAATTTCAATAGCAAAAGTTAAAATACAATAAAAAAAAATGTATCTCATAATAAAAATATAAAAAATTGAATGTATAAAGCAAATATTATTTTATATATTAAACACAACAAAAGTCACTACTTTAACTAATATGTGATAAACATTGCGAACAGTTCCTATCAAGGTAGGTACTGATAATTGTTTCCCACTTTGCCGAGAGGTTTTAGGCGTTTTATACAATATCTAGGCATTTTCCAAAATGCCGGATTTTCTACTTTGCCCGTAACATAAGTAGAAGGTGGCCATAATTAAACAGACATTATTCAAAGCAATCTGTAGCTGGATCGAACAACCGGATTGGCACCAAATTTAATACGGAGACTAACGAAAACATGAGAAGAAGGATTAGGCGAAAGAAAAAAGTAGTTCCAAAAGTCGCCGATATGTGGAAATATCATGCTGTTGTAGCTTAAGTAGCCTAGAATTTTCGCACAATGCAGGTAAAAGCTGTTCATGAAAAGTCTCAGCTACATAGGCTAAAACACCGCCAAATAATTGGGGCTATAAAGGGGTGGGAAAACTTCAGAAAGAAGTATCCCGATTACCAGTTTTATTCAACTTGCTTTGCTTGTGAAGTTATTTCACTTTCGCCAGTCAATACAACAGCTGCTCTTCGTGAATTTAGAACCCGTCAGAACCTACGTAAAGATCCTTAACGCCTTTGCAATAGATAAAAAATAAGTTTGAAGAAACAGCAGTTCAACCTGTTTCATTATCGCAAAGATATATCGGGAATAGTTCTCCAACTTCAGCAATGTCTAGACGAAATAATTTTTATGCAAGATGGAGCACCATTACACATTGCTTGATCGGTACAGCACAGGTTGCAATTCCTGATCCAGAAGAATGGTGGCCACATTGATCCAAGGCCGCTTTTGGAACTAGTAATTTTTTTTTTTTTTTTTTTTTTTTTTTTGCGAAATCCTTTTTCCCAAGTTTTTATTAGTCACCCCACCGAATTTTCTGCTATTCCGGATTTTCGATCGAGCAACAGATGGTATTGAATAGTGTCAGTTTAAATGCGGGCAGTTTGTTTATTTCAAACATAAATGTACAAGGTGGCCATAAAATAACTTTCCCTGTTTGGAGGCATCTGCAGCGAAAACTAATGAACGTATTGAAACCAAAATTCAGGTACAGTCTATTGAGGGCATGGGGAGAAGAATTCTGCAAAAACAAAAATGAGTACCAAAAGTCGCCGATAGGAGAAAATTCGGCAATGTCGGAACCAGTAAATTGGTGACTAATTAGAATGAACGTACGCAAAAAGGATTATGAAAGCTTATAAACATACAGTACAGTAATGAATGTAGTTCGAGACTCACAGAAAACGTTCTGAAACAAAACAATAATCTTTAAACAACAATCTTTAATCATCAATTGTTTGATTGATAACAATCTGTTATCAATTAATGTTACCGACATTAATCAATCATTAGGGTCCTCTGGACCACGTGCAACATTTTCAATGTGCTGACCTTTCTTGTGTACAACATAT
Source organism: Thereuonema tuberculata (assembly GCA_023159025.1). Lineage (NCBI taxonomy): Eukaryota > Metazoa > Arthropoda > Chilopoda > Scutigeromorpha > Scutigeridae > Thereuonema > Thereuonema tuberculata. The sequence continues at coordinate 135,518,622 of JAFIDM010000001.1, forward strand.
TGATCCGGTGTATGACGTTCTCTACTGCTGCGCGTACAGTGTCGGTGTGGATGTTTATAACAGCCCGTTGTATGTTATCTTTCAACGAATGCAGGTTTGTAATACCACCAGTGTACACAATGGAGTTCAGGTCAAAAGTCACATGGGGTCATGTCCGGGAAACGGTCATTCCATCGGAAAATATTGACTGATAATCCTCTCATTCCCGAAATGCTGGCGTAACAGGTTCTGGTCTGCACGAACAATATGTGGCCGTTGTTCATCTTGCATATAACATGTCGAGTGTGAGCATTGTCTTTGTTGCAATTCAGGAATGACAAACGCTTGCAGCATTTGGAGATATCTCTCTCTATTAATAGTACAGGTAACAGGACCTGTAGGAGTCATAGTCTCAAAAAAGTATGGTCCTAATATGAACTCTGCCGTGAATCCACACCACACAGTTACTTTTGGAGAATGCAGTAGCACCAGTGGCGGCTCGTGACTGTGAAAATAGGTGAAGAGCTAGTTGGAAAATAATTATATTATAATAACTTTCTTCTTATCTTCGTCTTTCCAACGTGAAAATGATGTTTCTAATAAAACACACACTATATCTTAAACAGGATTCATATTTATCAGCGACGTGTCTTGTCCTCTCACCAAGTAACGGACCGAAGAGGAAGCGTCGCAGCTAACGCTCTCCGAGTAGCGGACCAGACAGAGAGCTCTAGAGAGACTCTTGGAATCCGATCCCATTTGTATATAAACCTGTACGTAATTGTAAATAAACTGTGTGTATGCTTTAGACTAAACCACGGCGTTAGTCTCCGTCAATTCGACTATACATCATTGGTGCCGAAACCCTTCGGACCACGGACACACCATGCCGAACTTTGCCGAGAGCCACGCCGCTCTAGACGACCAGACGCAATCCTTTGATGCTACCCGACCGCAGACCCTTCTCAGTTGTAACTTCACCTATACGATGCTATACAGCGGGTGATGTCATGGTTGTCGTAGCAACCATCGCTTCGGTTATCCAGCTAAGCTCCGCCCCTGAGGTTGAGAAACTTCATATAAAAGCCTACTTTACTTGGCTCTCGGTGCCAGAACAAAGTCCCGCACCAACGGTGCGGGACTTACAAAATACAAAAATACGTTTCTATTAAAACCAACATACGTGATAAGGAAAATAAATTTTTCCTTATAATAATTGTTGTATTATAAATAATTGGTGAAGTGCCACTTCATCTACTTCCCCTGAATAGCCACCACTGAGTAGCACTTGATGAATCACTGAGGGACGTTCACATGCCCAGATTCGGCAGTTTTGAGTGGTGACTGACCCATTCAGATAAAAATGAGCCTCATCTTCCCACAATATGTTCCAAGGCCAATCATTGTGGATATCCATTTGGGCAAGAAATTTTAGCGCGAAAGTCAGGCGCTTATCATAATCTGTAGGTTTTAGTTCTTGCACACGACTGATCTTTTACGGATAGAAATGCAGCATTTTCCGTAAGATTTTCCAGACAGTCCCATAAGGCATATCGGTTTGGCAAGCTATTGCTCGAGCGCATGGACCACTACTAGTCTCTGTGTTGTCGAACACTGCAGCGGCAACATCTGTTACTGTGTTGTCTGATACTGGTTTTCGTCCTCTGCCAGCTGTCACTCCTAGTGATCTAGTTTCCTCGAATTTATGAATCATAGCACGCACTGCTACAGTAGACATTGGACCTTTACGTAGATTATGAAGCCTTCGAAAGTCCCAAAGAGCCGCAGCTGAATTGCGCTCTTTAGTGTAAAACAGCTTTTCAAGTAACGCACGTTGAGGTAAGGTAGGCGCATTTTGAGTACAACTGACCAGTCAATCGACAAACTGCCTGACTGAACGTTCGCTCTTCCCTTTTTAAAAAGCCTGAGTAGCGCTGCTGTCTCTTTTGCATAATTTAAAATTTGCATAACCTACGTTTAGAGTGACAGCAGCGCCGAATTTTCTCTTATCGGCGACTATTTTTTTTTTTTTTTTTTGCAGAATTCTTCTCCCCATGCTCTCAATAGACTATGCCCTCAATAGACTGAATTTTGGTTTCATTCCGTTCATTAGTTTTCGCTGCAGATGCCTCCAAACAGGGAAAGTTATTTTATTGCCACCTTGTATTTTACTTACTAACATCAATGCTTATTAATGAATATAATTGAATACATTATAGATATTTTCAAGGGAAAACTGTTTCTTTTATTTATCTCTTACATGTTTCGTAACTACATTTTCAAAGAGAATAATAATTTGGAAAATTAATAAAGGAAAAGTATAACATTTCAGTTATCATCAAAAAGCCTGATATCAATATCATATACCAAAAATTTTAACAATAAATTGCAATAAAAATACATTAATACAACAATAAACCAATAAGATAAAAATAAAACTCAATCATTTAACAGTAACATTATTATTTGTCAAAGCGGATTTATTGGTTTCGTTGTTATGCTGTAAAATCGTTTTACATACTAGTTGTTGAATCAATCCAATATATGGAGGGTTCAGAAGCCAATCAGTGTAAGTCAATAAACCAAAAAATGAAATTCGTAGATTTTTTTTGAAATTATGTACCAAAAAATAACAACTTTAGTAAATTTGAACAATAAATTTTTTATTGAAAGATAACATAACTATACACTTGAAGGAGTGATTTGGGCGCTTTGTCAACCGAAAGTATAGACATTAGAATATGACTTACAGAAAAAATTTCAATTTAAAAAAAACGACTTACACTGATTGGCTTTTGAACCCTCCATATGTTTTTACAAGTATTGCAAATTACTTTGTACACTACAACCTATCCTATGGTTTTTTTTTCAATTATATCTTTGGTTCTTGACAATACAGATAAAATTTTGTTAGCAGATTTAAAACCTCTTGAATTTATATTTTCTTAATTTGGAGGCAATTCTTTTCTGATATTGTGCCGTAATAAGAAATGGTAATAAGCAATGTTTTCGTTAACTTTTTTTGAAAAACCTAGTGACTTTATTATTTTCAAAATAAAGAGTTAATGAATAATTATTTAATAATAATAATAATAATAATAAGTAAATCAAACTTTTTATTTGCTATTTATATATTTATATATTTGTTATATTCAGTATTATTTTTTTGTCTTTAATTTTAAAGAGAAAGAGAGAGAGAGAGAGAGACGGACAGAAATGCCGCAATTTGTAAATGTAAGTTTTCACTACTTAAAATAAATGGAATGAAATTTCAAAAAATACCATTTTGAGGAAAATAGATTTTAACTCTTTTTTTGTTTGGCTGTGTTTGCCTAAATTTATTTATATATTATATTTTCGAATATGTTAAATTTCTATTAGATTAAATGTGGCTTTATTGAGCATGGTATTTTCAAATTGATTTATTGTATACGCAATACATTACCATGATTTATAAATATTATTTCTCTGTTTAATACTTTACAGGGTAAACCCTAAGTTAAGAATTGTATTTAAAGGTCATTTTATTAGTGTAACTTGTTTAATTTTTCCATAGAGAAAGCCAATTTAACTTGATGATCAATTATTCAAATTCAATTGTACTGGATGGAATTTACAAGTTATTATTATGGGAAATGTTATTTAATAACTTCATCTAATAACATAATTATGGTTAAATCAAACACATAATATAGATACTTCCATGAGCAGAAGCTGCTTGTAGTTTACTTTTACAATAGTTCTTTCTTATAAGCAAAATAAATAAAATTCCCTGAACTACTTCCCCTGTATCATCGTGATTTTCCTTCGTTATCTGAATTATGATAAAAAGTTCCCCCTTATACGAGAGAGAGAGAAATTTATTGATAAACTAAAATTGTAACCCCGACGGCTTTGTCACAGAAAAATCTCACGAGATCTGGATCACAAGCCATAAAATCAACCATAAAATCCCGCGTCTGCTGAAATGTTTGCAGCCGATTTGTTGAAACTATGCTGTTTCCGTTATGTAAATCTTATCCACTGTTTTTCTCGTATCTAAATTTCGATTCCACCAATAGAAGCGAATGTTTCGGAAAGCCCTTTGTTGTTCATAGAAAGAGATGATGGGGAAAAAGCATTACAATTTCTCTTTCTTCTGTGAAGCGTGTAAAACTTTTTTTTATCTCTAAGTGTGGCACGCAGTTATCAGTGAAAATTAGGACAACAGATGTAGTGCAATTCCGAAGTCATTGCCATTCTATAAATGTTAATAAAATAGTATTATCAATTTTTTAGTTTTCTTTTTGCTGCAACTATTTCTTGAAACCATATTATTTATTTCAAAATTCATTTTTTTGAAAACACTCTAAATGTTTGGATTTTATATTTCATCGGTTCATCAACAGAATAGAAATTTGAATACCTAAGCAATTCAACAATTCTAAGAAAACCTTGCTTGAAACTCATTCTTGTATAAATTGGAGCAATTTTACGAAATTTTGTAAAATAACATATCTCTTTATAAAGTAAACATGGATCGTTAATTTATTGCTACTTACAAGCATCTATATTAGGTCATCTATATTGTTTTTTAATAACATTTTTAAGAATGTTTCATTTGTATATGAATTTCAGAGCTCTTTTCCTCTTTTGCAACACCATCTATTTCTATTTTTTAACGTTTTGTTTTACATTAGCGTCAGAAAAATATCTTGCACAACTTCTTATAATAACTGTGGAAGAACTTGCTTTCTAAAATTGGGTCTTGAAAATATTGTTCTATTTTACTAGCACGGATTCCATTCCATATCATTACCAGTTATCTCAGGTAATTTCCCAAAGAAATAAACCGTCATAGAAGAGCAGTGATATAAGCAAGAACAATACTTCTGGCTCTTTTTTACCTAATATATACCTTTCTTCTTATCTTAACCATATTTGACAATATGATAAATAACAATATTTAAATTAAATTATAACAGTAAATTACAACATACAACAATGTTTTGTCAATATTTACAGCTACTTCAAACAGTTTGATATTTCTTAAGTATAAGAAACGAATAAATAAGAACTTTTTTAAGATCGAAATTTTTGGAAATTTTGGGAATAAGTAAAATTTCATACAAATAATAATAATAATAATAATAATAATGTAAACTATATAAACTATATTATATCATTACATATATCTTACTGTATTCTTGCAAGCACTTCCAAATTTAACAGCTTGACGATAAGTCTAGTTCTAGTTGTGCGGCGTATTGTTAACATCGCTCATTCAGCATATGCAATGGATTTTAGATCTTGATAAAACGACATAGAAGATTTTAAACAGCATTGACAGATTCTACTCCTCGCCACCATGCCTATTAGACTCAACCATCAAAACATTAGCTACAAAAATTACATTGAGAAGAACACGGAAAAACTATTTAAAACCTATTTACTATGAAAGGGATAAAGAAAATATAAAGAAAAATCAAAATGCTAAGTTTTAAACAATTGATTCTTAAAAGAATACATCCCATTATTATACCTTATTTACTTCAAAATGTTACAACTAAAAGCATTTGTTTCAACTATATTAAACTGTAGATAACACCAGAGGATTTCATGGAGCTGGTGAATAACCGGTCAGAAATAGGAAAAAAATTTGTCAATAGAATTTCCATGATCTATTAGGTAATTCAAATTGAAAGTTTCGCCAAATCATTATTATTTTTCAATTAATCGAAAACTTGAAGCAAGAAGACAGGAAAAGATGAAGTACGTTCAACATATGCCACGAAGTTAATAGATGTCTTTAAAACTAAGTATCGACTATTATAACATTTTAAATCTAAAAGTTATTTATGCAGCATTTGTTTTGATATTTTTCTTGATAGAATAGTATAATAGAAAGTTAAGATAAGCAAAAATTTATCTTTTTGAAATCTTTCTGAGAAGTACGGTCTAGTTAATTACTTTTTATTTATTGGTATATATTTTTTTCCTTCATTCTACATTGATAAAATTTTGCTCATAAAGTTAGCTTCAGGTAGACAGTATTTATTGATCTCGTTTGAGCCGTTTTCGGTCCAGATTAATTAAGAAATTTGGTATCACTAAAGAATTTAAAACTTAAATAGATTTTTAATATGGTAAGACAGTTTTTATCCTTCCTCGTTTATAAAAAACAGAAGTTAGCAGAAGTGGTTAAACAGCAATTTAAATTCAGTATTAGTTCAAATTCTTGATAGTTCTGAAGTCTTGGTTATTATTAAATAATCATAATTAATTATATGAAAATGAGGTAAGAATCACAATGATTGCTCAACTTAAATATCGCCTGTAAATTTCTGAAGTTTCATGCCATAAGGAGCAATAAAGTTTGATAAAATCTAAAACAGATGTAGACAGACAGAAACTTTTAACCATGTTTTCATAAATTATGAAAATTCGTAAGAGTATGACTAGAAATAGGAAAACAACATTCAGTTTCATCAACTTATCAGGTTATTGTTGCTTGTTCTACTGAAAGTAACACAACAGACAATTCCTGTCAAGATAATGCAGAATCATTCAAGCGTTGCTACTGTAGCTTTGCGTAATCTTATTCTTTTAGTTTATTTCGTGTCTTAAACATTTACTAGATGTTTTCGATGTCTTTTCTTTACTCAATGTAATTTCTCCTTTATATACTTTACTGTTAATTCTTTCACTGTTCCATTCTCCTTCAATTCACTTCAATCATGCAGATGTTTTCGACACTTTTTCAAATTGGTTGGAATGTTTAACTCAATTACTTTGTTGAATTTAGCTTACAAATAAAGTCTTTCTCTAATTATTTAAAAAACTATTATTAATTGCTGTCGTTATAAATTTGGACTATTAGCAGATGTAATACTATTAATTTTTCATTTACTACTGAATACATATATATATATATATATATATATATATATATATATATTCTGACGCCATTAAAAATTCAAGAGATCAATAATGTGTCCCATAAGAGCAATAAATCCTACAAAAATGTCGATAAAGAGGACCCCTGATATTCAACATAAACTGTCATTCAGAAAGTTATTAAATGCATTATTAGACACAAATATTGACAAGCAGTTAATACTTGACGAACTGATGGATCAGCGATCATATGCAAATCAATTTGCGGTTGTTTGAAGTTGCTGAATATTTCAAAATCGATGATAGTGGGTTCCTATAAAAGAGCTCCACTTGTGTTTTACAATTAAGTATTCAGCAGCTGTAAGATCATAGCATTAAATCTTTAAAATCGCAACTTTTACAGCATTCCAAAATCCAGATATATCAATCAGTATTTCCGCGTGATACAAATAACTATTTTTTTTTAAGTTAAAAATAAAATATAATATTAATTTCCATTTATGCAAAGTGATTTGAAATACACGCTGAACCATTCATTTTCTACCGAAAATGCGAAATGCTGTTCGATTCATTCACGAACAAAAATCTACGCCAAAAATGAAACTTTAATGGACTTTTAAGCTCTAAGTTTACTTTTATCATCAATGCCAATAATAACTGATTGTAATAACTAACTTTTAACCAATAATCAATATGGCAATGAATAAAATATTAAAAAATTTCTGAATTAGAAAAGCTGCTGTTTCGTAATTTCGCTTCTTATCAGCATCGATAGCTGAACTTTTTGAATCAAATCATCCTATGATTTTTTTAACTATATTACCTATTAATTCAAAGAAAGTAAAAATATTATACCCAAAAGTTGTTAATAACTTTTTGAAAAATCTTATTCGATACTTTAATATGGCGAATTGATAGAAAATTTGAGGAACTGAATTTGAGATCTACTTCATCAATAGGCATGGAAGTTCAATGAAAGTAATTTTTCTCTCTCTCTCTTTTTCTTTTTTTTATGGCCCATCATTTGTACAAAGCAACTTCTGTTTAATTGATGGATTATTTCATGTTGATTTCAGAATCTGTTAGTAAAAGGATCTTCAATTAATAACTTTTAAACACATTATTTGCAAAATATTCAGCAACTGAATTAAGCAATTCAATGAAATAAATGTGTATTGTTTATTTAAAGATATAAAGAAATTTTTAAAAAGTTTCATCGCTTATTAAAATTGATATTTTCTTTTGTAGTCTATTGCAGCCACAGCTACTTTCTTAAAAGAAAGTCAAAATATTGAATCAAAATAGACAAAATCATGAACCATGAACCAAATAACCAAAATATTGAAAAGACATAGAATATATTTTAATGTGGACAATAATAACACCTTTTAAAAATTAGTAACGAATCATTGAAAATCCCAAACAGATTTGCAACTCAGTGTTATAGAATAAATAAGTTTTATATTGTTAAGATAACTTGAATTTATTAACAATATAACATTTGAACATTAAATTATTAAAAAGCTTTATTTATTAAATATATTTCATTAATTAAAATTCATTGCTAAAGAAAATAGGACCAGGAAAATATAAAATTTTATTAGGTTTAATTAAATAAATAATTCGAATTTTTATTTATTAATTTTTTTATTTGTTATCCCATCGAAAATCATAATTTAGTTTGGGATAGATTATGAGAAACAACTTTAATAGATTAAACGATTAAGCCTTTTTATGATGTATATATAATTTTTTAATATCTACTTATCTTACAGTGAAAAGCTTAATTATAGATTATAATTCTCTTTAAATTTTTTGTGATTTACTTATACCAGAGAAATTTTCAACAATTTTACTACTCTTTTACTTGTTTTATTTTAATTTTTATTTGATCAATTAAAATATATGTTGTCTACAGAATTGATTTGGAAGTTTACTGCTGTTGCGAAGTTGGTAGATCCTCTTTAAAAAAATCTATCTCTTCGATGTTGAATTTTGTTACTGCAAAAAAAATACCGATGTCAATGACTTTAGTTTCCGACACTCAAGCTAAAATCTTTGGTAAGGTATTATCATCAATCTATTATTTCTAGAGAGAAAAAGGAGGAAGAGGTTAGTGAAAAGAATGAAGATAGTAAGATCACTCTGACACCCGTCTTCTTGGCACAAGTTTCCAAGTTTTCATGGCGGTTGGTACCTGTGTTTAAGCTCGAAGGCTATCGATCGCTCTTCGAACCAAGGTCTACGCTGTATAAATATGTATCAGGGTTCTGGCAGCAGTGCGATGACTCCGCGGCCATCTCGTCTTCCCTGCATAATACAGCGCACATTCCAGGAACCAATGGAGGAAACAGACGGAAGCAGGGAAAGAAAAAAAAAGAACAGTATTACTATTTGGATTCTCGTTGGATGCGCAATTTCGAAATGGATATAGGAAGAAAAAAAATCTCGGATTCGTGACCATTTGGGAGAGAAACAGAAATTGATATGTCAGTCATATTCGATGTTACTAGAGCAGCTAAAAGATCTCGATTTGGAGTATGATCATTTCAATAATAAATAAATACAGGTATTAGTTGAAAAAGTTTCGTTGTAGAGTGAAAAGCAAGCAGAAAAGAAAAAAAGAAAAGCAATTCAAACGCAAATGCAAACTCGTAATAACGGTATATGGGTTACAAAGTAGTATGTCAATATTTAATTACACATGAGTATTTTTTATTTAAAAACATATTTCATTTTTCAAACCAAAAAAAAAAAAAAGATAAAAGCTATACATAACTAAAAAAATACATGCAATTGTTTGGTAATCTCTCAAATGTATATTTTCGTTTTGGGGGCAGGGAGGGAAAAAAAGCAGTGGAACAGTCCAAAAAAAACAATGCATGCAATTTCATTCGTCCTAAAAGAGTAACTCCTTTATTAAAATATTGAAGTATCTGGCGATTTTACTAAGAACAAATAAATAAAATAAATAAATAAATAAATAATAAAATGTAGTGGGTTAGAAGTACAATTGCAGATAAAACAGTTATATCACGAAATCAGCCATCACTGTAAATCTGATAAACGAAATTGCGTCTCTAATTGACATTTCACTCCCCACTACAACAAATATATTAAAATGTTATGCAGAAAAATCAGCAAAATTTGCAAAACATGTATTGAAAATAAAAGAACAGTAGACATTAGAGAAAGTTCAGGTTGTTCCTTTTATAATTTAGAGTACGGATATAATTACGAAATTGATAAGTGATTCATATTAATTACTGCATAATATTACTGTATTATAAATACTTACAATATTGAATAATTATGTAATAGTAATTTTGAAATTATACTGCAACTTTGATTTTCATGATTCATACATCATGCCAACAGTGAAAAGTCCTCATGAGCAAAAATAGATTTAGGTTGGATAATTATACTAATTTTTTGTTATGCACGATTAATATTTCAATTATGTAATTTGTAATCCCCCTTCCCGTCTGACCTTCGAAATGTCTTAATCTTCACTTATGTAATAAACAGTCAATAATATGTAATTTATATATTAATATTTTACAAATATTATATTCGAAATAATCAATTGACTATGTTCAATTGAAGCATTCCAAAAATATTCTCATTATATTATTAACAAATATAATATTCATTCTTTTTAAAAAGTCACAAAATTTGGGGGAAGGATAAGAGAGAGGATGATCTCCACAGTTGCCGTTCCTGGAAAAAAAAAGTTCTTTAATATTTCTTTTTATATTTATTTCTTGTTTTTTTTACATAAACATTTATTTATTTTCACAATTTACTCTAAATTGATGAAGATAAATTAGAATATTAACCAAATAATTAGTTACTGTTAAATCAAAAACACTGGTAAATATTGGAATTAATATTTTTCAAGAAACACTTAGCGAAAAAAAAACTTATTATGCAATTATAAAAAAATAAGAAATCAGTTGAAAAGCGAATTTTTGTGATAATAATACTTTTGTTACCCATTTTACTTTTTATAACTTACAGAATTAAAAATTAATGAAAGAAATTAATTTTTTTAGCAGTAAAATGTTTTTAATATGTTAGTTACTTAATTTAAACGTTAGCTAAAGTTAACATTGTCTATTAAAATATTTCCAATTAACAAAAATACTTTGAACATTTAAAGCTTAAATCTTCTTTCAGAATAATTTTGATTAAATTATCTTTATCTAAAATTAGTAAAGCCTAAAGATAATACAAAATAAAAACAGTCGGACCTCTATTTAACGAACCTCTATTTTGCGAATTTCTCTATTTTGCGAACTTTTGTTTGGAACCAAGAACATTTTGCCAATTACTTCGTAAAATAACCTCCAAATAGCGAAGTGCATTTTCTATTTAACGAATTTTTTCGTGGTATCTATTTTTATTTTCTCCTTGAAATGTTTTTATTATTAATATTCCCTTAGAGGAAATGAAAGAAATATGGATACAGCTGAGGGAAAAAGAAGAAATTGTTGATGATGTGCTGATTGATGATTATCTTTCACTTGATTTTGAAGTTGAGACCTCGGAAACACTAACTGAATCGGATATTTTGTTCAGTGTGAAAAATAAAATCAATACAGCAATTAATTGTGATGAAGATGAAGATGATGAAAATGGAAATGATCATGATGCAGAAATCAAAAAACCTTCGTATGATGAAATGCTAAAATAATTTGAAACAATCAATCGTGGATTTCAATTTGAAGAAAATACTGAAGGGGTTTTAGGTGCAATGCAAAGATGCGAGACATACTAAGGGCAAAAACACTCTTTCAAAAACAAACAAAAAAACTAAAAAAAAAATAGACTTTATCAGTAAAATTTAAGTATGCATGTGGTAATGTATGCTTTATGTCATTAAAATTATTTCTTTTTTTAATAATATTGAATAATAAAAGGGGAATCTCTATTTAACGAATTTTCCATCTAACGAACTTTTTTTCGGGATTTAGCGACTTCGTTAAATAGAGGTCCGACTGTATAATGTTACTGACTTTTCAAGTCCAATAATATCTTAATTAAGAAAAAGAATTAATACATTAATGTGAAACTTTGATTACAAATTATAATTCATTTGAAAAAACAAAACAAAACAAACAAAAAAACAAACGTGGTAATTAACTACTTAATTTTGCACTTAAAAGCAGCTAATTTTCAAGTTGTTATTGTTTTACCAAATGAATTATAACTGTTAAGCAAAAGATTATTAATTGCTTTATTGCTTTTCCTTAGCATTTATTCTGCAGTAAAGCCAAATAACATAAAACAAAGAATTTGTATATTGCAATATTTCCTTTCAATTTCACTAAAGAAATTGCAGCTATCGTAAACACTACTAAACGGAATAGAGAAATAGGGAATACAATCACGAACTAATTACGGGCAATTAAACCTATTTCAACATATATTTACACTGTCATGACAGTAAATCAGCGAAAATTAATAGCCACATTCTTTCGTTTTCAATTGGTGCAGTGGTTCTCCAGTCAGGATATCTAATTAATACGCGGAAATGTGTTGTGGTCGTGTTACAACACTGTTGTTTCTGCTCCTCCCACTTATCGGCGTTGCTTTGGTGGTGATCGTTCTTTGGGGAAGCGTTGCCTCCATCCACGTGATTACTTCGGGAACGGAAGCCTTGCTCGAGGGGTCTTGCTGTTTATAAATGACGGGTCATATAACCCCGCCTGAAGGCAGTGAACATCTTTCGCCTTTCTCTCTGTCTTCCACTCAGACTTTAGATTAAATTGCAGAAATTCACCTCATTTATTTTCCTTGCGAACTGTTTCGATCATCTACTTATTTCAGTTTTTTCTAGGTTTTGGTGCTGAATAAACTGATTCGATATAATACACTTTTTGCTGTATTGAAAAATTTGGAATTTACGTTCTATTCGAGTACGAGCTTAATCATACTTAAAAGACATTAATGAATTCGATAGTTAATAACATTTTTGTGAAGATTTTGAGTTAGTTTAATAATAAATTTTCAAAATTGTAAAACTGTTTTGCAAAGTTACATACAGAACAAATACAGGCAAATCAATTGAGAACTTTCCAGCAGGGAATATGTAAGATTGAATCCGTAAGTCAACTGAATAATTGTTTACAGTTTTAAGTTTACAGTTTTAAGTAGCTCTGTTAGAATTGATGCCATGACAACATGTATTTAGCGATGTTAATTTTCTACAACATTAAAAAACATTATCAAGAACTTAGCACATTACTTGAAATAAGTTTTTTCGGCTATTGATGATCGCAAACTATAATTGTTTATATAGTTAGTTTACAAATGATAAATTAATATATAATAAATCAGTAATTGTTTAGGTGAAACAATTACTGATTGATTATATCGTAATTTGTCATTTTTAAACTAACGATTAACACAAACTAACATTACCCAATTATTTAATTGTTTCAAATAAATATTCCTGCTAAATAAAAAAAAATGTTTCTGTACTTAAACCAGTAACGAAAAGTGCAGATCAATATATTTCGAGTACGTTTTATGTTAAAACTACTGTGTTTGACTAGTTGTAGTTTAACTAGGAAGTCACACTATCTTACATTTCATTTACTGGCTGCTAAAACTTTCGAATATAGTTATAATTGTTTCAATAATCTTCATTAATAATTATACCTATATATGTATAATTTTTTATATATATATATGTATAATTACGTATAATGTATAATTATGTATTATATATAATGTATATTTTTTTTTATATTCTTTGTATGTAATTGCATATTCTGTTATTTTTAAATTATTTTAAGATAACATAACTTATTATCTTAAACTTAAGATAATATAACTCCACCAATAATCCTTATATTTCAGGAAATGACTGAAGCAAGGTCATAAGGGAATTATTACCCATATGTACGAATTAGCTAATATTAAAGAATATTTTGAAAAATACTTTGATTTAAATTATTTAAGGGTTCTAATTATTCGTATGATTACAATGTTTTTGGATAATAAAAGTTAAATGTAAGCATAATATTTTCAGATTTTTTTTTAAATAAAAAGATGTAAATTTTAATAAAATCTGAAATTTTGACTTTACCTGTAATAATATTCTCATCATTAGGTATTTACCATACGCAATCTATCTACGATGCTTACATTTAAATTCCAAAAGTAATATATCTTTCCCATGATGATAGTCTGCTGTAATTCTGGTTCCGGATGACTGAAATGGGGAGGTTCTCTTTTGTGGTGACGTCAATTGACAATTGTCGTCTAATTAGTAGTAGAGTGCACCAAACTTACGACCTGTTCCACGCCAGTTAATTGATTATTTTTCGTCTCTTTGGAATTTAAATCCTGATTCCTAACGCACTGATTTCTGAACCAGAATACTTTTTTGGGGTAGGACAAATAGGAACTTAGGGAATCACCGACTAAGAAAATAAAAGTAATAAAAGTAAAAAGAAATTTCAAGCGAAGATTCTAATTGATTTGTTACCCAATATACACCAAAATAGAAGACTTTTATTTTGTTTTAATTAAAAGTAAACATTAGATACTTTCAGGGAGCTACAGCATTTTTCTACAATAATTACTCAACACATTGTTTTCCTAAATTACTGTAAATCGTAAAAGAATACCGTAGCACGGTTCTTCTCTAATTTACATACCTTAAATTGGAAATACATGAGTGTAAGTTGAAGAATGATCAGTACATCCCCCATAGTTTAACGAATGTCAAATATTTAAGAAAGAAAAGAAAGACTTAATAAAACTACTAACAATACATTTTTAATTTTTTTGTGTTTTCATTTTATCAGAGCTTAAAAATTTGGGTTTTTTTTTACATTAAATAAGGAACGTATAGTTACTAAGCCAACTTTTGGATATCTCCTTGATATCATGTCTTCAGCTCCTTATCCATTGGTCGGGTTTACGTATGTTTCTTGTTGATTTCTTCGGTCTGACGTCATTCCGTAATGGCGTCCTGGAGAAGGCAACGGGAAACCATTCCAGTATCTGTTCCCTTGTATAGCTACGGCTTCTCCTAGGGGTCGCCATTCTGGGTCACTTATCTTAACCATCAGAAAGAATAATATAAAAAATAAGTCGAAAATAAAATTACAATTAGTTTTAAACAAACAAAAAATTTTTTTAATTTATTAACTAAATTTAAAAAAAAAAAAAAACTAGATTTGTTTTATTATGAAAAGAAAAAAATAATATTCCGCTCATGTATCATATCTGCATATCTGCTGATAACCCACTTTGGAGTTAATTTTATCTTTTCTAAGTTGTTTGAAATTTCAGCTGAGAAAATATTCTAAAACTTTAATCAAGCATAAAAAACTACGTCCTGTATAAAATATTATGCAGTATCTATTATATATTATTATAAATCTTATTTCACTCCAAAATATCAATGATTCTTAAACAGGTTAAAATATTTGAAATTAAACCAGCCTGTTGTTGTTCATTTTGAAGAACATCATTTAGACTCTGGAAAGAACACACGAAACATGGTTTATCTTTAATTACTCATAGAGCACAGGAACGTAAAGTCATTAAGGAACAGAGGAGTTTGAACCCAAGTTCAAATTCTGGAACATGTATCGATGTTTCCTTTCTTTCCTGTAATTGTCTGCTTCTTCTTCTCTTTCTCTTCAGGTTTACAGCCATACCATAATTGTTTCCTAAGGAAGGCTATGGAAAACCATTTCAACATCTAGTTCAAGAAAAAAAAATATGGCAAAAACACATCAAAGTTACGATGTGTTTTTCATCAGACCTATCCTATGACAGAACACACTCACACACACACACACACAAAACTAGGAACAAAAAACATGCTGCCCATCGTTTTTTGGAGTTTTTCTTCAGTTTCACGGAAATCTGCTACATTTGAAATATTACTATTACATTAATATCATTTAAGGGATTCCTGTATTCACTTTTCATCTTCATTCATCGTTTTAAAATAAAATTGCAGTATTTTAAATTTTGAAGAAGGGTAAACGTATTAAAATAAAAGCTATTGTACCATAAAGGTATCTTTGTGATACAAATCTAAAAGCAAAATTCATTTAAATCATAATATTGCTAAATTTCCGCTTCTTACAATCACTCAGGCACATCCTTTATACATATCCTTTATGCTTTTATGCACTTTCTATGATTAAAGAACCTTAATATTGTCAGATTCCAGAAACAAATTGCTGGTAATAAAGTACACGTTACTGAATTTACTTACTTCAAGAACTGCACAGCGTTAAAAAATAACAATGGTCTTCGCTTATTAACATACAACAGAAAATCGACACAAAGTACCACTTTTGAAGAATCCACTGATTTTGGTGTTACTAATAAAAGTAGATTGCATAAATGAATTCTCTGAAAGATACTATGCATTTTATATCCTCATCTTTATGTTCATTTTAAATATAATTCTTTGATTCATTTTTATAGAATTCTTTGATTATTTTTACAGAAACAGTATTGTCAGTTCCCATTTGTGCTTTGTTTGTAATTTTTACAGTGTTTTAACAACGATATTTTTTTTATCGTAACTTACAGTTTAACAATTGCTTTCATAACAAGATTCATCATCGTTAATTTTTCGAATTTCTTTCAGTGGTATTTTGATTCATTTTGAAATTTGAAGTCATGTGTTTCATCGTTATTTTGCCAATCTTTGCATTTTGAGATTTAATTGCTTTTAAGAAAAGAAAAATATATCTGTCCAAAATTTCAGTTTGGAAATCCTTAACATTCTTCTAAAATCTTCATCGGCTATCGATCGGAAATAACTTTTCAAACAAAATATCAGAGAAAAAAAAAATCATACGGAAAGTGATTTTTTTTTGAAGCTCTTTCTAAAAGAAATTCTTCCATTGTGTGTCTTTTTCTCGATGAATGATACTCATCTCCCTGAGTTCAGAACAATGTTTTTCTGGGAGACGATGCAATTAGTCCAACGACTCCACTCACGTCAAAAATGATGTATGATATCTTCGGAGATGCGTTGCACTGAATATATTTCCTGTCTTGGATATATTACGATTGGAATTGAATGGATGTACGAACTTTTTTTTTTTTTTACTTCAAAACATAAATCTTATAATTGCCTAATCAAAAGAACCAAAAGAAGATTTTTTTTTTATTATACTACTTAGCTGTTACTAATAGAAATAATCTACAGTTTCGCTCCATTTTCGTTATTTTTGTCAGAGCTTGAATTAATTTTCTTTATTTTTAAAGTTATGTCAGAATTGCATTCTGGAACCATTTCAGGCTTTTTACGCTAGTGCTTTTAATGTAGATTGGAATAGTTCTTGATACATGAGATGCAGATTTAGGGAATCAGCGCTAGAAGAATGTAAACAAGACTAGATCTGAACTGGACCTAAGATGGAGTCGACTGTAAGCCTTCTATAACAAGCAATACATACAATTGAACAACAGTTCTTTGATACAGTTTTTCTTGATAGTTTTTAACTTTAAACATCTCACCAAATTTAAATGTAAAAAAACTACATTTAATATTAAAAGCAAATTTTCGAAAAGATTGCGTCTTTTCTTTCTCAAGCCTAAAATAACAATAATTTGAAGAACAATACTCTAAATTACATTAAATTTCTCGAGAAAATATAAATAATATCATTAGTTTCAATCTTTGTTTCTTTAACAATAATATAGGACA
>JAFIDM010000001.1:135541175-135606422 GCA_023159025.1 Thereuonema tuberculata
TTAGAAGGAAAGATCTACTAAAAAAGTATGGAAACTTTACATATAAAGGATATTAATGTCAAGTTTTTAGAATTTGTAGAACTAATGTTTTGAATGTCTAGTTAAATTATTATTTTTTTTTTAATATACATCTTAAGGATACACAAGGTGTTACAAAACAAAAAAAACAAAACAGGTGTAGGTGCGAGAAGAAGGAACACATTTTAGTGATGCACCCATGTCCGCAAAACGAATAATGATGGCGGTACGCGTATTCAAAGGATGCGATTCCGGAGAACAACATGTGAAATGATTGCAGGTGAGCCCACCACCTGGCATCCTGGTTCGAAGGTTCACGTTGTTTGTTCTATTTATTAAAATGTTTCGAGTGTAGTAATATGAGTGTCGTTATTTAGGTTGGTATCTAGTTATTGAGTGAGATAGTTATATTATTTCTTCCATTATCCTGTAGCAAAAAGTAATGTTAATGTTGCGACTAAAGACGTAGTATTTGGCGTATTGTTCGTTATGTTTAAGTTGTGAATGCTCTCCTTCACCATTTTAAACAAAAACATTAGCATCGACGATACCACAGGTTTGCAGGTATCTGACTTACTAGGATTGCTGAACATAAAAGAAAAAAAAGGTTAGTAGCTACGTAGGTTAACTTTTCACGAATACTGACGATCCAAAATAACTGACAAAACGGACTCTGAGACGTGTGTGGTTACGTACAAGAGCATCACATGAGCAGCTGTCAGGTGCTAGAGTGCGTTGGGTTGGAAATGGGGTTCAACATTATTGGTCTTCGCAAAGCGGAGCATCTGTCCACCACATTAAACCGACAACTGACGTCCAACTTTAGGCAAGGTTAGTGTTTTGTTGACATAAACATGCTGTACATTTCCAACCCCATTTTAAACCCCATTTCCAACCCAACGGATATCACTATAGCACGTGACAGACGCTCACGTGAACCTCATGTACATATGCAAACACGACTCACAGTCCATTTTGTCATTTAATTTGCATCGTAAGTATTCGTAAAATGTTTTTTTTTCTTTTACGTTCAGCAGTCCTAGTAGGTTTCAGAAACCTATAAACCTGTGGTATACGTCGGTGTCACGAAAAATATACCAAATACTACGTCTTCAGTCACAACATTAACGATTGAAGAAGTTGTTCAAGACTTCTTGTTCCACCTCCCTTTTGTTTCTTTCCACTTCCTTTTTCATCGGCTATAATGGAAATGATTCCAGCGCAAATCCATAGATGTCAGTATGTCTATTTTTATCGGTCTACGAGAAAATTGGAATTGAGAATTCGCACTTCTAAATATCAATTTTCGAATGTATGAAAAAACTTCTAGTAACGATGTCTTCATATCAGCCAGGAATTTGGTCATAGAAACAACCTTACCAAGAAAGATTCTGACAACGTTCACATTGGATAGTAAAATTTTTCTTCTTCTTTTTCTTCTTCTACTTTTTTTTCTTTTTTTATTTCTTGCAACATTGATGACCAAACAAAGCGGAGCGAAGCAGAATTTTTTTTCCTCAATATTTTTCGTTTTATTGTAAAATTCTTTTTTTATGATGCAGACAGTTCTTTCCTGAAGTTTGTAGATATTGTTGTGCACACCTTATATATAAATATTTAAATGTCCCTGCTTATAAGATATTGATGGAAGTAACTTTGTAAGCTGATAATATTCATTTTTTTTTTCTTAAAATAAATACAAGTTTTCTTGAAATTGCAATAACAGACGTCATTACGTTTTAATATTGATTCCTTTTTCGAAGCAATTAAAGTTTAATTACTATCTTTATAATATAAGAAACTAAACTGAAATCTGGAAATATACATAAATGGAATGTATCCATCTTTTATTCAAAGCTAAATATAAAATTTTTTAAAACATTTTCATTTATATTTTAACCTATGAACTTTGACAACAATGGATGATAGTTGTAATTTCTTTGAAAAAAAACTAAACAATCATCGATGTATGACAACCATGAAAACCATTGTTTAGTCTTCAAACATCAGCTATGTCCATTTTTATGCAACCAATCAAATAGCAGAAAGGTTTCAGTTTCACGAGATAATTCGAACTCTACGCAAAATTCAATAACTAATAGATCTCAATGAGAATTAAAACCTATTTAATTTGCATTGAAATTTCGCTCAGTCATAATTAGTCTCTCCCTTTGGTTCTGTAAACAAACCATTTGCTTAAGTATTTATACTGGAAGCACTAAAAGCTCTGAAGCCTTAGATTCCGTTTATTATTGATCCCGTATAAGGATGAGTGCTGATCTGTCTGCTAAGGCTGATTCCAGGAGCCACGCCGAATTACAAGCAAATATTAGAGGAAACTATGGTTGTATGTAGTACATTTTGGAAAATGATTTACTTCTGAAGAACAGTGACACACCAGGTTTTTAAAATACTGTAGATACAAAGATGAGTTAAAGTAGAAAGAAAGAAAGTGATTAAATACTTACAAACTTCCTTATAAATACTGAAGTCTCTGTACATCCTTTATTTAATCATTATATGTTTTTAGTTTGCTTTTTTAGTTTGGCCAGAAGTAATTTTCGGTCTTGCTTAATGAATCATCGACCAAGGCACTAAACAGGAAAAGAAATGATCGTTTGCTAAGGATCCTAGTCAAACTCAAGCTGCAAACTTAAGTTGAAACACACTGGGCCTTCTCTTGGACCATTCTGCTAGGCCCAAAGGTTGCTTTAATAGAAATCAAAAGAATTATACTTCAAATTACATCATTCTCCGTCATTTTAATTCAGAAAAATTTTTTTTCTAATTGCTATTAGTAGTGTGTTGACCACAATTGTTCTAGAAGGATAAACACAATTACACTAAGATCATCAGATATTTGAAATTTGTTTAGCTTTGTAGCACTTCGATGATACGTTAATCACAAAAAAAAATCCTAAATGAAGAGTGTAGAAAATTCGTTATCTCCTTAAAAGAGAAATAATGGTCACTGGAGACTATCAGTGTCGTTGACTGCTGAATGGGATGATCTTCGGCGGTTCCTTTAACTAGTTCAGACTGAATTATTCGTGCTGTTGCACGGGCAGCCGTAATTGAGCGGAGACGACCGTTCTTTAGGTGCACTGAGGCCTCCCCAACAGCCGCCCAGGGAATTACCGCCTGCATCGTCGCCGCGGTTATTTCCAAAATAAATTTTAATTGGAATACAGGGCGAGGGAACCATGTGCGTTGCTTCCTGAAGCGCAGAGACTAATAGTTTAAATAAATCGCGACACCTATACTCTTCTACACGGTCGACTATTTAATCGACCGTAAATCTAATGAGTAAGCGAAGAATGTTTGTCACTTTGAGGATCATTGGACTTCAGAATGGTTCAATATTTTCTACCATCTGTCTTCATAAATTTTGTTGAAAATATTGGAACACTACATTCTGTGAAACTGTGAGTCGTTAGGTTAATGAAAAGTTTAGAATATAGCAGATTTTATTAAGTAAGAGGTCAAGAAATCGAAGTAACTTATGAAAGGAGACTATTATAATGAACTTTATTTTTGAGTTTTCATCTATAATATCTTTAACAAAAAAATTGAATTTTAATGGAAAAAAAAAACTTTAAAAACTGCATCTTTTATACAAGTTCTAATTAAATTATGAGGTACCATTCAATGTTTGTTCATTTAGCAATAGGCTAATAAATTGCAAAACAATTTTTGTTATCATATGTTAGAAATTGATTAATATTTAAGAGTTGTATGACTTGGTTTTGAAAAAGCTGTAAAAATGATATTTTGAATTTAAAAGTTTTTTAAATTTTTTTTTCTGATATCCTAGAAGAAAAGTAGTTTCATGTATCATCATATACCGTAAACTTCCCTTCATACTAGGGATTCAGAGTGTTATAATAGTTTATGTCTGTATCATTGTATTTTCTATACTTCTCCATTTTTAGAAATGAGCTGGAAACACTGTGATGTTGGCCCAATACTCTATAGTAGGCAACGGACTATCTCACTTTGATTCTTTGTTTCCTACACAAAATATTGCAAATAAACTCGCAAATTCTGGATTGGCTAGTAGTTCTCGTTAATCTCCGGAAAAGGAGCGGAATTCAAAGAAAAAGAAACACATTTTGTTACGAATTTTCATGTTACGTGTACAGTTGGATATGATGCTTAAAAAGAAAGTAATATATATTTTTCAGTTCATTATTACGGAGAGAAATATAAATATTGACCAGGAAAGTAATTCAGCTACTACAGATTTATAACGAAAGTTAGAAATTATAATTCGAGATAGCAAAGCAAATGCTTTCGGTAAAACAACAGCTCAAACGTAGGTGTAACTAGGAAGAAACTGCAAAGTAAAAAGGCGGGACATATAGCAGAATGATATAATCGTAGAGTAACAATCGAATTCTGAGCAGGATTCCAAGGAAAGAGAAAAGATCAAGGAAACCTTCACAAAGTAGATGGATTGGATGAGATTAAATTATTCTGGGTATGTATTGGAAAAGAAAGCTTTCAACTGATAGAACAGAAAAAAATAGAAATGCTAAGACCCTCATCCTGCAGTGGATTAAAAATCAGTTAACAGATAAATCAGTATCCGGCGGACAATTGAAAAACAATCAGTTGAATGTCTTGAAATAAATAGGACTTCCAAAAAAATAGAATATCTCATCATTTTATTTTGATTTAAATAATGTGAAAATTATTAAATGGGAATTCACTTTAAAAAACATAATAGGCTTTATAAGTAATTTTTGTATAAATGTAAAATAATCTAGAATTATATAAAATTAAATATTAACTATCTAACTTCTAATTAACACTGGTATTTCGTACAGATATACATCTTAGAAACTATGTATTTTCAACGAACAAAAATGAAAACCAACATATTTAATGACACAAAATATCGTTAAAAAGAATGATTGAAAAGCTTAACATTAGCATATTCGAATATGCTATTATAGAAGCTTTAAAAAGTCTTTTTTGTTTGCAAACTGGGATTGCTTTTCAATCAAATACTGGGCTTGGATACGTTGGTGTTATTTACATGAAAATATGATTTATTTCGAAATTCTTCAAGATCAGAATATGGTTATTTCATCAATTTCTTTAAAAAAAGCTTAAAATCGTATTTAATTTTTCCCATATATATAGAAGTCATTAGTTGGTAAAGAACAATACTTTTTCAGCTACAGAACGAAGAATACTCTAATGTGATATGTAAATCAAGTGTTATCTGTCTTCGGAGGAATTTTCTCCAAGAAACGTTGTACCATCAGGGTTTGCTGTTCCTGGAATTCTCATCAATAATGAATGAGAAACCTCTTTATTGGCTGATTGTGTCTGTTGCCTGGATAAGGAATGCTTTTCTGAAAAAAGAAGTATCGATTAAGAAGAACTGATTTAAGTCGAAATACTGAAGCCAACTCCATTTTGTAAGCAAATGGAAATAATCACAATATTCGTTTTTAATTTTGATTTAAAATCTATCAGCATAGAAGGAATATATTTAAAACAGCAGCCAGATGTGATTTACATATTTCGACAGTTTTTCTTTGAATTCTCGGAAAGTGAACTGATATTCTGAATGCAGTAACAAGTAATATTACATTTGATGAAAAAAAATAATTCCAAAAATACTCAAGAAGAAATTTCTTTAATATCTTATGACTAGAGGTTCTCTCAAGTATTTAAGACAGATGTTCCTGTAGACCATTCATAAATGTTATTTCGTTAATAATTTATTCAAGTAAATAAGCGCAACATTACGTATTAAATGTAACAATTAAAATTATTTAAATTTATGTAATGTATATTTATCACCAAAGTATATCTAACAACGAATTTTAAACTTTTAGATTCTATTCATCGATGTTTTGATGTAAACGATGTTATATTAAAAAAGCAAGAGGAGAGTAGACTTCAAGTTCTTGCAGAAACCTCTTGAATCATATCATTACAAAATCATAACTTCCTGAAACAATGTGACGTTCATTTTTCCTTAAAATTTCGTTTTTTTTTTCTCCCTTACTTGTGAAAATAAGGACTCCATTATGCTACATTATCTGCTAAATTATAAAATCTATCGTTTCTGAAATGAATTAATTACATCCACTTTAATTTACTGAAGCAGCATGAATCCAATTAATTTTAATCATGTTACTTTTTGTGTAGACATAGGATATCTAAGCACATGAAAAGTCAAGTGGTAATGCGCTTGACTACTGGCTGGAAGAGATGGGTTTTAATACCATGCGGAGGTAAGGGATTTTCCCACTTTGAATTCTTCTCTTGACAGTCAGAATATTCTTCACTAATACAGAATTGATAACGGGTTTTTTGCTGCGACATAAGGGCTAGCGGGAGTCGGGCAGGCCTTCCGACCTCAACTAATTTTCATTCGTTATAAAACACCGGAAACTTTACCTTCCCCGATCTTACAGTCCACGTAGGCCTGAAATTGGACACTAGCTCTTTGAACTTTTAATCCTATTAATACCCATTCTTAAGACATCAATAAAAAAGTCAATATTTCGGCTTAAATGCTTGTCTGTTAGAATTTTTTTTTCAAAATGCTTTGCAGTATCCCTATTCAATTTGATAAATATCTGAATTTCAATACATCTGACCTCAGATTAAGTAAGTTTCTTGGTATATGTAGTATTATCTAGGAATTACTGGTTCCACTACCATGCCCAATATTAATGCGCTTAGTAATCCTATTACGTCTAGAATAGATGGTTAATTAATCGGATTCACACTGAATAAGTAAGCAAAACAATCTAATATCCATCAGATATTGAAAATAGTGGAAAACAATCTTGGAAGATAGGCAAAATTCAACAATTTACGGATAGAAGTGGAGCGTCTCGGGCATTTCAATTGCACTTGGAACGTAAGTACAATACTGAAAGATATCGCAGACCATCTAAGAACTCTTCACAAAAAAATAATACATCATCATCAAGTTACTTGGAACTTCACATTTATTTAGGAAATATCTGTCACTACCCTTGGGAAGAACTCGTTATCTATTGTACGACCAACCACAATTAATAATAATAATAAAATAATAATAATAATAATAATAATAATAATAATAATAATAATAATAAGGAACTCAATGGAGACTTCGCCACGAACTCAGCCAGCCTCATGTTGCCATGGAAGCGTCGAACAGAAGGGCTGACGAGGGGTGAGTTGTTTGGGGAGACGGAAGGGTTCATGGTCGCGATAGACTACCAAGTTATCCCCATACGCAACTACAAGAAACACATTCTACACGACGCAAACACGCATGACGATACATGCAAGGAATGCCACACTATGCATGAGATGATCGACCATATAATATCAGGCTGTCCCCTTCTCTCCCAAACAAACTACCTCAACCGACACAATCAGATAGCGTCGATCGTTCATCAACAGCTACCACACAAATACTCACTTATTAAGAACACAGTCCCGTACTACAAGTACACACCACAAAGCGTATTAGAGTCACCCTCACATAAGCTATACTGGGACCGCCCCATTCGCACATACAAAACTATACATCACAACAGACATTACACTTGTTGATAAGGTGAACAAACAGACCAATCTCATTGATATTGCAGGGCCTATCAGGAAGAACATACAGAAAACTTGCCCAGACAACATTAGTAAATATAGCGACCTAACATACGAGCTCCAGAAGTAGTGGAGGCAGGACCGAGTACGTGTTGTACCCATCGTCCTGTCCGCCACTGGTTTGGTGCTTCACACATTGCACCAGAGCCTCAGTACACTATGTCGTCAGCATATTTGGCACTTTTGCACAACTCCAGAAGGCTGTTGTACTCAACACAAAGCGCATAGTTAGAAAATTTATGGACACAACCACACATCCCTAGCCATTCTTGCTTTTTTTTTTTTACACTTGGCGATCTGTGCTTTGGTCCTTGACCCACCATGTTGCCTTTGCTGGGGAAACACAAGACGTTTTTCCCCATGAAAATCGTTTTGGCACATTCTGATGAGTTTTCCTATCAATTATGTTTACATTGAGATCACTACTTCTTTCCCTGTGTAGATACCTTTGAATAGCAACACATTAGTTATGAGCACCAGCTGTAATCAATCATGTATTTTGAAAGGCATTGACTTGCTGATTAGTATAAAGTAGTAAACCATCCGATTACTTAAAACTTTAATGATTTTAATAGAATATTATATAATGTAATCCTAGAGATTACTACTATTACTAGTTTTGGAATTATGTTATGTTCACAAGAGAATTGATCTGACTCATTAGCCTTAAGATTTTAATCCTCAATGTTAACGTAAACTGTGTGACTAATCTTTCATTACACGCTTGATATTTATATAAAACCAACAAACAGAGCAGAAATATTTGGTGGTCTATCAATTATTACTCATTGAAAATCAATTAGTAGGTAAGCTGAAGTTTTAAAGGGAAAAGCAAAATATTACTTGCATTTAATCATTTATATAAGCTTCTGAGTAGAAACAAAAGTATTACTTGAAATAATAAACAACTTATACTGATTATTATACTTCTACATTTAGTATGAAATATCGAATAAGACTCTTCTTATTTCTTTAGAGGAAATGTCTGCTTATAAAATTGTATTCAACTAGGAAATTATAAATTAGACCATTTAGAAATCTATGTTAATGAAAATCTATATAATGATTTCAATGTATCTATTATTTTGTTCTTAACCAATTCAACGTCACTTTTTGTCTCTGTTTCTTCATGAAATTAAGAACAATTAACAAAATCAATAAAAAAATTAAAGTGTTAAAAAAAAATAAGAAAAATATAAAAAAAAAAAATCATATTTAAAACATTAAAATAATAGAATTAAAACTAACTAAACCTAATCTTTATCTTTTATAACTTTTATGACTCTATTTAATTTTATTTATTAATGTATTTTTTAATGTCTAATTACAATAAGAGAAATAAGAGGACTTTTGTCACCAGACTATTGATAAAGATAATGTTCCCGACCTGTAATGATTCAGTTTAAGATAAATCGTTTTTATTAAGTTGGTAAAAGAGATAAGCATTCTACTGCTACTGCACTCTACTGCATTCACTGCTAAAACTGGGCAGCGGCAGCAAATCTATCATGTTCGGTGGGTTAGGTGCATTAAATGCATTTTCGAGCTATGATAGATTTAGCGATACGTAACGTCTGCTTGACTTACGTTATTTCCTGATTATCAATGCTTCTACTGTAGCTAGAAACTAAAGTAGTTCTTTATCGAAGGATATCTTTCGCGAACAATTAATAAACGGAGATTTTCGTAAATTCTCAGTATTGTTTTACATAGTTTTTCCATAGTTTTCACATTTTATATAACTGCATTGAAATTTACAAAACGAACCTTCACTTTTATCCATTTTATTGGTACCTAAAAATGTGGAAGCCCTTATTGTAGAATGAAAAATAATGAATCTTTCTATAGAATTAATTAATATAATAATAAAATTAATTGTAAATTTCTGTAGTGTGCATATAGGAGCCTAACATTCTCGTTTTCTTCAGCTTCCTTTTAAGGATTACAAGAACCATAGGCATGAAATTTGATTAGTAGATAGGCCTCACTTAGAAATTTCTGCTAAGATATTCTGTGTAAGAGAAATATATTTGTGAATACTTCCTTTCTATTAAAGAACCGTGAGGAATTAAACCACCCTAATAAATGCTTCAGAAATTGTTCTGTGAGGGCATGAAGTTCATTCTATCATAATGGTTCGCAGTGTTAACTAAGGTCATTACAAAGAATTCCTATCATATGTTGAAGTCTCTTTTTGAAAGAAGTTCAAGGCATTAATTCGCAGAACCTAAAATGATTTGTACAGGAGCCGTTGGCCATTTGCGGAAACTCTGTAATTGCCGTGGCAACTTGTTTTAATTGTTCTGTATATTAAAAAAAAATTCGTTTCTGATTTTTAAAACTGATTTGTTGTACCTTTTAATACAAAAACAAAGCAGAGCAGGTTTTTGAACTGCTATAATAAGCATTGATCTTCAATCGGAATCACAAAATTAATTAGATGCTTGTGGAACTTGATTTAATAACTGTAAGTAGATAAAAAATGAATAATTTCTAATGATTATAATTCCTTTAACCATGTTTGCACATAAATATTTACAATTTAAAAGTTAAAAAATAAAATACATTAGTAACATTCACACTACGTTTCTGGGTTCCGTGTTGTTGAGCCCCTTTCTCTAGTGAAATGTCCGTCTCCTATGTGCAAATGGTTAGTGGAAGTTCATAATATGTTGCACAGAAAACTTTTTAATAAAACCTACTCAGTTAGTTTAATCAGAGCTGGAATTTGGGATTGTAATGGAGAAGAAGGTCTCCAGTTTTAAGTAACTGGCATCAAGTTTTCGATAAGAGACAGATATACATATCTATTCTATTGTTACTAAACTACAACAATGTTATTGTTGCTAGCCTACATTTTTTATTTTAAGGAATTGGAATTTATTAATTATTTAGGAAAAATTAAGAAGACAACCATTGATTCTGATGTATGCGTGGCAATCTTGAAAAAACTTAAAGCTAGGTGAGATGTGTTCGACCGCATCGTCAGAAGCAAGACGTTTTGCTGTTGCACAACAACGCCCGGCCACGGCCAGTTACCACGGAAGTGATCAGAAAATTTGGATGGGCAATGGTATCACATCCATTGTACAGCCCTGAACTAGCAACATCTGCTTCCATCTCTTTGGCAAACTCAAGAACTCTCATTCGTGGAACAAAGTTCGAAAATGATGACTCCATTGTGAGTCCACTAAACATTGGCTCAGGTCCGCCTGCGCACAGCTTTACCGGACAGGCATACAGGCAATGAAGTTCCAAGGTGACGTAAAGACTATTGAATGCCATTGTAACTATGTAGAAAAATGACATTTTGTTCTTAAGGCTTGATTTGAGCTTATTAATACAAATCAGAATGGCGATTTTTTAGATTGCTAGAAACTTTGTATATAACTTGAATCGTGAAGTTACATTACTGTCAACAGTATGCTACATTAATAACATCACTAATACGATTAATTGAGGATGCTGTTATAGTTATATGAAATGGTTTGAGCAATTTGGATAAAGCGGAAAACCTGTCAGGATGAAAAATAACAGACACATAAGTTGCTTTGTGAGATTACTCACTGGTGACGCAGTTACAGTACTGCTAGCAAGTTCATTATGTGCGCGTTGATGAATCTTGGAGTGTAATGATTAGTAAGGAGGATATTACGAATTCTGTCGCTCTTTTGATTAAATAGTTCCATAGAACTCGCTAATCTGAACTTCCTAGTTACCGCTACCCTGATGATAGTTTTGTTTTTTTTGATACTCCCAAGATTTTCTAGGAGTATCTATCGAATATTGTTCACCGCACTTGGAATATTCCTCCTATTTTCTCTAACTTACTTCCATTAACAATATAAATGTATATTGATATGAGCTTTCTGACCAGTAATCGAATATTTGCAACTGGATTATCTTGAATATAGGAAAGTTAATCGTTTTCTCATACATTGAGCTCCACCAGCATTTATGCAAGGTTTTATTATTAGCTAATATGATAGCATTGGTTCCGAAAACGTTTATTTTAAACTGATTTTTGAAGATACGCTATTTCTTTTGTTAGGAGAAGCTAGTAAAACTTAGTCTTAAAAAGGTCAATAAAAGAATATTTGATTTTAGATTTACAAAATTCAGGAAATAAAGTTATCTGAAATTATAGATATGGATTTTAGAAGAGGTTTTTTTTATGTGTACTTTTACATATAACGTATTTCATCGATTCCATACATATACAACGATTCATCGTTATATTTAGCATAGCTTAAAATTTTAATTCCTATTTTTTAATCATTACAGGAATTAAAAATCATTTCATTAAAAGTGATCTCATTAATCATTTTATTAATCATTTCATTTTTTTATGAATTAATTAATTCATTAAGTTATTTTTATAGCTGATTAAAAGTAATAATAATTGTAATAAATACAATAGGAATGACATTGTAACAGTTCAAAATTTAACTACAGGCTTAATGACATATTCGTTTAAACTGATCAGAATTTTGTATCACTAATGTTCGATTATCCGAGCAATTTGATTAATCGAGCCAACCTTCATACACTTAGTTCAACAACTTAGAATACAATCTATATTCTATATTATCAACATTAACTATATCATCAAATAAAATTGTATTGTTGATATCTAAGGTAATTTCAATATTGAAAACTAAAAAAAAAATCAGTTGTAAATGAGTAATGTTTTTATTGGAAAAGCCTTTTCTCATTTATGTTAAAAAAAATTTTTTTCAAACATGACAGGTAATTTGGTAAGTTCGAAACTATTTTTTAATAATGGCATTTACAAGCTTTGATTCATGTAGGTGACCATATTGGAATTTTTGAAGGATGTGTAACGTAGCTGAGGGAAGATGAAAATCGCTACCGCGATATTTTAAGATCGTTAGCGAATCCTTTCTGATCAATTAATCAAATATCTTGACTAAGAAATCAGAGCAAGTCAAAAATCTCCATACATAGACAATATGCAGTACTTAAATTGATATTTATTAAGTTTGTATTTCTCGGTCCTTGGCTACCCTGCCAACTACACACCTAATCTAGTTTTATTAAAGTTTATTTTTTTTTTGTTCCTGGAGGACGATCTTAAACTGCTTTTTTACGGACAAAGGCATCTCAACTCTGAAACAAGAAGAATCGTTTTATCTAAGTCTCTCTCTTTCTCTCTCTCTCTCTCTCTCTGTCTGTCTGTCTGTGTGTGTGTGTGTGTTTTTGTCTTTATTTATATACACAGTACATAAAGTTGGCGTATTTACATTATTCTGAAGTTTGTAATCATTAAGCGGATTCTCATTAAAATATTTTCTCGAGGAATTCAATTGTTCTTTAACTTATTGTTATTTTTAGGCTTGAAAAAGAAAAGACATAATCTTTTTGAAAATTTGCTTTTAGTATTAAATGTAGTTTTTTTTTACATTTAATATTTGTGATGTTGGAAATATTTAATGCTTATTTTGTTGTTTATTTGTTATTTTTGGTGTAAAGTGCTCCATAAAGGAACTTTTTGTAACTCTTTATGGAGCACTTTACAGAAAATATACGAAAAAACAACAAATAAACAACAAAATAAGCAATAATCTACAAAAACACAATAAAAAAAGCATTTATTTGTTCAGTAAGGGATTGTCGCTGCACAGACAGTTTAGTAATGTAAGGAAATAACGAGTTTCAATATACAAGTACTTCTGTAGCATTAATATCAAATTACGTACAAGAAATAATAATTTACTCCAAATCTCATACGTTAAGTTAAGACGAAATATCGGTATGAGATATGAGATTTGGAGTAAATTATTATTTCTTGTACGTCATTTGATGTTAACGAGTTTCAATGTTTTTTTCCATATATATTTTTTCCATAAATGAGTAAAAATAGATGTATAACTATTATTAATAAATAATCGGCAGAACAATACATACAGTTAGGTATACAATAGTTTCTAAAGATTGTCAATTTAATGAAATTTAGAATGTGTATTCCCTCGAGCCTACACAGTCGTATCAAAATATGTCCAACCCGGAATCACGGTGAACTCAACGAGGTACATAACAGAATACACGTAACATTGTCGATCACACGGATATAAAAGGCCAGATTGGCCTATGTGGGCAACACCATTACAATGAGCAGTGAAAGTGATTAGATGGACTTGCAATAAGAAATGACCATAGGCTACCGATCGAAGGATGAAGTATTAAGTACAGAATTAAGTTTAGTCTCCCATACTAAAGGTGTACCAAGATTGGAGAGATTGCACATTAAGTAACCCTCGTCATCAAAACTGTGGTAGCTCCAAAGACCATTGATCCCATAGAAGATGACTGCCGATGGACAATCGACGCTCAACGGTGCAGCAATTGACAACTGAGATGTGTGTTCGAGATAACAATACAGAGAACACTGTCGCGCAAGGTTCTCCCGTGTAGATACTATGTGAACGCGCCGATGCTAACCAAGGTCCATCAGCAACGACGGTGCTACTCGCACGGGAATACCATCATTCGACATTAGAAGAGTGGAAGAACGTAGACTTCGTAGACGTAGAGTCACGGTTTTTAATCCACAAAACTGCTGGGCGGTGGCGGATGATGCACAGCACCCACAAACGCTACTTGTTGGACGGTGGCAGTTTTAATGTCTGGGGATTGTTTTTGTGTTATGATCTCTAATATCTGGTATGGCAGGACGCGATAATGAACGCCAATAGCTGCCTATCCATCGCCAGTGACCACGTGCATCCCGTCATGTTGCACTGTTATCCTGGTGGTGATGATGTGTACCAACAGAAGAATGCTCCTTGTCTTGTCGTTTAGGTAGGTCGTGACTGGTACCGGGAGTATGACAGTATACTACCTTGGCCGACGAAATCATCCTATCTTAGGATCTATACGTAATTTTCGGGACCTCAGTGCTCTGCTGCAAACCGAATGGGCACGTGAGCCTCGGCCTACGTTTCAGAGCGTCATTGCGTCCCTGCCATGCCGCGCTGTCTACAAACTGTAATCAAAGTGAAGGATGGTTATTCCCATTCTGATAAGACTATGCATCTCCAAAGGGTCCAAAATCGAGACTTTCATTTCTAGTAGACACGGGTTTTTTTCCGGTCTCAAACTATATCGTAGCACAACACACGTAAATATCCATTCATCGCCAGGGATCTCAGCTCACTTCTCGTGTAGAACTAATAGTGCTTGAACTACCACGTGTAAAGACATAAAATTTTAGTAATCTGACTGACTTTTGAATTAAAAAATAAATAGTAGAGAATTTTGTCTTACAAAAATCGAACAGAACCGTCGATTACTCTTTAAGAAAATTATAGCACCAGAAAACAATTTGAGTACTTTAATATTCAAACAATTCTAACAATTCGAAAATTACTGTATTTACAAATGAAAGGAAAAGTCAAAAGTTTAGCAAACTGAATTTACATTTAAAGAATCAGATGCTAATAGAGCAAGTAATAGAGCAGTATCTTAAGTTGAGTAAAGTAAGTTTAAAATCGTTAAAAGCTTTAGCTTCTCATAAAAAAAAAATAAGTGCTCTATAAAAGTTATTGCCAATCATTTCAGTTCTGCTAAGAAACCACTCTTGGAATTAACCAATACTACAGTACGACCCTTCATTGCAGATTCTCTTTGGAAAGTACAGTCATTCTGAGAAATGGCCTTATATATCTGCGCCATTTTATTGTTGAATTAATAGCGATATTCTGTGGAATACTTATCCCAAGAGAAGTAGCCAATGTTTTATCTCCTATTTACCTGATAAAATTAGTTTGCAACCACAGTATTCTCGAAAGGATGTAGGCCATTTTTTCTTTAATCCTTAAAAACAATTACTTGAAAAAATAATTTTCATAAAAAAAAAATCACAAAATTTCAAATTGAAGTTCTAATTCTGCAGAAAGTTATCCTCCTTGTTTATATGTTTATTTTGTTTACATTCCTATTGCGTTCAAATAATAAGAATTTTTAGAAAAAAGCTACAGAAGTTAGAAGTTGATGCAAAGATAATCTATTTGCAGTGATACACGTAATAAAAGCCAATTGGTGAATATTTGTTTAACTAACACGTAATTTATAAAACAAAATGACCACTTATCGGATTGACAATCATATTATCCCTAAAAATTTGGCGATAGAGGTTTTCTTAATAATACTTGATGCATTTTTTGTTAACAATGGTTTCTTCAACTTCAGAGAATGCAAGAAGTTGAAAGCATGGATAATTTGATGTAGATACTCCTCGGAAAAAAAAATCCCAAAACAAAATATATGAGAGTTCGTATTAACTTAAAACCAAAATAATTAGGAATCTTTTTTTGTTTTCAGTCTTTTCAACTGTATGATAAAGTAAAAAGTTGAAATGAAAAGTTAAAATTGTTGAAGTTCAAAAATCTTAAAACAAAAAAGAAAGTTTGAGATGAAAGTTATTTGTAAGTAAATCAATCATTATTAATTTCTTTTGACAAATTCGTTTTTAAATTACAGTTGAACTTTCCGTTTTCTTTTATTCTTCTTCTTTCGTTGTTATTCATATTTCATATAAGGCTTCATACTGCATTTCAAAATATTTAATATAATGGCGAATTTTCGGAAGTTTAATTCTGCGCTTCCTTTTTCAATCCTCTAAAATAACAATATTGGGAGTTTCCTTTGTTAAAATTATATATATCATAACGACTATTTGACTAAATTCGTGAAGTAGTCTTTAATAATTTCATGTAATGAGACTCTTATTCCAACACTGTATAGTTTTTTTAATAGTACATTTGCATCAATGCTATCGAATGCTTTGATTAAGTCAATAGACTTAAGAAGAATTAATTTATTTTTATTTAGGTTGTTATGTTTGTTATTGGAGAAGATTTCAAATATGTTGTTCGTGCCTTTGTTTTACTGATATGCATATTTTCCTGAATTTATGATTTTTTAAAAATTTAGTTAGATTATTATTATTATTATTATGTTTGTATGTTTCAAACCTTGGGTTTCCCCAGCAAAAACAATATGTCGGGTTAAGGACCAAAGCACATATTGCCAAGTTTAAAGACGTGGGCAAGAATGATTAGGGATGTGGGGTTGTGTTTATAAATTTCCTAACTATGCGTGTTGTGTTGAGTACCACAGCCTTCTGCAGTTGTGTGTGATTCTGTGAAGTCCTAGTGTACTGAGACTGTGGTGCAATGTGTGAGGTACCAGAGCAGTGGCGGACAAGACGATGGGTACAACACGTACTTGGTCCTGCCTCCACTGCTTCTGGAGCTCGTGTGCTAGATCGGTGTATTTACTGATCTTGTCTGCATGAGTTTTCTGCATATTCTTGCTGATAGGCACTGCAATATCAATGAGGTAGGTCTGTTTGATGACCTTATCAACAAGTGTGATGTGTTGTGATGTATGGTTTTGTCTGTGTGAATGGGGCGATCCCAGTAGAGCTTATGTGAGGATGACTGTAATACGCTTTGTGGTATGTACTTGTAGTACGGGACCGTGTTCTTAATAAGTGAATGTTTGTGTGCTAGCTGTTGATGAACAATCGATTCTATTATGATTATTACTAATTTTTTGGCAAAAACAGTTTTAAATAATTTTATTTATCATCGGTTGACTTGAAATTGGTCTATAATTTTTATAATTTAGTATATCACCTCCTTTGTCAATAGGAACAATTTTTGAAATTTTTATATTATTGGGATTTTTTTTATTATCTACAATTTTCATTATTAACAACATGCTTACATATGCAAAAATTTCGTTATTATCTTTGATTTCTCTGATTTTCAGATTATCAAAACCTACTGATTTTTTGTTTTTTTAGCTCATTAATAATATTTAACATTTTTTGATAGTTAGGTTTCTGAAAGACAATAGAGTTTTGCACATATGTTTCCATCATTACATAATATTTTATGAAATTTCATTAGATTACTTCCAACAATTGAGAATTGATTGAAAAATATTTCACTAGTAATTTTCTGTTTATTAAGATTTAATGCTCTCCGTTAGCTTTTTTAATTCTGTGTTCTCAGGTATTTTGCTGTCCTTCCCTAATATTTTTTTTATTTCACTCCATTGGCTTTTTGGAGAATTTAATTGATTATTGAATTTATTTTTATAATATTCTTTTTTTAAGCCTCTTCATTTTAACTTATTTCTTAATATTTTATAAATATTGTAAAAATTCATATTAGTTTTGTTGTTTTTCCATTTCTAAAAGAAATAGTCTCTCTCATTGATTTCTTTTATGATTTCGGAGGTAATCCAGGATTTGTTGTTCGTTCGTTTCTGTTTCTGAGATGCAAGAAATGCCACACTACATAAATACGGTCCCATACTACAAGTACACACCACAAAGCGTACTAGAGTCACCCTCACATAAGCTGTACTTGGACCGCCCAATTCACACAAACAAAACCATACATCACAACAGATCTGACATCACATTTGTTGATGAAGTCAACAAACAGATCTATCTGATTGATGTTGCAGTGCCTATCAGTAAGAACATGCAGAAAACTCAGTAAAGATCAGTAAATACACAAACCTACCACACGAACTCCAGAAGCAGTGGAGGCAGGACAGAGTACATGTTGTACCCATCATCCTGTCCGCCACTGGTCTGGTGCCTCACACATTACACCACAGTCTCAGCACACTAGGACTTCACAAAAGCACTTATGCACAACTCGAGAAGGCTGTGGTACTCAACACAACATGCATAGTTAGGAAATTTATGGACACAACACACATCTAACCATTCTTGCACAATTTTTTTTTATCATTTAAAATTGACAATATGTGCGTTGATCCTTGACCCGCCATTTTGTCTTTGCTGCGGAAACCCATGGTTTGAATCTTTTACATAATATATTTTTTTTATTGTTATTACAAAAAAAATAATTCAGTATAATCCAGTTAGGGAGAAAATCCCTATAAAACGGGTTCTGGAAAGTATGTACGTACAATCTATGTTACCAAAATCTTTTATTTCTCTGTCTATATGTCCGACGCAATTTCCTTTGAGAATGGAAAAGAGAAATAATTTTTACAACGAAACGTCCGCGACGGGAATCGAACCTGCAACCTTCCGATCCGAAGTCAGACGTTTTGTCCAGTAGTAAAAACTTACTTCATTTTGTTTTTTGACTTATGTTTCCTTCCCATTCCCCCCATCAATAATGAATGTATTCAGCCTTTAAATCACAAGATTGTTTATTTATTTCCGATCAGTCTATTTATTTTTAATTCGAAAATAACAATTAGAACTATAATTGTCGAAACGTTGCAATATTTTAAATCTAATATTCTTACTTAACCAAATTCAATGTGATATAGAAAAACAAGCGCGTGTATATGAGGGATGGCCTAGTATTACATATATATTAATTTCAAATAAAATAAAACAGTAATAATAATTAATACCAATTATCATAAGTATAATAATAACCAAATCTATAACAATCATTGTAATAATCAAAATAATTAATAATCATTATATAATAATAATAAACACTGGTAATTTGTTTACAAAAAATTCACACTTTACAAATTGGGAAAATGACAGTAGGACTTTCATTATTCGTGAGAGGGGAATAACATTTTTTTTTAATTAAAGAATACCCTACAAAATCAGCGCAATTATTTTTCTTACTGTTAATTTAAATTTGTTATTATTTGCTTTGTTTTTTTTTTCATTTAAAATATTATTTTATTTTTATTTATTATTGAAATAACGTAACTAAGTTGCAGTGAGAATAATAAATAAGTTCGAAATTTATGTCTTTTGTGTTTTAGGTGTGGGTCTGATAGTCCAGTCGTTTAGGTGCTGGACTATTGACTGGAGGTGGTCGGGGATTTTTCCAAGGATATTTCTCTACCAGACGGACCTTAGGGTTCACCCAGCCATTTGTCAAATGGTTCTGGCTTTCTTATTCCGGGGTTAAAGGCGGTCGGGTATCGAACTGACCATCCTTCCTCAACTAATCCCGTTGGTCGACAATCTGCCACGCACCCGAGGACTAGCCAGCGGTAGAGCATTACTGCATCTTATAAGCATATCTTTAGAATTGATTTAATTTTATATATCGTTCTTGCTTTAGCCATTTTGAAATTTAATTTTTTTCAGAAATTGTATTCATATTGGAGCATTATGCAACTTACAGAGTCGAAAAGTCGAAAAGTAAGAATAAGGTGTAAAAATCTTTTATAAAATTCAAATTGGCGAGAGTTTCAAATAAATCACTGAAGATTAAAAATCTTTCAAGATTTAAACATTCAAATCGTATATGTGTTCCACGAGAGATTGATTGGAGTTCGTTTGACAAAGTGATAGGAAGCGAATAAAGTTGCTTATAGATTGCAGAAAATCGTAGGGTGGCATTCCTAGACAATCCATTCCGGCACAATCTATTCCAGTTGAAGTCATAATCATTTATCATCATTTTCCTCCATCTTCTATCCAGAGCAGAATGAACAGAATTCGAAATATTTTTTGAAAAAGTTTTCCAAAGTAAATCTAGAAAGTTAAAAGAGTTTAACATGCCGTAAAATAATTTAAATTAAATAAAACAAGAAATGAATTCAGCACAAATTTAACCAAATTGCCTTTCTGGTTCGATTATCGGAAGGGAATCAGGAACGGCCGTTTCGTCCTACAGGGGACACATCAACTCTATCTCCGCCTTCCCCGATAAAGGACCCAGAAAGGCAATTTGGTTAAATTTGTGCTGAATTCATTTCTTTTTCTTTTTTTTTTTTTCTTTTTCAATTAATTGTATTGACGATGTTTTCTTCATATTTTCAGGTCGGCTTTGAATTCTGTAGTTTGAATTACTTTAGTCCATCTATTTTTTTACTTACACTTCTTCAAATTCTAATCCTGTTTTTTCTCAAGTCCAACATGGCATAATATATCCTGATTTAATTTCGGATCATGTACAATGTCAGCAAATACAGGGTGGAGCACCAAAAACAAGTTTCAATTGTTTTAGTCTCTTTGCGTTGATTAAATTATCGAACCAGTTCGACGCCATCTTTTAACTAAATCGCGAATCGTCAGGAACTTTGTCACCAGGATATTTTGCTTGACAGCGTTCACGAACCAACACGAATAAATAGGTGCGAACATACTCCTTCACAATAAACATGTGTTATGGAATTGAATACGATCACGTAATTGAATACTCATACGCAGTTCGACGAACACTAATCAACGCGTGCGCGACTGTGGCGAACAATAACCAGAGTGGATATCATCACATGCGCATGATCATTAGCATTAAATACTGTGTATAGCGAACATACAACGTGTACCTTGAAACCTATTGGGGCCGCTTTTATTTGTGCCACCCTGTATTTCAATATTGCTTTTATTTAATATTTTATATTTTGTGGTTCAGTAAGTGGTTCAGTAAGCAAGTAATGTAGAAACATTACTTGCTTACTGAACCAATTTTCATTTCATAATTAAAAGATTATTAATTAATAATTAATTATTTCGTAATTAAAGATTACAGACGAGGCTCTGGCGACCGAGCATTGGCGGTATAACCAAACTTATGTAGAGAAATGTAGGAAATGACTTTCTTTCTCCACCGATAACATCACGGCTGGGAGCAAGTGTCAGGACTCAGAGGTGGCAACCCCACCATGGCAATCCGCTGATGTAGGCTAATAACCCGCAACAGCTTAAATTCTAATTTATTAAAGAAACTAAGAGAAGTAGATGGACGGACTCAAAAACGACGACGACTTTTGGCATGAAAAAGGACATGATTATTGGATTCTGGAATATACGTACCTTGTACCAGGTTGGTACAAGGTTGGTAAACTGAAGCAGCTTACGGTTATAGCAGAGAGATATAGATTGGATATCCTAGGAGTAAGTGAAGTACGTTTGGAGTTTGGAGAATTGAGGACATTGAGTGAACAAACCTTTCTGTACTCAGGGAAACCAAACGAAAACGACCCACATATGGAGGGAGTGGGATTGCTTCTGAGTAAAAGAATGAAAAATAGCTTAATAGACTGGAAGCCCGTATCTTCAAGAATCATCCTCGCCAGGTTCAGGGGAAGAGTAAAGAATGTCTCGGTCTTGCAGTGCTATGCACCTACTGAAGAAGCTGAGGAAGACGTTAAAGCTAATTTTTATTCAGAGCCACAGGCAAAAGTGCGAAGCATTAGAAAAAAGGATATCCTGATTATGATGGGCGACTTCAATGCGAAAGTGGATAACCTTGGACTGGAACAAGTGATGGGACAACATGGATTGGGCAACATGAACAGCAACGGAGAGCTCCTGGTGGATTTCTGTGCAGGAAATGACCTAGTCATTGGTGGCACGGTCTTTCCTCATAAAGACTGTCACAAAGTATCATGGATATCCCCAGATCTTCGTACCCAGAACCAAATTGACCATCTGGCCTTTAGCAGGAGGTGAAGGAAGTCTCTCATGGATGTGAGGAACCGTAGAGGGGCAGATATAGGTAGCGATCACCATCTTATGATCGCACGAGTACGCATCAAGATTGCTGCCAAGAGAAAACGCTTTGACGCTCAAAGGAAGAGATTTGATATTGGAAACTTGAAGAACGAGAGCATTAGGGAAGAATATAAACTGGAAATTAGGAACCGGTTTGAGGGCCTTAGTGTGGATGATGAAAGTGATATTGAAGAACACTGGTTGAAGGTGAAAGCCGCTTTCACAAATACAGCTGAACAAGTGCTTGGCTTCAAAAACTCAAGTAGAAAGGAGTGGATGTCAGAAACAACTTGGGAACATATTGAACAGAGGAAAAAAGTCAAACTGAAGTTAAACAGCAGTAAGACGCGCTCCAGACAGAATACCAAGAAAAGGACAAGTGGGTGAAGAAGAGTGCTAAGGCTGATCGTAGGAAATGGATCTCAGAATTGGCTGAGAAAGCGGAAAAGGCGGTGGAAGCTGGTAACATGAAAGAGTTATACGATGTCACGAGAACTCTCTCTAAGAAGAAATTTAAATGCGGAAGACCTGTGAGGAATAAACAAGGAGACCTCCTAACCAACGATGAAGCACAACTTACAAGATGGCGTGAACATTTCATGGAGGTGCTCAATAGAGATAGTGAGGAAGAGTTTGAACAAGAACCCGAAGAAGAGGATGAAATTGTACAGAATAGAGAAGAAATAGGAAATTTAATTAATTTGGAACCACCTTCCAAAGAGGAGATCAAGGCAGCGATCAAACAGCTGAAGAATGGAAAGGCTCCTGGAATAGATTGTATTTCACAAGAGCTACTGTCAACTGATCCAGATACCATTATTGATCTTCTATATCCTCTCTTCAAGAAGATTTGGAAATCGGAATACTTACCAAAAGATTGGAAGGAGGGACTCCTGATCAAATTACCCAAGAAAGGAGACACCACTAACTGTCATAATTGGAAAGTAATTACTCTACTATCAATTCCAAGTAAGGTGTTGACACGGGTGATCCTCAACAGAATTAAAGTACGGGTGGAGTCACAATTAAGGAAAGAGCAAGCAGGGTTCAGAAGCCATCGTTCATGTATTGACCAGATTATTACGCTTCGTATTATTATTGAACAGTCAAATGAATTTATCACCAGCCTCCATCTTCTGTTTGTTGACTTTGAAAAGGCCTTCGATTCCCTTAAAAGGAGCAGCATGTGGAAAACCTTGCAGAAATATGGGATACCGGAGAAGATAGCAAAAGTAATTAAAGAAATGTATAATAACTATACATGTCGAATTATCCATGAGAAGAAAGTTACAAAACCCTTTGCAGTCAAATACGGTATGCGACAAGGATGTATATTGACCCCAATCATCTTTCTAATGCTCCTGGATGAGATGATGAAGAAAGTCATGAGTGGAAAGGAGAGAGGTATACAGTGGAGATTGACCGAACGATTGGAGGACCTAGATTATGCAGATGATGTCTGCCTCCTTTAACCATCTTGATATGAAAAAGAAACTCCAAGACCTTGAGAACGAAGCTAAGATGGTGGGTCTGAAAGTAAATGCCTCCAAGACTAAGATTATGGAGATAAATACAACAGATGAAGGAACACTGAGAGTGAACAACGAAGATATTGAAAAGGTTGAAGAATTCACGTATCTTGGGAGCATTGTTACCCATGATGGAGGAGCAGCTGCAGATGTCAGAGCAAGAATACGAAAGGCAAACGGGGCCTTCATTCAACTGTATCCACTCTGGAGGGCAAGAGAGATATCCACAATGACTAAACTTCAAAATCAATGTGAAAGCAGTGCTATTGTACGGTTGCCAGACTTGGAAGGTCACCTCCAAAATTACCAGTTGCTTGCAAGTCTTTATTAATAGATGTCTCAGAAAAATTCTCCGAATCTTCTGGCCAGATGTGATATCAAATGAAGATCTTTGGAACGTAACAAGAGAGGAGCTCATCGCCATTCAAATTAAGAGAAGGAAATGGAGGTGGATTGGTCATACCCTCCGAAAAAGCCAGGATGCTATTGAGAGACAAGTTTTGTTCTTGAATCCACAGGGAAAAAGAAAACGTGGAAGACCAAAGATATCATGGAGAAGGACAGTGGAGAAAGAGGCCAAGATGGAAGGAAAGACGTTTGCAGAGTTGAAGGTCCTCGCTCGAAATAGAGTGCACTGGCGGAACTTCGTCGAAGCCCTATGCTCTGAATAAGAGCGAAAGGAAATGATTGATTGATTGATTGATTGAATTAAAAGATGAAAAATAATCATTCTTTGTAGATGGCGACATTTTCTTTCTATAATGTAAATCATTGTCAACGATAACGTTACCTTTCATTCTTATGTGCTTTATTATTACTCTTTAACTTTGTATTACTGTTCTTACTTTTTCCTGTAATAAAGTATCATTGAAGTGGTTTATCTTATTTATCTTCAATTAAGTATTTCATTGACTAAGTTATGAAGTTATTAATGTAAAATTAACAAATTGTTAAGAAAGGATATATTTGAAAAGAATAGCCTTTTAATAGGAGTTACCAAAAATTACCATAAATTTGGTTTGTGTGGTAATAGGAATGATTTAAATAGGAATGGTTTAAATTGTAATATATAATAGAAATGGCTTAAATAGAAATCTCCAAGTCCCAAGGCGAATTCCTTAGTAATAGTCTGAAATCAACTGCTGAACCCGTTATTGGACACCATCTGGTTCGATGAAAAATCTAAGCCTACTGATTTGTTGGGCAACGTTAAAATTTTGCTTAATAAACAGTATACGATTATATAATATTATTTATTATATATTTATTAATTTCTACGAAATATGGAAATTATACATATAAGTAATTCCAATAATTAATTAATAATATATTAATTAATTAATATTCATTACAATCTTTGATTCACATCTGCAATTCTTCAAATGAGTGGGATCTTCTGACATTCTGCTGGTTAGAACCGCGAATGAGATAAAGCAAATGAGAAATCGTGTGCGAAATTCAAACAAAAAATAGTTGACTTTCATTTAGCAAAAAAAGAATTGGAGGTTCATAAAAAATTCTAAATATTTTACAATAAAAATTTAAATATTTTGAAAAGTAATTTTTCAATACACATCCTCTTTATACCTTATTATGAAATCATTTATATTTAACAAATATTGCAGAATAAATGGAAAAAAAATTTGCCTTGAGCTGTAGCTTCGTTCTTCGTTCTCCAGTTAAAGGAATCTAATTACTTTTCTCTTGTCATCGATAGATTGACTTAGCCATCAGGATCATTCGTTGCTGAGGGGAAGCAGGGGAGTAATTAGTGTCTCATCAATTATTCAATTCCTGTGACATTCGTATGAAAAGCTTTTTACAGTAGCAGACATGAAAGGGAATGTTCGAAAGAAGAACAGTTGTCTTTCGAGAAAATGAATGGACAAACGACAGTGCCATTACTAATTGACAGTCTTATAAGTCCAACCTCTACGTGAGCAAAATGCATTGTAACATGTTTACCTCAAATAGGAAACATGAAATTAATTAGCACAGATTTCATTAAAATTCATAATATTGTTTTTAATACCTAATCCTTTCATGGTTAAAATCGATTGTTTTGATAGAGTAAAAGCTTGTTAAAGATTAATCTAAACAGCTATTTAATTACTTGCATTAAAAAAAAAAAAGTAGTCTTAATGAGACGTACTCGAAGATGTACAGATGTGTTTAGGGCCGTCATGGAGGGATTTTTTTTATATACCTGTTATTAATAGGCTATGGGTTTATTACTTAAAAATGAGTTGATTATAATATGATATGATTATTCCAAGAATTTGTTATTGGAATCGTTTACTACAACAACATTGTAATTATACAAAAAAACATGAAAAGTTATGCTAATTTTACGTTATGGAATCATCATATTTTAAATAAATATTTATCTATTGCCTACATCACATAAACTGCACAATATAATTTTCTTAATTCTAGTTAATTTTAGTTATAACTTCTTGAAAAAATATTCTTACAATGTTTCTTTTACCCGTTAATAGTTGGGTGCAGATACCTTATTACTGGATTGCAGTGAAAGCATACGATTGTATCACTGGGAGAAAAAAAAATTAGGAAATCACATTATGTTTCTAAACAAAAAGCCATTGAATATTCTTGCAATGTGTTTTTGTATGCTATAAAATTACATTATGCCAAAATACTACTAAGTGTATGTAGTAGTAAATACATACAGATATGAATATACAATAAGCAATAATTAATAGAAACATTTAACATTAAAATTATTCACTTTGAATTTATTTATACAGCAAGACAATTTATGCTATTTTATAAGTTTATAAAGTTCAGAGAGTTTTCATGTTAACTCTTCTTAGGAATTTGCTTTTTAAAATGTTGCTCAGTTACTACAGAGATTGTATTCCTATTGCAGAATTTGCCTTTTCTGAGAAATTAAATTTATTGGTGCTTTTTTTCTGAGAATAACTTTCCACGGGGATGTATTTTACGATTTCTTTCGTATTATTTATGTATGTATGACATTCGCACTATTATTTCTGGCTGATTCCTTTGATGTATTTGAAAGTTTTATGGAAAATTGTAAATTATTTTTGGTAAGTATTTGGAACGAACTATCTTCTCCAGCATTTAAAATTTAACCAGAACCATTTTTTTTAAAGAAAGAAGCAATTCACCTAGTTTACCAATTTACAATAATATAAAATATATTAAATATAAGAGCTACTCGTTGACAAATCTTCATCGATTTTAATGGTTTTGGAACTGTAGTGAAAGAGCAAAAGGAAATGAATTCCTGAAAGATTTGAAATCTCTTTTTCTTTAAAAAGTTATTGTTTCTTAATCTTCTTTTTAGACTCTTAAAAGTAATACAAAGAAAATGGTAATTTAAGAATAAACGGATATATCTGCTGCATGCAAATATGAACATTTATCATTTTCTGAAAAAATAATTAAACGTCTTATTTATCTAAATTAAATCTAATTAAATTCGTCAAATCCGATTAAATTTAATCTTATCAAATTATCCATCAATTAGTGTTCACGTAAAGAATTAATATTCACTGTTTAACATATCGATAGAAATTCAATA
Source organism: Thereuonema tuberculata (assembly GCA_023159025.1). NCBI lineage: Eukaryota > Metazoa > Arthropoda > Chilopoda > Scutigeromorpha > Scutigeridae > Thereuonema > Thereuonema tuberculata. The sequence goes on from JAFIDM010000001.1 coordinate 135,568,411, forward strand.
GACCAGTTGAGGATCACGCCCACATCCTCATCACGTGATTAAGCTCGTGAAAAGAGCTGTTGTGGGTCAAAAAAATCGAGATAGATAGACAGTCAATTCGATGGGTTACCAAGCTAAGTTAATTAATTAAAATCTAGCTAATAATCAAAAATTAAATAAAAGTTAAAATTAATTAAACAAATGCAATACAATATAATACAAATGTTATAAAAATATATAAACACATTTTTTCCTAGAAATTATTTAAGCGTACCGATTCTGAAACTTTATTACAAAATCGGCAGTTATCGACATTTGAAATTGTGAAGAAATTAAGAATACTATTAAGAGAGAAATGACTGAGTCCCGGGTTCTGTTCTCATGTGGGTTTCGTGATGGTGGACGCTGGGCAGGTTTTCTCGGGGTTCTCCCATTTTCCCTGCGAACCTACCACCATACTTTCTCTCATCTGTCCTCATTTCCGTGGGTTTAGCACAATAGATGTATTAGTCGCGGTGCTTGGCTTCCTGGCGCCCACATTCACCACATTCTAATCTAAGAGAGAAATGAACAAATAAAATGTTATGATTATTTACAGCATGATTATATCGAGGGCTCTATGACATAAAGGCGTAAGTGACATTTTTGTAAAAATTGAATTACATGTCTTAAGTGAAATCCGAGAACCATATCTTTCATATGAAAAAGAGACCTAACTGAAAATTTCATTGCAACTGGTAGAATTCTACTTCCATAAAAAGCTACTTCCATAGAACTGGCAAGGCAATACAAACGTAAAACCCTTAATAACTCGGAATGGAGATTTTGTCACTTAGGCCTTTATGTCATAGAGCCCTCGATATAATACGCTATAAATGTATGAAGAAAATGTAATCTTACAAATCATTCCCCTGCATAGAAAAAAATCGATAGAGTAATGAACGACGCCGAACCACTGTACCGAAATTGCTTCCCTACTTTACAGAATGCTGTCGTCATTTGGAATCTATTCTCAGTATTTATTTCTTGAAATACATATATCTTCTGCTTCATTTTTTCGTTGTTTTGGATAGCAAAAAGTCTTTACAACGGCAAACGTGTTATCGATTTCCTTCCAGACATCTTTGTAATATTGCGCAGTAAATCAACTATATCCTTCTTGAGATAAGCTACTGCAGATGTGTTCGTCAACATAAATCAACTCTGTACAATCAACATCGAATATGAAAATTTTGAAGGGCTGACAGCAATTTCATCAAAATCAAATCTTTTAATTCAGCTTACATATCAATTAGGGTTACAACGAAGCCCATGACTTTGTTGTCTATAAGTCCAGCAGTCACTTGTTCAGATGTGTTTTAACTATCCTCCTATCCTCAAATGGTCCAGTGTTTCGGTTTTAATGCTTCTCTTTTGGAATTTGATCATTTTAGCAATTTTCTATGGAAGGATACACAAAGAAAAATATTGAAATAAAAAAATGATTTTTGCTGAAAAAGAACTACTTTTTCAGTAAGGAGTTAAAATTTGTCAAATATCTAGATGATATCCATTTTTTTATTTATTTAAAAAAGTAGTTTATGTTAGCCTAAAATTTACAGCTTCAGAAATACGACGCTACCCATTAGTGTAGTATTTACTTACAGAACAATATTATAATAACTGTACACAATTTCTTCCCTGATGTCTTATTTGAACATCTGGAATTTTGTAAGTGATAAAAGAATGATCTGAGAATTCTAATATTGACAAAAACTGAACAGGTTATCTTTAAAATCGAACGACGAAAATTAAGACTTTCTGTTTTTTTGTAAAGTAAATCTGAATAGTCAATTGTCTCTACAACAAGAAGTTCTTAAAGCCACGTGAAATCTCTTTCCTCACAAAATCACAAATAGATCCTGAAACCTTTTGCTAAAAACTAAATATAGTTTCTTACTGAACCAATCAAATTTTAGTACTAAAGACATCAACTTACTTGTAAGAAGAAAATAGCTTTATTGCATTACGAAGTTCATCAGGAAGTCATATTTTAAAGAAAGTATTAATATAGGAATTACAAATATCGTAGAATAATCAAAATTGTTTAATACTTTACTTACAAGCTACAATAAAAATTGATTCCCTTTGTTTTATGTCCATTTTTTAAATCTTGATATGAAAATTCAGTATCTACCATTTTTGAAAAAATGTTAGAGTATTTTTTTCCTTTGCCATAAGTCATTCGAGAGAAAAAAGGTTATTTGCTCTAAGTCGTGAGTTTCATTAAGTCTTGGATATGGTTTTCTGACATAAGTGCAGAGGTTATTTATTTCTGGAGGTATTTGTAAATTTAGCCTGAGCATTACTAAACAGAAAGATTAATTTAACATGCTCTTTTCTGTAATTGGAAAGACTGTAAATGCTTCTGGAATTAGGTTTTAAATGCGAAGAGAAGCCTCTGGAAACAGCAAACTTTGAGTAAACTAGTTACAGACTTGAAAAACAGAATTAAAAGAATTTGAGGAAATTTAAAGATATATTAAGCAACAAATAAATTTTTTTAGTTGCATTATTGGAATAAAAATTAATCGTTCTCTTATAAAAAAATAGTTTTAGTTATATATGACTCATTGACATTAAAATCAATCTAGACCTTTTTAAAAAAAAGGTCCTTATAACAATAGTTATTGAGTTATCTAGATACATAAAAAATAAAAAAAAAATCAATAAAAAATTAAATTTAGATAATAGATTAGGTTAGATAATAATCTCTAGAGATCCCCAAAAAACCGATCGATCCCTAAACTTACAAAAGATTAAAAATTGAAACATGAAAAACTGAATTGAATTAAAAATTGATAGGTTAAAAAAAATCATAAAAAAGATAGAAAACATTTAAAATTAAATTTAATTTAAGAAACAATAATTTAAATAAAAAACACTACCCATTATCTATCTATCTATCTATCTATCTATCTATCTACCTCAATATTCATCTTTGCACATCATAATTCTAATGTATTTTAAATTTCACATTTTAAATTTTGACAAAAGCACTAATGACTATTCTATCAATTCTTTTTATTATTGAGTATTCTTTTTACGTTTTGATTTGCATCATGTAATTTTTTATATCATATAACGTTTTATATTCTGAAGTTATTTCTATAATCAGTTGAATTTTGCTTTAATTTTCCGTAAAAATTTATGATTTATATATTTTGTTTATTATGAGTATATTATTTTGAGTATATTCAATTTTCCCATTATTTAAAGACAAAGTAGTGGTGTACCGAATGAAATGACAACCTAATGTAATGGGTGGTTAAAGTGACAGTACTCAGAGCTATGCAGGGTTCGGATCACAACAAAAATTGGCAATTACCTTAAATAAGAACATGCGGATAAGAATTGAGAATGAAAGGAAATAGATTAATTCAATTATTTTGAATGCAACTAAACGTTAGTGCGGAAAAAGAAAATATCTAGTTGAACAAACATAACCTGTAATTCAAATCAAGATGCTCAAAATATAAACTAATCGTTTGCAAAATATGCTGGGAACGTAATACGGCATGTTTCCCACAGATGTTTGAAGCACATCTCAGGAATGGCTGCAACATGTTACTTTTCAGCAAGTATATAGAAAAGAGTAGTTATACCCATGAAACTTCGCTTTTGTGGCTGTCCCATTAGTATTTATGTAGCTGCCAACTTTTTTGCTTGTCTTATTCATTTGCTACCACTTTTTTTAATATAAATTTTTTCTAAATAGTCGAAAAGTCTTAAATAGCTTTAACGTGCGTAAAATTATTTTAATAACATAACATAACATAATTAAGCCAACGCACAAAGATTAAAATACAAAATCTTATTTGAATACAAATTACTGTCTGTTTCATAAGTCTGATATGTGTGTCGGTTTCGAGGAGTAAGGAGAGCGCTTTCATCAAGACAAGCAACATAAGGAAACATACATTATTGATGTTTCCTTCCCCTTTCCCCAATCAATAATGAAAGTATTCAACCTCTTTTTTGAATCTCAGATTGTTAATTTATATCCGATCCAAAATGGTTGCCTTCTTGATGGGTCTTCATGGAGTGTTTACTAAGTTTCCATGCAATCTTTGTCTGTGGGATATCAGGAACACTAAAGCACACTAACTTAAACGATATTGACTTAATCCTACTGAGTTCACTGTGGGGAAGCACAACATTGAATGGAAGCCACTTGTAGACCCTCGAAAGGTACTAATGCCACATAAAACTGGGACTGATGAAGCAATTTGTGGCAGCGAACGACAAGGAATATGCAGCATTCAAGCATCTACAACATCTGTTCCCATAGCTTTTCGAAGCAAAAGTTAAAGCTGGCGTTTTCGTTGGACCTCAAATCAAGAAAGTTATTGAGTGTCAAGAGTTTCCCAAGCTTCACAGAGTAAAGGAGAATGAGGTATGGATCAGTTTTGTTAAAGTAGTCAAAGGCTTCCTTGGAAATCATAAAGCTGATAACTACGTTGAATTGGTTGAGACTCTGGTTAAAAATTACAACGAAATGGGCTGCAGGATATCTCTCAAAGTACATATCCTTGATAGCTTCAAAGAGAACATGGTGCCTATTTCTAGGAGCAAGGAGAGCACTTTCATCAGGACATGCAACATTTTGAACGTCGCTGCCAGGGAACATACAATGAACACATGATGGGGGACTATATTTGGAGACTTATTCGTGAAAGTGATACGACATACACTCGCAAATTTCGCAATTATACACATTTCTAGGTTATTTGTCATCAGTTTGTTTGTAGAGTTTTGGTGAAATATACTATTGATTTCAAATATAATGTTCCCTTTTTGTCTTTAAATAAAGAGAAACCCGAAAATTTATACATTTCTTTAATGACAGTACGCAAATTTCAACTTTTCGTTGTCCTGACCACAAAAGCAAAGTTTTTCCAGGGAAATAATTTTTTTTCTTGTTTTTCTGATAGAACTAGTTAGAAAATGATATTGATTACCCAGAAAGAAAAATCGTATTACAGTGTTATTAGTGTGCCTTCAATAATATACTAAAAAATCAATCACATCTACATTCTGCATGTCGGATCTCACATTCTGCAGTTTTTGTATTCACTGTTCCTTACAGGAAAAAATGAACCTAATTGGCCCACAGGACTTTCTAAGGACACGTATCGATCTGTATCCTCACTAAAAATATCGTACCAAAATCAGAGTCACGTGGTTGCACCACCTTCCATCCTCTGAATTTTATTGACAATGAACACGGAACTTCCAATTGTCATGCACTAACTAAGGGTAGCCCCGAATGTGAATGGATTTTGGAATGATAAGTGTGGAATAATCAATGTCTTCCACATTGATTTCCACATTCTACAACAGATCGCCGGCCTCTATCACAGCTACCCCAACTGGCGTGTATTTTTGAAATTTCTTTATCATATTTTTTAGTTCGATTAGAGACATATGTCCTTTTCTTATTTCTTTCAAACGACAATATTGGCGTGAAGCAGCGGAGACATTACTGCAAGTTTGGTGAAAGAATTGCACTAGCCAAGTTTAGTTCTTCTTGCAGGAACACATGGTTACTTTTAGCGTTACAAGAAGATATTACTTATGATTTGCCGCAATGCCACGAGAAGTTAGCATGTTCTAACACGTTTCTTGCCCACACAACATCAAAATATCTATTTAGTTTCTCAAATTCTTTTCCCCATGTTCTTATTAAGATATCCACCAATATATGCTGTGAGCCGTCCAGTTGATCCTTCTGTAAATCGCTCTGAGAATGCTAAATTTTGATGTTTTAGAAAATAGGAAATTAGAAAAAAAATTAACAAATAGAATAAGTTCTCTAAGCGAACTTAATTCCCAAATCTCTGACTACTAAATTCAAGTAATTTCAAGTATTTTAATTTTTTACGACTTTTTTCTATTGAGAAAACCGGGAGACAGGGGTCAGTTGGCATAAGGGGCTAGGTGGCACACAGCTTCAATTTCCTGCCACCGTGTAGCTACAGCGCTGACATCTTGGAAGCGTCACGAAAGAAGGACCCCTGTTTCATCGTTTTTCTGACTGTGAGTAAATTTTTTCATCGTAAATTTTTTTGTTCTGGTGAACATGTAGATCGAATTAGCGTACTGCTGATGGCGGTTTTCGAAAGAGTGGATAACTATGGTTGCATGCATGTATCATAATCTTTTGTTTCTGATGTTTGGGATTGTGTGGTATCCATCTTGTTTTGGAAATTCCTGTGGGGCTAGTTGGCATAGTTAGGTTGGGGTCAGTTGGCAGTGCTATGACAAATGGTAAAAAAGGGGAAAAACTGGAGATGGCCAGACGATTAAGACTAAATTTAGTACGACCAAACTAAAGTTCTGCGAAAATTGAACCCACCTGTTCAAATAACTCCTACACTTGTGTTTGATATCAAACAATAACTATAGATAGCTCATTGTTTGTTCATATATTTAATTTAATTCATCATATAGTTGTTTTTTGATCAAGTATTATTAAAATAAAATTTTTGATAAAATAAAATGTTTTTTCTCGAAAATTGCTGTGTTCTGCTGCAGTACCCCTATCCATATCACGTTATGCCAACTCGCCCCTAGGGGTATGCCAACTAACCCCGCACCCAGGGCTAGTTGGCATAGTTGCAAGCTTTTAGGAAAAGTGTTTTTGGGGTTACCAAAACACGGATTTAATTAATGGGTCCTACATAATTTTGTAGTCAAAAAGTTAAGCTATCCGTCGTATTCATCAGAATCCTTCTAAGTACAGAAAAATCAAAAACCAAAATCTATGCCAACTAGCCCCGGTCTCCCCTACCATTTAAGCAACTTAGTCTAAAATGTATTTAAAAACGATTGCTACTGCAGAATTTTTCTTTCACAATATGAGTTAACGTTTTATTGATGACGTAATCTTTGAATTACTGAAAATAATAACGTTCTTGTATTATAAAAACAACAACTATCTTTAATGCAAAACCGCAAGAGCCACATTATGCATTCACTCAAAAATGCAAAGAAATCAATTTAATATAGAAACTGCTTTAAATAACTGAAATTCATTCATAAATTAACTATAAAATTAATATTTACTAACAACATCATGTTTAGCAGCAATTCCAATATTTGTCTGCAATGTAGCCGATCAATAGCACTGATTTTATTAGGTTTCTATAGCTTCAGCTGTTGATTTGCAACTCGAGATTAAAGTGATAGAACTAATCAATTTATTTAACAATCATTAATAATATATCGTAATGATTAATCGAACATCGCCAGATGCGTCCTGGGATTTGGAACAAATGGCATTTCACGATTTTGAAAATGGATATTGCTATATCAATTAAGATTGGTTTTATTGTTAACGAGAAAATAATCACCTCCTATCTTTTTTAAACTAAAAAACTAGAGATAGAATTTTAAAGTGCTTGTTGAAGTTAATTTTATTTCACGTTTTTCTGTGAAATTTCATTTTTTTGGTAATATAGTAAAAAGCTTTATCTGAATGGTCGTTTTTCCAATTTTATCAAGTTTTACAACAGAATTAATGACATCTGTCTCTTTGTTTTTAAACACAATTACCTTTTGAAGTTCAGTTTTAAACGCAATATACACTCAGTCCCAATAGTTAAGCACGGAGTAGTAAAAGGCAAAAAAATGGACAGATACTGCTTTGATTGACATGAAATGCTGCAAGTAAGTAGCTCAATGTTTATTCATGAAACAAAACAAAGAATTACATATAGAGATAAACAAAATATTGAATCTTCGTAAATTATAAGATGACGTCAGATTTGCGTCATTAACAAAATGATGTTTAAATTCAAAACATACAATAAAAACCGACATTAATAGGGTATGTGAGCACTCCTCACCTGCTTACAAAGTTTACAGCGTGTGATCTTGCTTGTTATGAGGTGATCAACCATCGCAGAATCCAGTAATCGCCATTCCTCGTGTAGGGTAGTTTCCAAATCTCTGAGAGTGGCTGGAGATGGGAAACGTCGACAAACAGCAAGGCCGAGGGCATCCCAAAGATTTTCAATTGGATTAAGGTCCGGCGAGTAAGCTGGCCACTCCTTAAGCGTAATCCCCTCACTCTCCAGAAAGTCGTCAACGATGGCAGCTCTATGGGGACGCGCATTATCGTCCATTAAAACGAAAGAAGGACCCACTGCTACAGCGTACAGTTCCACAATGGGATCTAGGACTTCATCGCGATACCGTACAGCCGTCACAGAACCCTTGGACGACCGGCTACAGGTCTTCGGACAACTGTTTGGCTGGTTTGGAATTGTTTCATAATCGTGAAATGACGGAATGATGAACGCCGAACAAACGAGCAACATCTGTTATAGACCGTCCGCTTCAATGCGTCCGACAGCCCGCCAGCGCTCAGAATCTTCCATTCGTCTTCTGGAAGCCATAAAAACACGTCTAGCTTGAAAACAAATCGTACGAATGTTCTAAACACCTTTCATCAGCACTTACATGCATCTCCTGTCACCCTTCACCATGCAGACTTCTTATACTACTGCCTGTTTTGCATATTTCTCGATGCGAAACCGTGATTGGCTGTTACCTATATAATTTTCATACTTCCTTCTACCTTTGCAGCAAATGTCAGCTTCTTTAATTCAGATTGGCTTACGTAAATTAACTTTTTTCTCTTCGTGCTTAACTTTTGGAAGTGAGTGCAATAAAGTCGACAAATGGAACTCCTTCTAAAATTTGCAGAATTAGCTAACAAAAGAACTGTATATCTTTAAAAATTAAATATTATACCATCAATTTTTTTTCATTTTTAACTAAAACGCCTTATTATCAATAACAATATCACTATATTAATTTTTTTTCAAGCCTTCAATCTTAAAGATTGATGTGTTTAAATGGAACTATAAAAATAAAGACATCAATCTTAAAAGAGACATTTAAAAACGATAAAAATAAAACTTTCCTGAAGAATATTTTTATTGAACGATATGACCAATACATATTAAAACAGTTTAATAAAATGACATGTTTCGAGAAGTATTCTCTCTTCGTCAGATACAGAAACCAAGAAAGGAACTAAAAAAAGAATTAATTTGAACATAAAAGAATTAATGTGAACAGTCAATCAGATCTTGGTATATTCCATTGGCTGGAAGGAAAAAGACGATGACTCGATCAATAGTATCAGTAAATACAATGAGGAAAAGATAAACAAATAAATAATAAATACTAAAAATAAAAATAGAAGAAAAATAGATAAATTGTTGAAAATAGAACATTGGTTGAAGACGAATAGAAAAATAAATACAGAAATAAAGAAATAAAAACACTCAGGATATCGTACAGAAAAAAAGAACATCGGATGAAAATGATTAATTAAATAAATGAATATATATGATACATTTTCATCCGATATTCTTTTTTCATTACGACATCCTGAATGGTTTTATTTTTACTATTTATTTTATTTAAACAAATAAATAATAAAGACATAAAAATTATCTATTGAAATAGAAGGTTGGATAAAGATGAAAAAATAAATAAGGACGTAAACAAAGTAATAATAAAAATAAGAATGGACCCTACCTCCTCGGGTAGGGCGGGAACTACGGTAGCTTTAAAATAGGCTTTAAGGTAGGCTAAAGCGTCCAACCATTTATGATTTGTTCTAATATTGCATCGGGTGTGGCGCAGGATAAAATCACCCGCGATCGGAGGTTAGGCAAACGCCTCTGTTCGAAAAATATACTACAGTCTGCCGCAGGTGGTGGTGGAGAAAGTGGCTCCCCATTCTGTAGTATGGCTACCACAATGCCCAGGCAACACCATTCAGCCCGAACGATCGGACGTGTTTCGTCTGTGTCAGAGCAGGCGACCATCAAGACTGGTAAACCACGCCAGCGCATCCGAATGTCATCGCAGATGAACCAAGATCTTATGCTCGACTTCTACACCGTTATACAGTTAGGGTCTTATCTCAGAGGATACAGACAGTCACTAAAACACGCATTCACCACACGTAATCCATCGACTCAGTGAACAGCGGGTAGCGGATCAGCGACGTTCAATAGTAGCTAATATTATTTCCCCAAGCATACTCGCTCAAATTAGGGAACAAGTCGCTGCATCCAACCACAGGATATCACACCACACCCCACCAGAAGACACTATCTTTATGGCAAACACAGAAACAATTTCTACCCCTCAGTTCATAACAATACAGCTAATGATATATTACAAGCAGCATATTCTACACTGCACTAGGACAATACACAGGTACAGACCTCACACTCCCCAAATTACGTACATCAAAACAACTCTCCACATTCATATACCATCTCAACATCCCACAATACCTTGAGAATAATCCAAACTTAGAAGACATTCACATAATACTCTACTGCGCGGGCACCGGGAACCATTCGGGCATTTGGAATAAAACAACACCACATATCTCCAACTGAACGGTCACAAGTATATATCCACCCCCTTGGAGACGTCAACTTGAGGGCCATATCAGCGATCTTAGAAGAGACATAGCCAGGCCTACAGAATACTGTGTAGGAAAGAAAACAACGAAACTTATGTCCTTATGTTCCAGATTAAGATATTCAAGCACACACACACTCGCCCTTCACACTCAAACCATCATACTCAGGTTCAGGAACATCTCGACACACTAAAACAAAAACTGAGTGCATTTACAAAAAGATTACAAAGATATAAACAGTGCACTCTGCACAAACAACAGAACAACACTTTCCAATACAATGAGAAAAAAATCTACAGATCCCTTACATCTCACTCCACTACACCCAACACAAACATTCCCACCAGCGAGGCATTACATGAATACTGGTCGTCTCTGTAGTCCAATCGCATCCCCCACAATGACAAAGCATCATGGATTACAGAGGAACAACAACTCACTAAACACTTACCCTTCCTGCCTTCATGCCATTACTCTCGCAAACATACAGACAACACTAAAACGTGCACACAACTGGAAGGCTCCTGGTGCAGACGGTTTTCAGAACTTCTGGATCCATAGGTTCATGTCCCTGCATAAGAAGTCCCTCTTACACTTAGTGACATATGCCTCTTTTCCTCACACAGGATGTCACGTACCTATAGAGCAAGAACTGAAACAGCTCAAGATCATGGCATTCCTGGATGACAGGTGAAGAGTTGGAACACAGCATTACACCTACGAACTAAACCCCTCCATCATTACAGTACTCATTCCCATAAGGAAGGTATTCCTTGAGTCTTCCTTGAGTCCTCTTTGGTTCTGCCTCGCCTTGAATCCATTGAGCCACATGCTAGACAACTCAAAGCAGGGTTATAGGCTTACCTCAGGCACTCTGTCACCATACAAAATCACACACTTACTGTACATGGATGATATTAAAATTACGCCACAAACAACTCACAACTTACTAATTTCACCAAAGCCATTAGGTTGAAAATTGGAATCGACTAATGCCTCAAGCTACACATAATATGCGGCAGTAACTCCCGTCTTGTTTCCAATCCTGGATCCATCCAGAATACTCGAGTGAGGGTGATTATGTAGTACCAAAATATTTCAGATAATAACAGTATATATCTGTAAATCGCAATGTCAAATATACACTGATCATGCAAAATGAATGTTCTGGTTGTCTGGTCGGGATCAAACTTGGTAGAAGGGTGCAGAAGGTCTTCCCAATACCATCCCCACATACAAAGTAAAGATGGAGCACTGCCTCTAATAGAAGAAATAAAAATGTCCGAAATATCATTGAGATAAGAAGCACCTGGAATATTATCCAGGTTTTTGTGGAAGGCATAAAGAGCGTTCAGTAGGCTGTATGTTCCCCCGCTCAGCTATGCAAGCAATGCAACGTGCTGGCATACTGTACGCCAGAGTATCAAGCAAACTTTGGGGGATTGCATCCTACTCTTCAACGACTCTTCATCCCGTTCGAAGTACCCGGATTTTCTTGCTTTGTGGTCCAAGCACGGCCCTCTTAAACTCCTTGAAACACCGAAATGCGGTTGATCGTGAAAGAACATCTTCACTGTATGCCCGTTGCAATATTTCATATGCAGATTTTCGTGATGAATTCTGCAGACTGACGCAAAATTTCAAAGCCGCGAACTACTCATCACCGACTCCATTTTTCCGTAAGCGATTACTTAGTTTTTTTCGCCGATCCCATGAGACTGGTTCTTCTCACGAAAAAAAAATCATTTTCGCTCTTATTTAACGCGCCTTCATAGTATTTGATTTCTTAAAACAACATCCATGAAAGAGTTGGAATAAAACAAAAATAAAACTGAATATGAAACAATGAAAGTTTTATGTAGCAAGGACTTAGACGGAAAGAAGAATATCTGCACATAAAAATTTCATGAAAATTTCTAGTGGATCTTGGACTACATCAGACAAACGTAAAAGATTTATCAAGTTTAAAATTAAGTCTTTCTTTTCAGTATGATTAATAGTCAATATTGGAGATTGCAAATAAAATGTTCAGCTCCTTATTTCAATTTCCTGATAGTGATTACTTTGTAAATGAAACACTTTAATGCAAACGAAATCTGCGTTCTCGTAGTCGAAAAGGAAATTGAATTCTTTATCACTTTTCAAATTCGAGGGAAATTCTATTGAAAAAAAAAGCAATTTTGTGGTAATGAAAATATTAAAAGCAATAGGTTACGCATTAAATGTATTATTCTACAATATCTTAATTTTATGAGTAATATAATCCTTCTATTTTAATTACTTTTAAAATTATTATTTTCAAACACATAAATAAAATGAATTTTATTTTTATCAATAGATAAATGAAATGTAGTTCATTTTTCAGAAATTTATCTGAAATGGTTTTTAGTAATCATTGATATATATATATATATCATACTTATCAAATCGTTTATTAACCCAAATCAATTGCTATTCGTTTATGAATATGTAAATAGAATAAGTACTATTTACAGAAGCATCAATTGCATCGCATACAGTGTCGAATTATCTTCTCATCGTTTCTGATTTCTACTGTTAAATCGATGATAAAAGATTCATTTCGTAAATCTTATACGGAGGGTTGTTTACAATCTATGGTAACGATTTGGATTCGGGTCTATTTCCCAGAAATTCCTTTTCTCCACCAACGATCATGCTCTATTTGATGGCCATAAGATACTGCTATCCCTCTGCAGCGGAGTTTCTATTGCAGGAGACTACTGCGAAGAACGGGAAGACTTATACGTTGCCACTCCTGCTGACAACATTTCCAGAGTCCACCCAATGAACGAGGACGTCGTCTTCCCAAGGCTCGTTTTAATAGTCTAAATGCGCCAAAATCCGTGGGCGATGCGTCTGGAGACTTCACTGGTATCTCGGTAAACGGTATAGCCTGGATTCCGGTTTGGTGTTCCATTCGTGTCAGAAAATTCTGGGTCGATTTGAACGTATGGCTGGACGCCTTGTCTTGGTGGAGACGGACCTTGGAAACGTCGTTTCCGTAAAGAGCAGGTAGTTCCTGTTTATTAATTGGTGTCAGTACATGATCCTGATAGTATGCAGAATTCACCTTTACATTTTGAGCCACCCTCCGTATCTGTAGCTTGCCTAGATAGGAATAACCCACAACGATCATGAACCTCTTCGAAAAAGTTTCACGACATTCTCTATATCAATTTGAAAACGATTTGGCTTCCACAGGGCGATATAAAATCGCCCTTGGTTTATTGCAGTCGGACAGATAAACATATGCTTCGTCTAATGTGGCCACATACTTCCATTTATCCCCAGCGAGATGTCGTTCATACAGTTTTCTGCAATTTGTCTTACGTTCTGAAATGTGCTTTGGTAAGAGCTTGTGAACCTTGCTTTTATGTCTCTTTTGAAGTCCCAAATCTTTATGTATAATCTTATTTACGGTACGAAGAGATGTTCCTATCTTCGCACCAATGGTCCTTTGGGTTGCTAGATTGTTCCCCGTCACCATTTTCTTGACTTTCTGAAGGACAGTCTTTGTGCGACTTAGAGGTGTCCTTGGATTTGCTTGCTTTTCAGTCCCGGAAATCTTTCCTACGGGCCAAACCAACACCAGCCACCACATTATGAACTCCTTTCTTCGAAATGGTGAAACCCCTTTTTCTGCATGCCGTAATTATTGCGGATTAACTAAATTTCGCGTCGGAAAGGGCTGTAACGTACCCTTCCTAAAACTGTGACACTTTGGGCGGCATTTCTCCGAACAAACTAACCCGCACCCTTCCACACTAATCTTTAAGTACTCACCTGTACGTTTGCATAAATTTGCATACCCACTGTGATTGGTTGCGTCGTCACGCGCCATGCAAATCGTTACCATAGATTGTAAACAAACCTCTGTATACCATTCCAAAACTCCCAATAATAGGGCCTCTAAAATAGACATTATCTTAAATCATCACTTTCGCAATTTTATTGAACTTAAAGAAAAACGTTTATTTAATTCCTTTTCATAAGTCTTCATTGCAATTTTAAAAAAAACTTTAATAATTTCGAAGTAGATTATAGTAGAAGAAGGAGAAAATATGTAGACTATATGATATATAATGGCAGGTAACAGTTGATGTTAATGTCAAAGTGATCGTCTAGGATTAAGTGAACTGAAAAGATGGAAAACTGAATTAAAGTGTAGATAAAAATTTCATCATAATTGCTGTTACAAAATAATTAAAACTCACTGAAATTCTATTTCTTAATTGAAGGTTTAGCGGTAAGCGAATATTTTGCCAAAAACAGGATTTTAATCATTTCAAAACGTAGATTTAATTCATTTAAATGAAACGAAATATACATATTTTTCACTCATGTAATACCATTCTCCAATTGTTATGACTTTAAGAAATGGAATATAAGTACTTCTTTTCTCTACGTTCCTTCTAGAGAAACTTAAATCGAAAATTTAAGCATTTATGCTTTGTTTTTGCAAATCCATAAATTCTTAACAGCGTGTTTACCTTTTCAAGAGATATTTTTTGAAGTCATTTTGCTAAAGCTTGTTCTCTTTGTCCCACGGCGAAAACAGAACAAGCGAAAATCGGAAACCTGAAGATTCTGTGCTATCTCAGATCAATAGCTTCTCTTTCCAATTAATTCCAGTATTTTGCTGCAGGAAGAAAGCTAAGACAAACAACAAGCTGCGGTGAAGATTGTATTGGAGCTTTTCTGTAAATATGCCCTTACAGTTTCAAAGGAAACAATTGTTTACAAATGTGACAAGTTTTCATTCTTAAAACAAAAGGCTGCAAAAATGAAAGAATTCGGTGTTTAAATGAATAAGGGGGCAGATAAGCAACATGAAAGATTAAATGAATAAGATAAATTCACAATCTTTCATGTTGCTTAAATATTACAATATTAAAGTGGATGATAGATTTGGATTTTAGAAAAAAAAAATTGAATTGAAATAACCCTATTTAAATAACGTTTATCTAAATAACTACAAGATTATAAATGGTAATATTTATTAAATAATACTAATAATTATAAATAAGGATACTTACAAAAATTGTTAAAAACATAAATCTCCCTCCAAAACTTTTTTTGCTGCACGGAACAAAATGATACTCAAGTAATATTTCATCTCTTTGAAATTATAAGTACCGAGATATTAAATGATTTTTTTTCTCTGATGTTATTTAAAGAAAACTATTATTTCCTTTTTCAGAAGAAAAAAATAATTCTTATTTTCAATGATGGCAGTGCAGTAGTTAGCTCGAAACTTGAAAGTAGAGAAGAGGAGTGCAAACCAACTTTAATGATACGTTTCTTTATTTGATTACCTTTGGATATTATAAAAAAAATAAACAGATCTTAAATTTCAAGAATTTTCTTTGTTGAAGAAATTTTTCTGAAGTATTCAATTTGAACAAATTTTCTTCAAATACCCTCCTTATACATCCCCAAGAGTCCATTTTCCTTTGTTTGCATTTCTTTTTCCCTTTGGAACAGTGAACTCTCCTCTGTCTCTGACCAGCTACCTCCATCACTTCTCCATCTTGCCTCTCTTATGACCTCGTTCCCTCAAAACTTTTTTCTCAAATTCTCTCAAAGTGGAGAAGTGAGCTAGGAGAGATAAGAAGGTAATATTGGAGATGAGACGGTTCGTAAGTAGCAATTTAAGTTGAATCAGAAAGATTGTATCCTTCCCTTTCGGTAAACAGAGAGAAAAACCTGAGCAGAACTACAATAAAACTACAACAATCTTAATAAGGTCATTGTGGTATTTTTGAAGTCTTTCTGAAGAAGACAAGGCAATTGCTAACCCAAAACATTATTTTGATATAACTAAACAAGATATTTCTTCATCCCTTTCAGAATTCTAACGCATGCATCAGAAACATGAACTACATTCCATCTTTCCCTGGCTTGACGATAATTTTAATTCGACATGACATATACCTTCCTCATCAAAATTAATATATTGATAAATTTTGTTAACTTTTTATGAAAATACGTCAGTCTTTCCCGCTCTGAAATCATTACATAAAGTATCTAAATAATGAAAATGCTCTAGCAAATACTTAAAAACATATCGATTTTGAGTAGATGTTCATGATGAAGATTAACTTTAAGCAGGTAATAAAATTTTTTGGTTAAGTTGGTCGATTGTTACAAGAATATCAATTACAGACCTCTCAGAGCAGAACCAGATTGGGGAATTTATACTATTTGACACAGGGTGTACCCAAGGTTATTTAAGGTAGAAAGCTCCACCGCGAAAACAATTTCTATTGGCTAGCACAATGACGTCACCTGGATTGCAGGCAAGAGTGGTCGAACTCAATACCTAACGAACTTAACTATCTAATAATTCAAATTAAAAGTTTTGAAGTATTTAAATTTTTTTCCCGATCGACATATTATTTTTACTCACTCACGATATTTTAGAAAAATGTTGGGAAAAGTAATAAGATTAAATGAATTTTTTTTTTTTTATCTCTAATGGTAACACAAATGTATTTTCCTTAAAAAGGACACAACGGTCCGTCGCAGTTTCTTCCCGGTGACAGCTCAGGGTGCGAATTCCTTCTTTTAGCGTTGTGCCTTCGTTTTTTATTCATTTCTTTTATTTTTGTTTTCAATTTCTTTGCTAGCATTTCCTTTCTTTAATTTTCATTAGTCTTTATTGAAAACGAAGTCAACGTAGTTAATACTAATTTTATTTTATAATATTTGATGAAATTACAATGAAATTTTTAATTTCTGTCTCAGTATTATCTTTGAAAAGTTCATTTTTTCGATTTATTTATTTACTTATATATTTATTTATAAATTGTTATTCCGTAAAAACGATTTTTGAAACCATTCCTGCACATAAGTTTTACGTATTTCTGTACTACATTGTTGTTATTCATTTTGAAAATATCTATATTTACGTCGCCAATCATTAAACAACTGTCAATTAAAGTTTGACAGTTGTTTAATATATTTTCATTTTTTATGAATAGATTCTCTATTTCAGTAACATTTTAGTAATTTATAATTTAGCATTTTGCTTACAGAATGACAGACAGAATAACGTTTTACAATATACGTTTTTATAATATATAATAATAATAGCCGTGTACCGTCGCTTCGCTTCGGAACCCTTGCATATATAGCATTCAAAAAAAAAACTTGATTTATTTAGCAAATTAATTTTGCGATCGTCGGAGAATATATAACTTCCCAGCCCGTTGTGGCTTCTCCGAATAACTCGGATGTATTGCGGGTCGGCGTCACACACCGAAAATTCACATTTTTGCATGTATCTTGCAAACGCTGAAGCGTTTGTGAATAACTGATATATCGTTTGATAGAACATTCAAATACCAACATTTTCTCAATATAATGTTCTCTTCCATCTTTTATACTTTTCGTTTAAATTGAGAAAAAGTCAAAATTTGACCCTTTAAAAGGCGCCATCTTGGAAACCAAAAACTTTTTTCGAAAGATTTTTGTAGCATTTTGTTTGTCTTAAAAAGATCTACATTTTATCCATTTACATGACCACTCTATCTCTTATAGTTTGGTCACAAAATTGGAAAAACGTAAAGTCTTATGACAGACAAAATAACACTTTTATAATATATAATTCTTCTTAATAATTTACATACGTAATACATTGTGTTAAAAATGAAACACAGTTAGCGGAAAACATATGTACCTGATTCAAGACTGTCACAAATATATTCATAATTACACTAAATATGTTTATTAACATATGATTAGATCAATCCATGAAATAATATTTTCCTTTTCCATAAAACTGCGACTGAAGTGCTCTTTTTTTTAAGTTTTGGAATTTCGCCGGAATGAGAGATTTGTGATGATTCAGATAGAACTCAACTGTTGGCAATCTGAAATATAGGATTTTTTAATTTCTTTAAAAATAATCAAATATAATAATCATTTTTTTATGTTTTGATTTACGTATAACAACTTTATCGGAAAGCGAAGAATTGAATTTGTTGTAATTGGCAACAGAACATAAAGATGTAGAACAATTGACTTTAATGC
This sequence comes from Thereuonema tuberculata, assembly GCA_023159025.1. NCBI lineage: Eukaryota > Metazoa > Arthropoda > Chilopoda > Scutigeromorpha > Scutigeridae > Thereuonema > Thereuonema tuberculata. The sequence goes on from JAFIDM010000001.1 coordinate 135,586,943, forward strand.
ATATAGATTCAGCAGTCTTACATAATACAGCACATTAAATTTGTCTGCAGATTCAACCTCTTGTTTAATGCGCCATTTTGAAATATTTCAATGCTAACTTTATTGGCAATTTTTATTTTTGAACAAATTTGGCTCGACGGATGATTTGTGTGACTTCGCGTATCGGTGTTTAGAGTAAGGCATTTGGCAGAAATATCAACTACTAATAGCCCGTAATAAATACAAAACATCAAATTTAAACTAAATTGGACTATTCGTTTTGAGGTCCATCCCCTTGAAGTTGGCTTTGCCAGAAGTATTAATTTATCTGCGGATTCCAAATATCACGTTGTAGCCGCTAACATTTTAAAGCTTATTTGAACTATTAATAGATGACAGAAATCGTGACAAATAAGCTTTTATCTTGTCATTTTATGATCCTCCTCCGAAACGATACTGACCCATCATAGAGCCAATCATGTTTATTCGATAATAATCTAAATGTTATTTAAGAATGAACTGCAAACAAAGAAAATGTTCAATATAAACGCAAATCAGAATTCTTTAGTTAAGTAGTTGGAAAATTTGAAACTAAACACTACGAACCTAAACCTTACAAAACTGAATCATGCGAATACCATTCATAATTTTACTTCAAACAAATTAGAAACTTGAGAAACTTTTGAAGTAATAAGATACACAACAAGTAAAATTCTAAATTAATAGATATTAATTATTTCTAAAAAATAATTGAAAGATACATTTTTTACGTATATATTTTAATATATTTTAAAATGCTTTTTAAGCATTGTTTAGCAATCATTGGACAAATGCTGAACAATATCGTAAGAAAATATAGATTCAGAGAACTTCAACATCACTGTTTTCAGTAATTACATTCTGTGTTCCGCAGACTAATTTAACTTGGGAAACATATAATTGGAATTAATTTTCATTTAAATAAATTAGCAATGTAGATTCATTCATTCTGGATGTGAAGCTTAAAGAGCTACATTGCAGTTAATAAATTTGAAATTATATGAACTTTTAATTATTCATTACTCTTTGTATATATGTTTCGGGACATTATTAGAGCCTTTTCAAAATTAGTACTTTTGTACCAGAATTTTTGCAAACATAGGAGTTTGTGACAGAATCTGCAAGAACCTAAACCATAACAATGTTAAAAGATTCGTGAAAATCGATTTAGCGGTAATTTGATTGATAATCTCAAAGTTTGCAAGTATTATTTAAACAAAACGAATTCTCTTTTTTTTTTATTCAGGAGAGAATCAGAATAAATTAAAAATACTTCAGACAGCTCAGAAATGCCGTATTTTATTATCTTCAATGTGACTGACATACGATCGGATTTCATTCATGAGATTCTTATTTTCTGACATTTACCATTTTATTTTGACAACTGTGATTCGATTACCTCTAAAAATAAAAATTAAAAATTATGTGCTAATATTTATTTACAGTATGATTAAATGCTAGGCGTAATCCTCTTTGTTACTGAAATTAAAGAAATGATTAGAAATTTTCAGTAATCAGTCAAAAATATTCAATGCTTTTAAAATCGATAGCGGAACATCAATATAGAATTAATTCCTGATACTGAAAATGAATTCCATTTGCTTTTTATCCTGAAACATATACTCAAATAAAGAAAAAATAAACTCAACATTCCAAGCGAAGTTTTGGGGTACATGCCTTTACCAAGCTCAAACATGACTTTACTATGCCTTTACCAAGCTCATGCCATTACCAACCAACCGTACATGCCTTTACCAAGCTCATTCTATTAAATGCAAATTCGACAGAAATCATCTGGTTAAGAATGACTCATAACAATTTGAAAGAACACAATCAAATAGCATTATACTACCAATAATGCTAGGTAATAGCATTTGAGGGTACTCGATTATCGATAATAATATAAGGATAATATATATCAAAGATATTAAACTGAATTTAGTACAACAACTGAACAAATTTCCTAATGATGCATCGTAAGCAAGCTATAATATTCATACAACATAAGAAAGAAACCCAAAAGATGCCTCTGTTTTTAATTTTTGAAATGATATTAAACTAGCGGATTTTTCATGCAGTGGGATGAGCTTGATAAAGGAATACAAAATCATAAGCCGCGAAAATTCGCTTCAAATGTTAAGTTTATGTTTTTTGGAATTTACTTGTCAAGCACAATAATGGAAAGTGCAAAATATTTCACAAGGAATAATACGTAAAATCCTCCTATTTCTTTAATAATGATTTCGTCGAGATAGAAGGGAGGTTTTCTTATTACAAATCATTCATTCTTTAAATTAACCAAAAAGTTGATTTTAAAAATATATCATTCTACTTGTGGCAAAGCTAACTTCAAAATAGAGAAACCAATTATGCTACAAATATCCTTAGAGAATAAACCATTTCTGTGCTGTTCTTGAAAAAGAAATCGCTAAAATCATCACTAATATTCCTAAAATACTGTAGGAATAAATAACTATATCTCTGAAACCATTCTGAGTAAGATTTATGTTCACATAATTTTTTTCCTTAGAATCATTGGCATTCAATACATGGATCTTTCTATATGGGATCCCTGTATTCATCGCAGGGAGAAGACAACTGAATTTGAGAGAAGTTTTTCTAGCCGGTGTAAGACGAAGCCTGTTACAACATTTAAAGGGGCTGTTAATTTATTTAAAATTAATGCATACCCTAACCGTATATAAATAGTAAAGACTGCTCATGGAGCTTGTTACGCAGGTTCGATTTCTCATCGGTAACCAGAAAGGATCAATCCTTCCTGAATTCCCGAAATACAGGGATAGAAACTAGTTTTACTTTATTTTTATGGAACGGTTTATTCAGAACACTGTCTCACTCTCAAATTTTGAAGCTTTTTTCTGTTAAAAGTCGAGCATCTAACTCATTTTTCCTCTTCGTCCTATATAGAGTTCAAAAGCACCTGTATCCCCTGTTTTTCTCAGCACAGTACAGGTTGCTCGCGTGAAAATTTTCATTATCAAATAGTACACAAAGAATCGAATGGTGGCATTATGGATGTACCGGATCAGCTTTGAAATTTCAAATTAGAACATTGGTCATATGGATTATCGTTGAAAAGAAACAACTTTTATTGAAACGCTTTTTCTCTTTTTACTGAAACGTTTCTTGTTTAGTTTCAATTCAGGAAAAACTAAAATGATTCGCTTGTCATCAAGATACGCATGAACAATTGCAGATGTTGACAACAATAAAACTGTCAATGGTCGAATAAGTGTTCAAAATGTGCAATACAAATTAAACGGGGAAAGGAAATACAATGTGTCTTGAAATGGAACAAGTGCCTGTAGTCCTGATTGTAACTGTAGACTGCCACATTTAACAGTCTTCAGTTACTGTGGTTTGTTTTGCTGTTCGGTGCTGAACGAACTTTTCAGCAACTGGTCAGGAACTTCTCAAGCCAACACTGCACGTTGGATCGGACGAGGAGGACCGGTAGCCCTACCACCTCGCTCTCTTGATTTGGCTTCCATTAGACTTCTTTCTGTGAGGACGAGTAAAAGACATCGCAACAACGAGGTACGACACGGAACACTGAATTACATAAGCTTGTCGATTTCTCAGCAGTGTTGAGTGATTTCATCCGTATTGAATGAGAAGTCAATGGTGTTTGGCACAAAGCAGTGGACGAAGCAGTGGACAAAGCAGTGGACGAATGTCTACGGCTCTATCAGAAAGCAGTGGACATTATCAGCAGCTCTCGACGTAGATGACACATCTTCTGAAATATATTTTTTTATGTTATGATACGAATTTGCAATTTTGAATAAACAAGGATCGTTACAGCAAAACTGCTTTAGATTTAATTGCATTTTCTTTCCACATTTACTCTGTGTTGCACGTTTTGACATTGATTAAACTATTGTCAATTTCATTGTTGTCAAGGATCTGCAATTGTTTGCACTTTAATAGAACACTAAAGTCATAAGTCTTTATAGTAAGGTTGTTGTTTACTATTTTATCGGTAAGATAATATTTAATGGATGCTTAAAGTTTAATTCAAGTTTCAGAATTAAATCTTTTTTATTTCCTTTTAAATGTTCGCATTGCTCTTTTCTTGACTAATTAATTTATTTAATTTTGCCTGAATTTGATCAATCTATTCATTTACATACTCTGAAACTGCCATGCTAGGAGGCGTTACAAGCATTAAATTCCTACACAGTTACCTGTGATGAGCTCAGCTTAATAACAACCAAGTTATTATTACATCATTAATATCTTTTTCTGTCATAAATGCAGAATAAACTCGAATGTGGACAATTATTATCATTTTTATCATTAACTGAAAATAAAAATAAGCTCTTGGAAAAATAAAACAAAAACAAATTTATTAATGAATGGGAAATCGTTCATTTTTTACCTTAAAAGAATCTCCAACTATCAACAACCTTAAAAGAACCTCAACTAACAATAGATCAGGAAATTACAACTCTTTCTAAAGCTTCTTTCAGGATTAGAAAGGAGAAAATTTGGTCAATTAAGCTTCTCCTTTGGGATTTAATGCAAGTTCTTTTCCACTGCAGCTATTTATCTTTCTTCTTAAGCTTTTACTATCTTCTAGTGATATTCCGATATAGTTTACTTTATTGTATTTAAGTTAGTTATTAACAGATGGCGGTATTTAACTAATGACAGTCGGAAGTCTAAATTAAAGTGTGATGAATGTTTCTCGGGCGGATAATTTATCATGGAAGCCTTCCTTTCACCTGGTTGGATAATTGTGGCCACCGTCCAGCGTGAAATTCTTCCCATTTCGCTGCAGGCACTCGTATTCTCTACGGACGTCTGCCTTACCAAGTCGAAAGTGGTCGCTGCCTGACATCAGTAACATTGCTAAGATGGAGAGCAAACATGGAATAACCTGAAGGTATTGCCACAGCGTGCCAGAACTCTCCGAAGGCTTTTTCTTTCTACCGTAAACACCTGGTTTCGTCTATCCTTCATAAATGTGCTCAGAGGTAATCTACTCTGAAACAACCACGAGAAAGAAACATTTGCTTTCATTTATTTTGATACTTCTGTCTGGAAACAATCCAATATTTTTCGTCAATGATATAAATTTATTTACAATAAAGCAGATATTCTGTTGGATACATATAAAAAGTTACGATATCTTATAAATCGTCGGGGAAAAACTTTATAAAAAAAGATCTTTGAAGAAGACTTGAAAAGAAAGCATATAGTACATATATATATATATATATATATATATATATATATATATATATATATATATATACAGCCGGGCAGTGATATGAAATTTGAAACCAATACAAAGAACAAATCACTGCCTGAAAATGCCAATACAAAATTCAGCTTCAGTTAGTTTCTTTCTTCCAATGTTGTTGTTGGAGCAGTTGTTTTGACAAAGGTTGTAATTTGCAAAATATCTCTTTTTGTATTGTAAGCTAGCATTATAAATTACATTTTAGATAATTAAAAAAATGACTTGTAAAGTTATGGAAAACATCTCCTTGAAACACAATTTCAAGTTTACTGAATACACAGTGTATACTACACACAGAAAGCCTCTTCTTGAATAAAAAAAAATCAAATCTCTCTATTAGTTCCTATAAGGTTCTAAGACTAAAATATCCAGTATATACAGGGTGTTTCAAAAATACACGGCATAATTTCAGGTATGTATTTCCCACATGTAGACAATCAAAATAGTTCATTACAACATATGTCCGGAAATGCTTCATTTCCGAGTTATGGCCTTCACAACATTGAAAATCACCGGAACGTTTTTCGTTCCGCCGGTCGTTGCCATTACAGAAGATGTTCAAAATGACCACCTCCTGCTTGAATACAGACCTCACATCGATGTCTCAATGACCTGCGAACACGATCCCACACTCCAGGAATGTTGCGTATGTCCTCAGAACGTGCCACAATTCGATTCCGAAGGGATTCCAAATCAGGCACCGGAGACGAATAAACCAATGATTTTAAATGGCCCCACAAGTAGAAATCGAGAGGGTTCAGATCAGGTGAGCGTGGAGGCCAAGCAATTGGGCCACCTCTACCTATCCATCGATCAGGAAACGTTCGATCCAAGTACCGGCGAGCCGTACGACTGAAGTGTGCAGGAGCGCCGTCATGCAAGAAGTGAGCGTGCTGACGATCGATCAGTGGAGTGTCGTCATAAACATGAGGTATGGTGTTTTCCAGGAAGTTTGTGTACGCCTGCCCCGTAAGTCTGTTTACAAGTACATGGGGTCTAACTAATCGATCACCAATGATACCGGCCCACATGTTGAGGGAGAACCGCACCTGGTGATGAGATACAACAGTTGCATTTGGGTTTTCATACGCCCATACATGCTGATTGTGGAAATTTGTTATGCCATCTCGTGTGAACTGTGCTTCATCTGTAAATAATACTAAGGCAGGAAAGTTCGGATTTGCAGCACACTGCTGCAAGAACCACTGACAGAACCTAACTCGTGCAGGGTAATCTGCTGGTGACAGCGCCTGTACACGTTGCAAATGATAAGGATACAATTGATGCTCTTTCAGCAGTCTCCAGACAGTCGTATGGGGAACATTCACTTGCAACGCTAACCTTCGTGTGCTGACAGAAGGAGTTCTGTTCACAGTCTCCAGAATCCCCTCCTGTTCTTCTGGAGTTGTAGACCTTGGTCGTCCCCTTCCCAATCCAGGAGAGTGAAATTTTCCATACTCGCACAGACGGTGATGGAGACTTACAAATGTCTTCCGATCTGGACATTGTCGCTGTGGGTACCTCTCCTGGTACAAACGACGAGCCAGCGCAGCATTGCCGTCTGCCTTACCGTACATGAAGTGCATCTCTGCCAGCTCCTGATTTGTGTACATGACACACAGTCGAACGCCAAACACACCACTGAATTTAACCTTCGCCTCGGAATGATCTGTCAGAGTGCCCTCTTAATGTGTCCTTTGACGGCAACGACCTGCGGAAAGAAAAACGTTCAATGAGACATCGATGTGAGGTCTGTATTCAAGCAGGAGGTGGTCATTTTGAACATCTTCTGTAATGGCAACGACCGGCGGAACGAAAAACGTTCCGGTGATTTTCAATGTTGTGAAGGCCATAACTCGGAAATGAAGCATTTCCGGACATATGTTGTAATGAACTATTTTGATTGTCTACATGTGGGAAATACATACCTGAAATTATGCCGTGTATTTTTGAAACACCCTGTATAACTAATTTGATGAATAGCGTTTGTTAAATCTGTCATTATTAAATAGTTACAATTTTTTTTTTCAGCACAGTGGTGAAAAATAAACTAACTTGATTAGCTACTAACTACCTTCTGTTTATTTATGTTCACTCGCAACATAGACACAACTCGACTGAGTTCTATGCATGAACTCCAAACATTGCATACTCTTTCTGTTTAGTAACTGAAATTTATTTTTAATTTTATTATATTAAATTTAAATTTAACAGATCTTTGAAAGTTGAGATAGAACTAAAAATTAGTGCAATCAATATCTTCTCTTTTATAGTACATTTCCATACGTTTGTTCGTGTTGAATATTCACTCAGAATATCATGAACTAAAATCACCATTTGTAATTCTTACATAAATAAAATTTAAAATTTTAAAAAATGTTAAATATCTGCAACGGAATTTTGTTGGCTTTACCTACCACAGGCTGTTATTTCAAAACTCAACTTTCTTTCAAGTTGGTAAAAATCCACTGCTAATTTCCGAAGAAAAGTTCTTAGTAAAGATTTCCGTTTAGAACTTCAGTTGCTTCGATTTTAAGAAATGCTAATGGGTCACGAAGAATGGGAAGAACGAATTTTATCCAATAAAGAACGAGAGACAACATAATTGGGCGAATAGGAATTGGAAAAGAGGGATGTTAGAAGGTCACCGTGAGGTGGAGCTACATGTCACGATTGTAAATAACAAGACAAGACATTCGCATAAAATATAAATATTGAAAGTCATTGTTCAAAAGCAACCTAGGCTAATTTTATGTCTTAAGCTAAATAATACTAAATGTAAAAATAGCCTGAATAATTTTAGAAAATATTTTCAGTATAAATTAAAATAATTGCTGATAAGATGAGAGATTCACCTTTATCCTTTTGAAAGTAAATATTTTCATTCCAATTTTACGTTCTATTTATCAAAAATCTGTATTAATGAAAATATTAAAGTAACTCTCAGGCCATTTTAATGTAATTTTCTGTTTTAACTGAAAATGAAAACTTATCAAGAAAATAAAAGTAGTCACTATTATTCATTTAAAACATTTAAACACAATAAATCGAACACAATTTGATCGAAAGTATATCTAATACTAAGATTGTGTTTCCATTCACAAATCTTTAAAAGCCGCCACCCTGCATCGAATAACGGAGCTGCCTAAATTTAAACATTGTATCAAGATGGAAATGGAAATAATAAAATGCATTCTACAGAAAAACAAAATTAGGCAAACAAATTTGATAATGTTATCGTGACACGTCTCATACAATTTATTTTTCCATTTTAAATTAATGACTTTTATTGCCTATTCAGTCTTATACCTTATCGTCCGAATATACGAAATATACTACAAATTCTCACTTCCTTTCCTCAATTCTTTGTTGACGCCGAGATAAGACACTTTCTTGCAATGATAAGAATAGGGAATCCAATGAGTTGGTGAGTGAAATAAATATATTTCCGAGAGTTAGGAATGTTGTTAGTTAAAACCAACTTTACATTGCTTTACATTTACTATTTCTGAATTATATTTTGTCCATTTTACCTTACAAGCGAAAACACGTCATCAGTACATTTTTAAGAAATGGTTGTTCTACTAACTATGTATTTAAATATAAATCTTGTTTTGTAGATAATAATGAAGAACTTGTTTACGATTTTACCAAGAATTTTATTTTATTTTTTTGTTTGTTTTAGGAAATGCATTTCTGACGTTTGTTTCCAAAAGTAAAGATTTGATATGCTTGGATGAATTTACATTACATCCTTTGGCAGTCTGGAACTTTCTGGCCGCACAGGAATTGTCGTTCTTTCGATGCTAGAAAGAAAAAAAAATTAAAGGAAAAAAAAACCTAATTCTGGAGATTACATTCAAGGAACATTGAAAAGATTTAGAGCGAAGGACGACATGGTGTTCGGAAAAGGGCTTAGAGTTGGTGTTTCATGCATAAATTCCCTCGAATGGAAATCGAGTCTTCGCAAGAAGTGTTACCAGTCACTTATCTGAAACACGAGAGACTGCTGTTAAGCGGTTCGTTGAGGAAAATTCAGCTCGGGTGGACAGCATCAGGCAGAAAAAATAATATTAAAAAGAAAATTACAAAGAAAGAACTGTTGAAAGAAACACCAGTGCTGTGTAATGTTAATCTAGAACGTTAGGATTAACAAAAAAAAATACTTCATGCTAATGCTCAAATAATAATCAAAGGTAAATTTAAAATGGTAAATTTAAATTGATTGATGCATTAATCCGAAATCAGAACCACTATTTAATTCCAGTCAGAAAAAATACTAAGAAACCATATTTCCTTCTTATTTGCAACGTATCCATCGGAATTCATAATCATAATAGATGGCTTAAATATTATGAATTCGTTAATCATGAGAGAGAATCGAGCTATTTTCTAAAACATGAAATCTTCGAGTTTTGGGGTTTCATTTTATCTTCATTTCAGTTTTCCCATTTTCTTTTTTTTTTGTCATCTCTCATCAGTTTTACTTAATATTTTCTTTACTTTTATAACTTCTTTTATATAAAAACAATTATGGAGCTTCGAAATTTTTAAGCTATGCATTATAAAACAGAATTAGAGAGAGTGGTTTTTAAAAGTTTTCATTAATAGATAAATTTTATCTAAAATTACATTAAAGAAGAATTTTTAGTCCTAAATTTACAATTAATTAATGCAATGACAATAGAAAAATGTTTTGACTATATGAATGTTAACGTTTCAAGTTTCGTCTTGTTTTTCCTTCCTATCGTTTCCCAGTTTAGTTAAAATAAATTTTAGTTTTACTGTTCACGGAATATTTCAGCTTTGAGAAATTTCTACTATTCCATTGAAAGTGGAACACTAGAAATATTCTGGTCAGTTATGAAAGAACATTAGGAGAGAACATTAGGGAACGCTATCAATAGCAGAGATCTGGTCTATTACATGTTCGACGCATGCCTACGGAACCAATGCTGCTCCAGCAGCAAGGACACTTACATGGTACATCGAGCTTTACCTGAGTTGCTGGTTCTTGCGCAATTCTATTGAACGCAACAATTATACGTACAGTTTTCTAAGCCTGCCCAGTTCGATTATCGGTCGAGGAGTGGTAGCATGAGTAATCGATATAGCCGTTCGTAAGATCTTAAAAGCACCGTTCGGCAGCCCCGTAAAAGGTATACGTTATAGTGAAATAAAAAGAGGAAACCATGAGCAGAAGTGAGGGTTCTGGTGTACGATAACGTCATTCTCCATCAGTTAATCTGAGGCCGACGTCTTTTATTCAGCGTCCCACATGTTCGCAATCCATCAGTAAATTGTCTGTAAATTGTACTACTACAACCGTAATGCCTTCTTTGGTTACTAAGGCATTATAAACGACGATACTAGCATTATGACTGATGGCAAAGTATTCCGATGACCTTAAGGAAATATCATCAAACATGAGATGGCGACTGGAGTGTTAATTGATATGCAAATTAGACCTTCACTCCTCGGGTCCTCTGGCAATACATACGTTACGATTCAAAAATAGCGATGACTTCATCTCGTACTTTGATTCCTAATGTCATTACAGCGAGTGGAACTATCCTGTCTTTACGATGTAAATGCACCTTACAACAGTTTTTTTTTCATAGGAAATGTTCCTATCTTCAATGGACTGTCACATGTTACAGTGTCATCAGCTACTAGGTCTGAAGAAATACACAATAAAGAATGTGATTTTATAGTGAATTGTGTTGCTTAAACCATTCTGTGAAAAGTAGTCTGTCTTTGATCTAGCTTGTCTTCCATTTCGCAGTTCAATGTGTTGGTCATTTGTTGCAGTGGTTATTCTACAAAACGAATCAATTGCTATTGTCACTTCAACGCATGCTGGTGCTCCTAAGATCCACCGACACAACATGTTCTCTGTTATTCTACGAACATATGTCAGCCCCCAATACTATTCAATTCTCGCATTAGCGTCTGCTCTACATACATATTGGCCGGTAAACCAGATCAGAATCTGCTGCTTCTCCTCATGGTAAAGAAGCCATAAGCTGCATACTGAATATACTCTTCCTCTGACATTAGCAATTCCTCTGACATTAGCAACTCAGCATATGGTGCTGAGTTAGCATACAAAAGATATCCTGTGACGTGGAACTATGGAAGCATTGCAATTACAATGGAGATGTGCATACAAAAGAAGGTTCCATTACCAAGATATGTTTCATTGACATGTTACATTTGCTTAGCCTACTATGTATTTTTCAAAACCTCCAATGTTTTAATCATTGTTTCAAGTGTAAAATCGTTATATTATACAACAAGGAAACAGAAACGCACATAAGTAATCAAAATTCACTAAGCTGTTTTGATATTTAATACAGGGAATCTAAGAGAACAAGACGGTTGCTTAACCGTCCTAAGTTAGTTTTGCCCAGTATATCAAGCTTATGAAATAAGATAAGATAGTAACGGACAAATAGACAAATTAAGAATAAAAAGTGTACTTTGTCTATTTGTCTCTTTTGTATCTTATTTTATTTCACTAAGCTGGAGATACTGGGCGAATCCAAATGAGGAAAGTTAAGCAATCCGAAACAGTACTGTCCTAGGTTCTCAGTATTAAATACATCTCAGTGAATTTTGTTTATTTATGCGCTTTTCTGTTTCCTTGTTATATAATATTATAATCTTCTTCTTCTTCTTCTTCTTAGCCTGGTTCAGTCCACTGCAGGACATAGGCCTCCCCCAATTTCCGCCACCTTCTTCTATCTTTTGTCTCTCTCCACCATCTTGCACCCCTGAATTTCTGTAGGTCATCTCTCCATCTCTTTTTTGGGCGTCCTCTTTTTCTCTTTCCATTTCTTGGCTGCCATTCCGTTAGTAATCGAGTCCATCTTTCATCACTCATTCTTCCCAAATGCCCTGCTCATCGCCATTTAGAATTTTTTATTACTTCTATAAAGTATTTGATTCCTGTTTGTTTCCTTATAGTTTCATTTCTTATTTTGTCCTTTATAGTTATATTTAGCATTCTCCTTTCAAGTTTCAATATTATAATGGCGGACGTTTAATTTGAGGATTTCAAAATCATTATATTTCTGAAGTTTGGAATTGAAATATTCAAGAACTATAGTAATATGTTTTCCTTAATATCTTTTTGAGTAATGGTTTTGTTTGGAGTTTCATCTTTTTGCAATTGTTTTCCTTAATTGTGACAATTCCGTAAACGATGCAATTATGTTAATAAAGAGAATATTATTTCTTAGGTTGAAATCAGCTCCTGTGTTGAATATATACGATAGGTTAAACATTTTAATTTAGATTGCCTTAAATTGCAGACAACTAAACAAACGTAATGTTGAATGCGAAAATGTGATAATTACTTCCTACGAAATTAAAGAGCAGTCTATTGAGTTCAGAGTGGTAGACTAATTAACAGTAAAGATATTTTGAGGTCCAAACTTATAAAGCTTCCGCAGTAATAAGCCATTAACATTAACACAAGTAAAACTAAATGTTATAGCTGCATATTACAAATTGAAACTGATGTTCTTCAACCTAGCATCTTTACATCTTTCAAAAGTTTAAAATAAGCTTAAAATTTTGCTGTTAAAATTTTAAATTATAAGGTCACTGATGTTTAAATTAAAAATAATTCATCTTAAAGAATCTAAAAATGAAACTTAAAGTTTACGAACAGCTTTACAACTCCTTGCACCATTTTCATTCTTAAAATACTTTTTCTGAATTTTTATCATGACTTTATAAAATATGGTCAAAGTAATCAGCTTAAATTATAATGAGTATTAGTGATGTATCGGATTAAAAAAATACTGTTTAATGATTATCTGGAAGGTTAATCCATACAATTAGAGAACTATTATCCAACCACTGCATTCGATTTTCAATTATCAGTCAAAGAAACAAACAATCACCGATTATTAAAGATTTGACACCCAAAAGGATTTTCTACCCCTGTAATTGACAGTATTATAGGTTTTTATTTAAAATAACCATTCATTTTAGAATTATACATAAGTCGAATTACACTGTAAACAAATAATGCGATTGAGAAAAACAGGGAACCCTATGGCTTTCACTAAATTGAGTTTTCTTAGATTTTTCTCAAGAAAAATATAATAAAAAACAGAATTGTCTACAGAAAATCGTTATTCTTAATTCATCAAGTTTAGAAATTGAGCATAGTTTTGAAATAAGGAACAAGTTTACATATTATCCTAGTGATATTAAAAACGTCATATTCAGTCCATATATATAGCATGAATAAAAGTATAGTTTGTAAGAAAAAAATATAACTTACCTCTCTATTGTAAAATAAAGACAACCATTGGTGTTTTTTACATAAGGGCTTTAGGGTTTTTAATTTAAGTATATATTCTTCAATTCATAAAAAAAAAAAAATAGGGAGAAAAAAATGTGAATTGTTCAGGTGAAGCAGAAGAAAAAAAAAGCATTAGTCTTTTCTTCTCTGTTGTACGTTTTAAAATGTAAGCCATCTTGACAAGACCATTCTGAAAGAACGACTGCTTCCTTTAGTATTCGGTCTCAGTGCTCGTTGGCAAAGCAGTTTAATTTAACGCGATAGTAAGGCCACTGAGACGTAACTTTTAATGGTGCTCTTTTTACTGGATATGGAGAGATGAGAGCGCCCCAAGTGCACCCGTAAACGGGATTCTTTATAGCTCTGGTTTGTGCATTTCGTAGAAAATCCTCTCCAAGTACCAAATGCTTGAAGATACAAGGAAGAAAGTGTCGCAGTGTATTTTGTACAATAATTACAATTTTCTAACTCCTATCTATTTGATTTTGTGATGTAACAGTAACATTAATTAGATTTCTGTTTTAAACTGATAAAGAGCCGAAGGAAAACAAATTAATTCGACGAATTTTAATTTTCGGAGATCTTTTGTAATTTATGTCCTCTAGCGAAAAATACGTTATTTCGCATTCTTATTTATATCTATGTTTCTTTGAAAGAATAAAATCAACTGAATTATTTTGTTTGGATTTCTGATGCTTCACAGTGGAAGTTCTAAAATGTTCTAAAATAAATGTTGTAGTTTGTATACATTTAAAAGGCCATATTTGCTGGAAAACGGCGGAGGAAACTGAGACTTACTTGTTTTCCTCGACGTCTATACAATAAGATTCCCAATGTGGAGCGTAATTAACCCTTTTTGTAACTAATATTTCAATTGAAGTGCTTGATAATAATATTTACAAATTAATGATACTATAAAAGTGCTATGTTACGAAAAAAATTATTAATGCATTTATTTACTTTTTACTCTCTAAATGTATGCTAGGTTTCTCATTTGTTTTCATTAAACCTTAAAGATTATTTGATCTTTAAGATTGATCTTTCGGTAAGACAAACAACAAGCCAAAGAGATGCATGGACTAGGAAAAGTTTCCAAGATGAAAATTATAGTGCGTTGTTGTACTCAACAATAAAAATAGTACGAATCTGAGAGTACGAATCAGAACTATGCCTTTCTGCTATTTATGCAAATTAATAAAATTCCATTGTTCATGAACTCCCGGCGTTTCATGAGCGCATGATTAGAACGCATACTGGATCTTACATAAGGAGCGCACAGACTGACAGATCTGACTTGTTTTACTGTTTCGTCAGGTTAAGTAGTGTGCGAAAATATCTTTATGACCCATCTCTCAGCGGTTTCAGAGAATATGTATAATAAGCTTAAGACAAGCCTGGTGGCTTGTAACCCACTTTCAGATGCTACGGATATGTCACCCACTTCCTTGGTCGGAGACATGCGGTAATCAGGTGATGTTGGCAACAATGGGCCTGGAGAGCATCCCAAACCGGCACGACGGATCTGGATATCCTCTGGAAACAAGCGCTCGCGAACATTGTGCAAGCACGAAAGCAGCGACAGTGATACCAATGGTGCTCATGTCCTCTATCCAAAATCACTTAACATTCTCTGCACTTCTTGAAGAGGATGCATCTAGTATAAAAAGAAATCATTCGGTGAGGACTGGCTGACCTAGGGTTTCTTTTTCGCCATCAGTTAAGACTGATTCCGGAAGACTCCAATAGTGCTAAAGTCGAGTGTCACAAGCCAATCACAACCTACGATAATAGTTTGTGAAGACAATTCCTACGAGTCCCCTGGTATTGCTAGAACGCATTTTGAAAGCACGACTGTACTTTGACAATATTTTGCAGCCAATTGAATTGCTTACGCTTTCACATCTTCAGGGCAAATTACAGGCGTGATAATGCCAGATGTCACACGGAGAGACTTTCTCAACAATGCCTCCTTTCTCAACAACGCTTCTCATGAGAAGTCAGGTCGCCAGACTTCTCACAAATCGAGCATGTCTGGAATACGTTGGGAAGGCAATTATCATGGAAAGTGACCGAACTATCTCAACAATTGCAACATTGACAGAATCTGCCACAGGACAACTTATAGACTATAATATTGTCACCGGTTGAATAGGCCGACCTACCTCCATCAGAGTCGGATTGCCTGACCCTGCTTCCCTACAGTGGAGTTGACTATTTCAGGCAAGTCAGAAGGAGGCTTGGAGCTGATCTAAGCCCACCTGAGAGGCGGTCCACCTGATTATAGAAAGCAACGGCCAACCTGATTATAGAAAGTTGCAGTTGCGAAACGAGCGTAGGAATGGAACGTCCTGACTTAAGGTATAAATCCAGATCCGGAGCGATATCCGAAGAGGTGTCAGTCCATCAATACCTGGGACGACTACCGAGAAAGGTGACTACCCAGCTGAAGGGAAGCAAAGGAACAGCAATTTAGAGCCTGAGCAGACGCTATAAGATAGTCACAGGAGAAGTAATCTGGACTTTTCATCTACAAGCATGATTACTTCCAGAATTCCGGTGTTTAAAGGAAATTAGGCGCCCGGACGATTCCCTTATTTTCGATTATTGTTCAGTTACTTTAATCCTCATTAAAGTAAAATAGTTATCATTTCCAGTCCGAAACTGTAAATGTATGAAACCTTTATTTGAGCTACCCGTAATCGAGTCAACTCAGTGGTAACAATATGACTATCATCGCCAGAGGAGGATTTAATGGCTATTAACATGTGACATTTATAGCATCACTATTCTATAAGAAAAATGTCTATTTGCAATGAAAATGTAATCATTTCTTAATCTTTCGATAATCGTTATGTATGTGAAGCGTTATAACGATATAACTCTTTATTTGGCTTTCATCATATATTTTTTTTTATTTTTTTTGGACAAAGTCTAGCTATTAAAATTTTCTAGATTTAAACATTGTACTTATGTGATATGATTAGCTATTAATTTTATTTTGTTCGATTAACTTGATATTATGTGAATATTTAAGGTGAAGAAAAGAAATCAAGTAAAGTGCCTTACATGAAAATATTCTCTTCAAACTAATATTTGTGGTTGAGAAAGAGTGAAATATACATAAGTAAAACTTATATCATTTGTGTGTGCGTGTGTGTGTGTCGCTAAGTTAATGAAACAATGAATAAATGATGTGACATTATTAAAGCACCAGCGGTTGCAACATGCAATGAAGTATTGTTAAAATAATAATGGACAAAATGTGAAAGTAAAAATGATTATTACTTCAAAATAAAGATGGCAGATGAAAACCGGAATCCAAACTGATAATATTATTTTGACGAAATAGTTTTATTTCTCCCGGATTGTAATATGAAGGAATAATGGATTCATTTAAATGGTTCAAGTCACAAATACCATTGGGTGACATCTGTAAATTTGTGGATACCAGATTACCGCCCAAAAGGGAATAAGGAATATGGAAGCGTTGTTCTTTGAACATCGTTGTTCTCCAAACAAAGTAAAGGGTATTAGAGAACACAAGACAGTATGTTTAACTGGTTTGTTAAAGATGTAGAACATTTCTTTATCAAATCAAGATACAGGTGTGAATAAATTCAAAATACTTACTTCTGAAGTAAAAGAAGATATCAAGGTAATAATGAAATAATTTTACTTATTTCAGGAAGCAGATCAGAAATCGATAAGAAGATTTAATGAAACATAATTACTGTACGGTTTAACTCTTCAATTGAGAAGTATTCAATTGAATCAATTTAAGAAATTTCAAGAAAAGACTATTTAAGGGTAATTAAGATTATTTCTGTGTTAATCGAGCATCGTATTTGTATATATCATACATTGAATATATTTTGTTTATCTTTCAAAGAGGAAGTATCTTCTCATCAAGTTATTTCGATTTTGTAATTTCACTTATTTCAATTCTCAAGCTGCACTAAGTAATTACAATCATATATATTCTCGTATTTTATTTATTGTATTAAATTTTATCCACACTTTATTTAACGTAAATAATAAGATATTATACAGTAAAAACTCGTTTATCTGAATTTCGCTTATCCGAAAATCTGGTTTATCCGAAACAATTTTCAGCTTGTTTCAAAAAGACACAAAAACATTTTTCCGTCTTTAATCAATATTTAATAGCGTACACAAACGATTATGTAACTGTAATTTATTAGAAAAAATAATCAACAGTGTATCAATAATTAAAAGGTTTCAAAAATTGTTAGTCAGTACTCTAGACACTATAATTTATAGTGGAATGCTACAGTTTATTCTTTAATGTATCACATTCACATTCACATTTAATGTACATTATATATTATTACACTATATGCCGAATTATCCGAAATTTATCAGAAACGGACATTATCCCATCGTTTTTAGTGTAATGAAGTGATTGAATTTAAGCTTAGATAATAAATTAAATAAAATACTGCAACGGAATGCTCGAGGTACTTTACCGGCTGGCTTGGTTACTTGCCATGTTTGTGATTTTCTTGGTTCTTTTTTTCTTAAAACAGATCTTATGGTTCATCAGTCCTAGGTGAAATTGTGTACCGATTTTTTTTCCCTGAGGTTAAATGTGAGAGTGCTTTAGGCTGACTCCCCTAAATCTACTTCTTCTTCATAGGACACGTGGAATTTTACCCCCCTGCACCCGATAAACCACCTTGGCCTTTTATGGTTTTCTATAACCTTAACCTTACAACAATTAGTCAAAAACTTTTGATATTTAGAAATTTTGAAAAGTTTAATAAATAAATTTATATTTAATAAACAAATAAATTTAATAAATTTTGAAAAAATAATAAATAGGCAAATATAACTTTAATAACTATAATTTTGTCTTAGCTGTTGGTCAGTTTTGGAGTATTATGGTAAAATCATTAAATTTGAATTGGAAGAAATGAACAAAGCTAGAATTTTTTATGCGAGTAAAATCCAATCAAAAGATGATTTGAAAAATTTAAAAATCATTTATTTAAACGTAATCTTTCACTCTTTTTGAAGCCATTAAGTATTGGTGGTCCTAACAATTCCTCCCGAGACTTGATAAGTGAAAGTGAAGAACTTCTAGAAGTCGAGATCACATGAGCGAAAGTGGAGATCGGTGTTGGTGGTGTCCTTTCATCTATAATATATGGACGTTCAGAGGAGGATTGGAAAAAAATTAATATTATATCCAATATAATCTCTGAAGATGAGAGTGGGACGTTAAATTTTAAAAATTTTGGGAACTTACGAGAGAGCCCACTTCTATCATCCGGATCAATATTTGCAGAAAAAATACTTTAAGTGGTTGCAGTGATCATTTTTATATCCGATTTTATGAAAACCTTTAAATAATGGAGAATTTCATTTAAGCTTCTATTATTTACAAAAAGAAACTTAATTTTTTAAACAAAATTGATTTCTACGGCTGTTTCATTAAATTTGGGCGAGAAGGCGTTTGTTAAAAGTTGAAAGTAAAGTTTTAAAATCAGAACTATTTAAACTACTTGATTTAAATAGCTACTTCCTTAAAAATATATTGTTCCATTTTAGTAACGTCTAAAATATTTATGATAGAAAGATAGGTTGAATTGAAATTATTTTTCATGTAATTATTGTAGTTAGTTATATATTATAATGATACAGATTATCATAGTTGGAAAAGATATGAAAAATTTGATAAAGCGGCTGAGTAAAGAAATAGTTGGATAATTGCATCTAAAAATAATACGTTGAATGAAATTAAAATTTCAAAAGTAAATTTTTATGTCTTACATTATTATAATTCTCAAAATAAATTTGTAATGGGACAAGGAAATTAACGTGCGTTAGTACATTTTTACAGTAAAATAAAC
>JAFIDM010000001.1:135606822-135634041 GCA_023159025.1 Thereuonema tuberculata
TTTGTTTTGTTTAGTTATGTGCGTTCTTTGGTTTATTTTACTGTAAATTTGTAATGATTTGGCAGCTTTACATACTTCAAAAAAAAAATCCAAAAAAATCTGATATTTTTCGATTAAGGGAACTTTTTTTAAATCAAAACTCCCATGAATTCTATAGTAAGCAATTGTCAGAATAAAACTGTATCACCTTTCTCGGCATAGATTAGTCAATCTGCTTTTGCTCCATTAAAACCAATGAACTATAAAAGAAATTCATACAGTAGTATGAATTTCCACAATTTATTAATCTTAATATATTTTTGACTAATCATTACCATCATCTACAAACATTTCTTAATCAAATATTTCATCAAATAGATCTACTCTGGAGCTACATCCAAACTTTGTGTATCATTTATATTCTAGAACGAAGATTTACTTCTTTCTGTCTTCAATTACAATTCACAAATCTGAAGAAACTGGATAGGGGAATAATAAGAGATGAGTTTCGGTGTTGTGTTCTTAATTTAAAACGTAACAACACATGGTGCAGAATATTTGTTTATTATACATCGCTTCTGATAAATATCTATTATTTATTTATAGAAATGTAATTTTAATGGAATATAATGAAAATTAGTAACTAAAGAAATTTCTTAATACAATATTGTTAATGGTTGTAATGAGAAAAAGAGAACGTTTAAAAAGACCAGGTTCTAAAAGCTTTTAAAAATTTCATAGTATTTATTAATGTATTTATTAAAACATTAGGATAATAATTTTATCTTACATTTATAATTTATTAATCTTTTCCTGTTCAGGGACACTTTAATCGAAAGATATGACAGTCATTTGAAAAACAAGAAATTATTAATTATTATTAATATAGGCTAATAATAATAATAATTGATGTGTAGGTAAATTAATGTCTAACGATCTACAAAACTACATATACCTATATTGATGACCATTCAATCAGTTGAATAAGTAAATCATTTTAAATAAAGTAGAAATCATCCAACGTCATGGATATGTCGTTTATTTTTTTTTAAAGTAAACGAGTTTTGGTTACACGGACAAATACATAAATTATATATTGTGTTATAATGATACAAAATAAGGTAAGATCTGTCTTCTTTTCTCTCTTACGACTATTTATGTATGTTTTTCCGCTGGTCGACCAGTGAATCGTTTAGCTAGTCGGACCAACATTTCTTTCGTCTGCTTTTTTTTTTCTTGACAATAGGTCGATGCTGCTTGTGGGATTCTATCTAATTCCATTCTGCTAAAATTGTGTTTCCAGTTTCCCTAGATCTGTTAATGGTTTTATTCACATCTTCACTGCATTTGAATATTGCATATGTGAACGTTAGTTTTCCGATAATAACTTGGAAATCTGCAATTGATCTGAGTGAGTTCATCACTTTATTCTTTAATTTATTTTGTAGCTCCATGTTTCCGAATCAAACGAAATAATATTACAATGGATTTCATAGTTTTTTTGATTTACTCAAGGATTAGTTTATTTTTAATGGTAATCTAACAGTTCTGTTACCACTACCTGTCAATTTTTAATTCAGAATACAAAATACTACATGTCAGAAAGCAAAATTGTGATATTTATTCGATTTCTTGATTTTATTAAATTAGGAAAAAAATTGATCTGGTTGGTGTAATTTGAAAGTTCTTGTTTTAGTAGATGACCCTTTTGTAAATGTCTAAATGCTGTTAAGTAGATAGTATCTTTTGTATTTCTGTTATAATACTTTTTCATTGAACCCCATCTATTTTGTTTTCTACAATCTTTATTACAATCTTTATTTTGTCTAATTAGAAATTAAAAATGATGGACCATAAAAGAGAACATTGTCCAACTAAGAGATGTTTTTGCTTTTTGCTGTTTGTTTGTATTTATTTAAATGTACGACCATGAAACCAAAATTAAAGGTAGTTTTCACATCATGTTTTTAACAGGAGACTTGCAGTAAATCGATTTATTTGCTTTTAGCTTGCTATTAAAATGATGAAAATACCATAAAGGGACATAAATTCAGATTAAGTTTTTTCCTTAATAAAATACTTCCTTGGAATTCTGATACTCGAACGACCACTTTAGTGGTTTCGTTCTGCAAATATTGACATGACGATGCAAGTGGTTTGTCTCGTAACTTTCAGGAAGTTTTAAAATTTAATGCATCACTTTCCTCTTCAAAGCCCTATGTAGTAAATAAAGAAATGTTTGCTTTTTGTTTATTGTTTATTTATCTATCTTAATTTAATGAAAATTTTCATTAAATTTCGAAGTCGAGTTCGTAACGATCCATTACATGGCGGCATTGAAATTGCAATGTGTATCGCTGCAATTACAGCAATTCTATCTATCTATCTATCTATCTATCTATCTATCTATCTATCTCTTCCTACCTATCTATTTATCTATAAGTATCTTTTCTATGTATAATCATTACAGATGGAATGAACTTTAAAAAGTACTTGTGTTTCAAGTATTGCTAATATTGGTTAAATACATGATAATATATATAATAATGTCTATTTCTCTAATCTGTTCTTTGCCTATTGGCTGCCTTTATCCTATATCTTTTTAAATTCTTTATATGTCAAAGTAATATTTAACTACTTAGTAATACTAAATACTTTATTTTTAGTAAATACTTTATTAGAAAATTTTACCGAAATATTTGCAATCATTCTTAGTGATACAATGAGCACATGATCTCATTTTCTGTCTTCAGTTTTTTTCAAAATCCAATAAATTTTGTAATACATTTTAAAGTTATTTAATAAATTTTAAGTTACTTAACAAATCCACTTATTTTAAAGACAATTAAGAAAGGCGCTTACCTCCAAAAAATAATTTTAGTGCTTCAGCTTTATAGAAGATTACGTATTATTCATTGTAGATTATTTACAGCCAAGAAACTATTGAAAACGATTTTATTTTCTAAATAAAAACAAAAAAAAGACAACATTTATTTTAACGAAATTATTATATCTTCATGGAAGAGGAACAATAATATCTAAAACAAACATCTATCACAAATTTAATTACATAAAGAAAGAAAATCGTCATTATCATATTCTAAAACATACTTTCGCTCTCAAACAATATTAACTACTGCGGTGTCGGGCCCACCGTTCGACTTCAACTCTAGCGACCCCAATGAGCCTATAATGGATACTGCAATTTAACTTTATCTGGATAAGAACAAATCGATCAGGTCTTTAGAATTTCATTGTCATTTATGTTTTATACACATTTCTGATGATTATTGATCAGAATGTTTTTTAATCCATTAAAAATATGAAACTATAAATTCCAAGACAATTATAATTTCATTCAGTTACTGTTTTCTTGGAAGTTTAATTTCAGCTCTCGATGAGAAGGTATCTTTGAGACAGAATTAATCTACAAGATAATATTTGTTTTATTAAATTAATTTTAATTATATAGTAATTGGCATGCGATCATTGGTTTTGGTAAGTGGAGTGAAGAACTGTCACAGGAAAAAAAAAGTCAAGGAATTTACATTGGTTGACTAGCCCTGAAAATGTCCATTAATTTACCCTGGGAAAGAAATTTTACAGAACCCAGAGTGAACTGTAGGGCCGTCCATCAAGAAATAATCTAGAAAAAAATCATCGCCAGGATTGAATCTGGCCTCTCCACTTGACGCTCCAGTAGACCACTGGATCTACCTTCTTGAAGGGAGAAGGTACTATACCATTAAGCAAGTTATTATCAGGAAAATGATGAGGATATGAATTTACAATGATTCATACTAAAAGAATAAATATACAAACTAATAAATTTAATAAAAAAATATTACTCTTATATGTTTAATGCGATTTCGGAGATTCGAGTCTTAAGAATCTCTAGTGTTCCCATCATGGCGAGCCCCTAGAAGAGATACAATTAAAATGAATAAAAGTTATGTTAAAACATAAAATGCTAAGTTAAAAAACACATATTTTAAATCAATTTTTGAAATAATTTTTTTTAGTGACAAAACGATTTTACATAAAAATCTTCAACAAAAAAATTTTGGTTTCTTTTTTCTAAAGTCGTATGAAATGTTTTCGTTATTTTTTTTCTAAAGATTTTTTTTCTGCTGTTGTTTTTTAGTTAGTGATAATATTTTATTTTTCATTTGTCACTTTCATTTTTATGTCAATAAACAATGTACTGTATGTTGAATGAATAAATATGAAAGACAAATGATTATTGATAAAATTTAACAAATTAAGAATTAAAATTTTAAGTCACAAGATATTTCGCTTCCTCAGTAGTAAAACTACTAACCCAAGATTGATGATTTTAATCTTTACATCAAAAAGCTTTCTTAGCAGCCGTTATTAAATAAAAAAAAGAGTACAGGAAGTCAGTGGTGTTCTAAGCTGACTCAGAAATAAAGTCTGACTTCGAAATAACACAACTAGAGTGTCAAGAAACAAAAACATTACCGCACGAAGATATCTTCTGGATTATACAAATCTCGACTATTAATTGACTACCTAAATGAGACTACTTTTATTCGTGTATTTAGTAGAGAATCCCATAGTTCATCTCGTATTAGAATGGATGACAAGTAACGCTGTTTCCGGCTGACCGAATCCTTGATAGACGGGTCATGATTTGTGACACTTGGTAAATTACGGCCCTTTGATGTCTGCCACAGCCAATCAGGCAGCAGAATAGAGCCTTTTTAATGTCACTGCCAATTTGCAAAATCGACAATACAAGAGTAGTCGTTACCTACGCAAAGCCATCCTTTAGGGGCCACAGAGTGAAAATTCAATCGAAATATGCGGCGAGATTAACTTTCTGATACGGCTGCCGGGGCGGGATTATTACTAATAACCTGTCGTAAAGTAGAGCATTAAATTGTCATATGGTGCTTCATGGCATACGCACCCGAGACAAATTACGACGGATTCTCGGCCGAATAGGATTGGATTCCGCCTCCCCGTGTTTGGAAGACATAAAAATGTTTGGACTGCCTTTAAATATATACATTTGCCATTCTGAACTAAATGAAACTCTCGTTGTAAAAACTATCCGTTTGGAAATTTTGATGTCATATTTATGTAAAAGGACGGATTTATTTGAGTAAACAAGCATTATGAAAAGAGAATAACTTGTGTTATTAATAGTTGTTTTAATATGTATAATTTCCCCCATTTAAAGAATAAAAAAATCAATGTAAAGATTAGCAAATCCAGAATAATTTAAAAGATGCTTTATTTAAAAGATATGTAATTTAATATAATCCAGATACATGTTTCGGATGTGATTGACATTCATTTTCAAATCTGGCGAACATTAATTTAAATCTGAAAACAATCAACAATTAATATATAAACATTTCCAAAAAAATTAAAAAAAACGCACATTTGATAATAATTGAATATTCAATAAATGTGTAACATCTCGAATCTCATGATTTCTATTAATTAATTGTTCCCTATATTTTTGAATTAACAATGCCTGCTTTATTTTCAATCTGAAATAATTAACATCTTTTGCTAAAATTTT
The DNA here is from genome assembly GCA_023159025.1 of Thereuonema tuberculata. Lineage (NCBI taxonomy): Eukaryota > Metazoa > Arthropoda > Chilopoda > Scutigeromorpha > Scutigeridae > Thereuonema > Thereuonema tuberculata. The sequence goes on from JAFIDM010000001.1 coordinate 135,612,356, forward strand.
AATTTCAAAATGAAATTTAATTTTTTTTAAATTTTAAATTATAAACTTGAGTAGGATTTTGCATTAAGTGATCTTGCATTGCAGATGTCATCAATTTATGCTTTTTCATTCTATTAAACAACTACATCTGGGGCTTTCCAATATATTTCTTTATACACGTTGTACAATCTAGATTAGATTAGATTAATTGAAAGTGGGTGGCATGACTGCCGTTGTACATTCTAACTCATATACAACACCAATTGAATGTAGTCTGGGAATATCATCTTTGTATGTGATAAATTATTTAGTAATTTATTCTTTTATATCTACATTATTTTGAACCCAAACTTTTGAACCAATTTACATATGTTAGCAGAAACATCACGACAGTAAGATACATGTTTCTCTTTTCTTGTCTAATTACAATTTTTTTCTTTTTAAGTGTATTTGAGAATTATTTAATCTATTTAATCCATTTAAAATTAATTTCAAAGGATAATTATTCATTAATAAAAAATTGATAGTCTCTTGCATTTAACAACTTCTAATCTTACTATTAGATGCAGTTTTGGATGCTCGAAATAAACAGTTATAAATTACAGATCTTTTATACAAAGTGAATGTATGGATTGTAAATCAAGTAATTTTCCAGTGAACGTTAGATTTCAAAATAATTTAAATTCCAAATGACCATTTACTCGGTAGTAAAAAAAAAGTTAAAAGAAAATATTTTTTCAATCGGAAAAAATCTGAACAATCGGACCGATGAGTGACCCCATTGGACAACCAAATATCGGCTTCAATAATCTTTTATCAAAACTAAAATTGGTGTTATTTAAACAAAAACGAAGACCTATAGTAAATTCAAAATTTGGAATCTTTTCCAATTATTTACAATTCGAGATCTTTTCCAGTAATTCATCATCTGGTAACAGATCTTTATAATATCACAGCCACGTAAATACCATATCTAAATTAAACATTTTCCCTTTATCTTTAGTTGATATACAAACATCTTTTACTTTTTCCATAACTTCAAAAGAATTTTTCAAACTATAATTTTCCAATTTCCATTTTAAAACCTTCAACTACCGTGCTAAAAATTTGGATTTAATATCTCAGATTAAATACTTCTCAAAAACAACTTAGAAAGAAAAAATATATTTGTAATAGTACAAGACAAGAGTAAATAATAGGAAAAAAAAATGAAAGAGACATTGTTAATTCAAAAATATAGGAAACAATTAATTAATAGAAAATATGAAATTCCAGATGTTACAAATTTTGCTGAATATTCAATTATTATAAAAAAGTGCATGTTTTTTAACTTTATTGGAAATGTATATTATTAATTATTAATTAATTGTAATTAATTAATAATTTATTAATTAAAGATTTAAAAGTGTATCCGAAACATGTATCTGGATTATATTAAATTACATATGTTTATAACCCATCTTATGAATTATTTCTGGATTAATTAAAACAATGGGTTTCTTTAGTTATTTGAAAGATTAAAAACATGAAATTTTTAATGTAGAAGTCATGAAGAAATTTTTTATTGCATTTCTGCAAATTTATCACTTTTAATCAAGAGTATAACGGTACTCATAGAAATGAAATGATTTTCATTTAAAAAAGTAATAAATTTAATAAACATTGATTTTGTAGACATCTAAATTGGTTAAGTCTTTTGCAGCATAAAAATGTCTATGAAGAAGTTGCTAATGATGCTGACCCAAGGGAGAAAGTCGTAAAAACTAAGATTTCAGGCAGTTGCCAAGGAAAATTGCCAAGGAAACTAAACACCTACTACGACATAAGACCAATACACGTACATTTCGTTTGGCAGAAATTCAAATAATTTCTACAACTCTCAGCTCAATTCCATAAATCGAAAGACAAGTAAAAGAATTACTGTTTAATAGTCAAAAGGCATTATTTTACCATTCTGAAGTTCCGGAAAGCCTGACATTCGGATAAATAAAATATCACTGTTTATTTAACAATTGGGAGTTTCAAAAATCAAAAGATATTCCGTACATTTGCGTCTTTGGAATAGAACACAAGTAACTTGAAAAATTTTCTTATATGATATATAAGGAAATAAATATTAATCTTCGTCTTGTGTTTGTTTCTTCAGAATAAAAGATATCTAGTATTTTATGTAATTTCGGCAGAATTATATAATGTTACCTCTTCCAACAATTATTTCCCAACTTACATTAGTAGCCTATTTTTCTTGAAATTTATACTCATTTCTATATATTGAAAAGTCCTTTTAATTCATTCTTAGTAATTACCAACTCCAGTGACTTCGAAACAAGTAAGATTAATCTTGGAAAAAAATTTGTTTCTTCGAAAACTAGATTTAATTTCGAATCACTTAACGATTCATTCCTTATTAATATAATATAAAGACAGCCTGTATTAATAAAATCTTCCCAAATATTCCTAATTACTAGTTACATTTTTATTTTCTTTCTATTTCCCATTAGGGTTTTATGATTTTCACTGATTCTTTTTTAAATCTTCCGTTAGATTTGTATAGACTGTGAGAAATATTAATCAGGTCTTTTAATATAGGAACTAAGGCACAACTTTTCTAAGATGCGTTTGCTAAATAGCATTCGCATGTACTGGGTTAGCAGAGCTCGGTTAAGCGGCATGAGGAGAGAAATAAAGAGATTGCAAAGTTGAATAAAATTAAAAACATTTATAAGATCTAGTAAATATAATTCTTAACACAATTGTAGTTCAAAGTTCAAAGTTCATTCAAGATCATTTCACTTTAACTTAATGTTCACTTTTAACTTTCAAAAGTTCACTTAACTTTCTTCTAATCTCTAAAGATTAATAGTATATGGCCACTTCAGTTCAGATCCACTACAACCGATGATTTCACAATTAATTCGATAATAGATTTCTCACCAAGTATGGATTATAATAACATTGGATATACTGCACTTGATTCATAAAGCACTAAATATCTTTGTTAGGTTCCATCAAGTCGTCTACGACTTCTGGTGACCTCATGCACTAAGGCTCTCCAAACAGATCTATCATTTGCTGCATATCGTAGTTGTTGCAAAGAATTCCCGGTAGCTTCCTTTATATCTTCCAACCATCTTCTTCGTTGTCTTCCTCTTCTTCTCTTCCCCTCTACCTTCCCAAGCATGATTATCTTTTCAATGGAATTATCCGCTCTCATAATGTGGCCAAAATAAGATAGTTTTTGCCTTAAAATCAATGCTTCCAACGAATAGATTGGTTGAATTTGATCTAAAACCCATTTGTTAGTCTTCCTTGCAGTCCATGGTACTCTCAGAAGTCTTCTCCAGCACCAGAGTTCAAAGGAGTCGATTTTCTTTCTTTCCCTCTTTCGCATTGTCCAACTCTCACAACCGTACATCATCACGGGAAAAACCATTGCTTTCACAATCCTAATCTTGGTAGATTTAGAGATGTCTCTATCTTTCATTATTTTCTCCAGGTTCGACATTGCTCGCCGGCCCAACAAGATTCTTTTCCCTATATCTTCTGTGCATCCTCCATCCTCATCCAGTCTTGATCCCAGAAAATCAAAGTGTGAGACTTTCTCTATCACCTCATCTCCGATTTTTAGCACTCCTATTTTTCCTGTTGTCATGATCTTCGTTTTCTTAATGTTCAATCTAAGTCCAAATTTTAAGCTTTCATCTTTTACAATGCCTAGAAGAAATTCTATGTCTTTTTCATTTTCTGCCAACAGGGTGGTATCATCTGCATATCTTAAGTTGTTAATCTTAATTCCTTCAATCTTCACACCAGCCCTTGATTCCTCTAGTCCCGCTCTTCTCATAATGTGTTCGCTGTACAGGTTGAACAAGTATGGTGAGAGGATGCATCCCTGTCTCACTCCCTTTCCAATGTTAAACCACTCTGTATCACCAGACTCAGTCCTTACTGTAGCCTCTTGCTCTCTATACAGTTCTCTTAATAGTCGTATCAGATGCTCTGGAATCCCCATAGATCTCAATCCAATCCATAATCTTTCATGGTCAACACAATCGAACGCTTTGCTGTAATCAATAAAGCATAGATAAATATCCTTTTGAAATTCCCTTGATTTCTCCCTAATCCATCGCATGTTTGCAATCTGATCCCTCGTGCCTCTTCCCTTTCTAAAACCTGCCTGTTCTCTTGGCATTTCTCTCTCCATGTAATATTCAAGTCTTTTTTGTAGTATTTTAAGCATGACTTTACTGGCATGCGGGATCAATGCAATTGTGCGGTTGTTGGAACACTCTCTAGCATCTCCTTTTTTTGGTATTGGAATGTATACCGATCTTTTCCAATCTTTAGGCCATAAGATCTTCTTCCATACTTGTCGACATACTTCTCCTAGTACTCTAGTAGCTTCTTCTCCCGCCTCCCTGATCAGTTCTAATGGTATTCCATCAGTACCCGGTGCTTTCCCTTTTTGTAGTTCTTTTATTGCCCATCTTACCTCAGAGTCCATTATCATTGGTTCTTCGTTAAACTCTTTTTCAATAAATATTTCTTTTTGATTTGAATCCCTTTTGTATAGGTCTTCAGATTTATCCATTTTCACTTGTATGAAACAATTATACACTTTATTTATCTTGTGTAAATTTACTAGTTCATCTTGTAGTGAATTTGCTAAGTAGAAAATAACTTCTTCTATTCTTATTGCAGTTCAAATTCTCTAATAGTAAATCCTTTACTAATAGCTTTGAATAACCTTGTATTTAAACAAATGTTCTTTAACATTATAATTCCGTATAATATATATATTTGTATATATTTGTATTCCGTTGAATACAAATTTCCCTAACTCTTGGTAGAACACTGTTCGAATTCAACAAATTCCTAGCTTCGCTATTTATCTGTAATTTCTCAATTACGCTGAATAATATTTATCAGTTCCGTGATAAACAAATATTATTCCCAGTTGTGTACCTGTATTTAATACCTAAAGTCTTTAATGTTCATTTAATCGAGTCCGTAAATGTTCCCCATCCTACGTGTTCGATTCTTCGTGTGAGTGTGTAATCTTCCTAACTCCTGGATGGATGTAGTAAATTGAAACACTACTTACATTTGTTGAGAACGTTGAAACATTAGCCACATCTTCAACTAATGTCAACTGCGATGATACTACCTATTCGCAATAGAGTCCGATCTCCGGTCATTGGTAACTATGATCGTTTCCTATGTTGAGTCCTTCGTATGGGTTCCATCCCTTAGGCCTAGCATATTACCCTACTATGAATTATTATTAAAATCTCTCAATAATTCAAACTGTTTAACACTGAAGGCTTTCGGCCTTTTACTACAAACATTAGATAATCTACTGACACAATTTAAAATCGATTTGTAACATCGGATCTAGCATCTTCCGATATTTTTCATTACCAATAGCGACAACGCTAGTCATGGCTTGTTTGCTCAACGCCATCATTCATCAACAATCAACAATTGATACTTCCGTCAGTTCGCCATACAACTTCCTTTTGTATCAATTCCAGACGTCACTTGAAAATTAATATATTATAACTTTCACTTTTAAAAAAAAATATATTTCAAAGCTTTCTCGATAATTTTATTTTATTTTTACCACTATAAAAAAAATTTCCAACATAGACTAATCAAAGAAAAACGTTATTTACGATCATTTTGAATCCTGTCTGTTTTTCTGTCCCTATATCAATTTTTATTTACATCTCCCAAAATTTAACGTATGACGACTTAGAGTATAGTCATTCTTCATAAAGTTTTAGATCACTGGATAAAGTTACAATGTTCCTAACTAGAATTCCATGCTTTGTTGTTTTTTTAACTTTATCCTTACCTTAATGCATGCATACAAGTCAAACTAATCAAGGTATCAGCCTGCTTTTTTCACTAATTCTATCATTACCTTTTCTTAGATATGATTATATAGCTTTTCTACAATTTTTTAAGAGGTATTTTAAGATAATTGTAAGTTATGTAAGAAAATCGAAAATAAATTCGTCTCTCTTTTAATATCTCTGACTAATATGCTAATAAAATGACCTATTATAAATGGCTGAATCATTTTCTGAAAGTTTCAACAAACTTCAACATAAACTAAACGACTTGCTTGTTATGAACAGTCATTCTAACAAAATAACCATCAACACTTTTTATGATACAAGTCGGCTACAACAAATCATATTGTTGTAATTAGTAGCACTTCGAACCACAAAATCGTTAAATCACTAATTGCAATGATGAAAATCTAAAATTATATATCGTAATATTTATGAATTTTCAAGTCTTCAACTTATCTAAGATTCAATGCTTTGTGGTAATGTTATTGTTTTCCTCTTAGTTATTCCATTTTTATGGTTCCCTCCTTCACTAAACGTCTCATCTAGGGTTCTTCACAAATTCTCTGGAATAAGTCTAATGAAGGCAATTATGATCCTCATAAACTCTGCAATAAACTAACTTTATGCATCTAATTTTTTCTTCCTTTCTCTAACTGTTAATGGATATTCCTGGAAGAAGTAGTTAAGTATTTTATGATCTCTTACAACAAAAACAAACCTTTATTGTAACCGTTTATTAGTGAAAAATGCAGTTTAGTAAGCATCGCATAGATTAATTGAATAGTCTTGTTGAAATCAAATATCATTATAACAGTTGATATGAATTGAATTTTGGATATTAAAATTTAGATTGATAGTAACAATCACAAAAACGAACACAAGTTGATTCATTGTCTGCTGAAAATTACAACAACAATACATTACAAATCCTGATTCTCTTTTTTTCTCTATAACAATTTCAACAAAAACATAAACATAAAATATAGATTTATTAATTAAAAGAATGCAGTATATTTCTAATTCTTTCCAGTGTTTTATGATAGTTATGTATTATGGCTATTATTTTAATTTTCCAGGAATTAAATTGCAAAGTAATTGTAAATAACTAGTCATCCAAAAATAAAAGTAAAGCGTTCTAATCAGGAAAATTTATACAGAATATTAAAGCAATGTAATTTGTATGGAAATTTTAAGAAGCAATTGCTGATGACAAAGTTTTTGTTAGACATTGCTTTATGTTTCATAACTCCTGTAATATTTCTTAAGTAATATTTTTATCTGGCCCTCCTCGTAATGATTGAATCACGTATCATAAAATTATTGCCATGTTTTAATAAAAACAAATTTTTAAAAGTTAGCGAAATTGGATACGAACATTTCTGTAAAATCATTAATAACAGAAAGATAAAGGTATAATTATTAGAAAAGATATATGGCACTAAATTTAATTATTACTTAGATTAGTTATTAACGTAGATTGATGTCATATTAATGGATTGTTGTTTTTTGCTAATTTTTTTTTTGTTTATAAAAAAGATGTAATGTGAAATATTGTTAAATATAGATTTGTCTGTAGATTTTTACGAATTCTAGAGAGGAAGAGAAAAAGTTTTTTCCTGTCCTCAGAAAGTGATGAAGTTTTCTGTTTAAGGAAAAGAAATATTGTATTTTAGAAGATATTAAATGGAGTGTGTCGACTGGATGTCTGTGTAAAAATATTGCTTTAAGCAATGAAAGAAAGGAGAGATATAAAGTACCCGTTGTTCTGATTTTACTTTTATAAGCGTTCAACTATCTTCTCATTTATTTATCTTGTATAAATGACTTTTGTTATTCTTGTTTTATTTCTATGAAAAAAAGGAAAAAAATTTGGTTATTACTGATATAAATTACAATAAACAATAATAGTAAATAATAATAAATAAATACGTAAATTTTTAGCATTGCTGTTACAAAAAGTCTTAATGTAAATAAATAAAAGCATCTTTTTTAAAAGAGTATTTTTAAAATCCATTCTTCGGAAGTTTAATATAATTATAACCCATTTCAGATTTCTTAAGATTAACCTCAGGAAATCCTTTCGTAATTACCAATCGATTGTTAAGTACCTAAAAATGAAACTGTAGATATAAACAAATTTGAATTATCGTTAATCATTGGTATGGAAAAAGTTGTCACTGTTAGATTGAAACAATGACACCAGTGGTCCTTTAGATCTGTGAGACAAATATTCTTATGCTTCTATTAACAGTTAGGTGATATGATCATATTTTTGGTCGTAAAATGCATTTATTTATTTATTGTGACAATAAACCTATTGTCACATGTTTTTAATTTATTCACAAGAATTATGGTTAATCGATCAGATAGTAGATTTGACTATATAGAGTCACCTAGGGAGTCAGGATTGAGAAAAAACTTTAATATGGTTGAAGTTCCTTCCTCATTGCAAAATGCAAAGATATTCTACCCCTCCATCTAGCATTGATAGATTCTGAGAAGGCCTTTGATTCTTTAGAAACTACAGCAATAACCGAAGCATTTCTTAACTATGAAATAGAAGAAAATTACATAAATATAATAACATACATACATAACAATGCTACAACCAACTTCCTTTTAATGGAAAAAATGAAACATGCGCCATCAAGCCGGGCATCCAACAGGGTGATAACATTTCACCTAAGTTCTTTACATTAAATCTAGAATATGAAATGAGCAAATTAAATTGGGCACAGATAGGAATAAATGTAAATGGGAAAAATATTAACAATTTGAAATTCGCATATAACATTATAATCATAGTCAAATATAGAAGAGAGTTAAAAGAAATGGTGGAAGATCCTTTTTTGCTATCCTTAAAAGCAAAAGAAATAAGGCTGAAAATCAACCAAAATTGATGACAAACACAGCAAAAAATAATACGAAAAAAGACAAATCAAAATAAATGGAAAAGAAATTGAAACAGTTGAATTGAAACAGTTGACATATTCTTGGGCAAAAAATTATCATAAAAAAGCAATTAAAGAAGAAATTAAAAGAAGAATAAATTTGGGATGGTGCTGACTTGGAAAACAGAAGAGAATACTATGCAGAAAATAAAACCTGAACACAGAGCCACTCAGAACACAAGAAAAATGGACTGATCGTTATTATAAATAAAATTAATAGATAAGAGGAGAAATATCAATATGATATTAGATATGAGACTAACTTCATTGATTTTCGAGCCAAAATTTTGAAGATAAATTAAATTGAAGATAAAATTTTGAGTGCAGACCCTTTGAAGGAAAAAGAGCGCCGGGGAGACGGCAAAGACGATGGTCAGATGATATAATTGAAACAGCTGGAATCACTTGGCATCGATTAGCTCCGGATAGAAAAAAAATGAAGTGATACGGGGGGGGGGGGCCTTTAACCAAAATGGCTGTAAAGAGGGATAACTTTAAGAGTCTTATTAAGTTAAGAGGCTCGAAGAAGAAGATATATGCTTACTAAATACAATTATAATTTACAATTACGTTAAAAGCAAACAATGTTAAACTGACGTTTTGCAAACATTACATTGCAATTTCAAGGAGGCTGTTCTTAGTTTTCGAAGGCTGTGCGTCAATTGAGTTGGTTTCTCAGTACAGTTGCATTCGTGACCATCTAGAAATTCAGTAAAATAAAGATGCAACTAAGATTAACATCGTTATTCAAACTTTCCTCGAAAACAGAAGAAAAACCATTAGATCACCATGAAGGTTTGAATGCTAAAATCTAAAATTCTCATTTGAACCTAACATATTCAAATGGCGAGTACTTAAGCTCAAGCTTTTTGCTGTTGTGAGCCATAGAAACCCGTTGGAGCAGTTTACATAATTTTGAACTTTTAATATGAAGGCCCTTTCGTTTTTCTCCAAAAGAAGCCTTCGAAAATCCCTTTCATGATAACTCTTTCAAAAGATTACATTGCCTGAAGTTTCCTTCTAATTTCGAAAACACCGTCAGACGTCAAATCCGAGAATCTCAGGGACTTAACACAAAAATGCATAAAGTTTTTATTGCGGATATTAAAAGGAGTCGTAAAGTGGAATTATGCGATATGGATCGTAGCGTTAACAAGATTTAGACTCATCTACTTTCCTCATTTTCTCTGATTTTTATCAGGTCGTATTGGATCGTCCGGTTGATTTTGTTTAATTTTCCTTATTCTGTGTTTACAACTTTGATTCTGATATTTTATAATGATTTATAAATGAAAAGCAGTTTCCATCTGTTTAATTTATGAGCCATATATTCAAAGTTGAAGTCTTAAGAGATAAGAAGAATATTTAGTCTTTGCTTTTGGAATTTCGGATATGTATACTGGCATGCTGTTGTTTAGTAATATTTGACAACAGACATAATTTTCGATAATTATGAATCTACATTCCTTCAGCTAAACGGTTTTTCGGAAAGATAATTTTCTGGTTGGAAACTGCAACCCAAGGGCATTTATTTTTTATTTTAGGTCCTCAAAGTAGCAAATTTTATTACTTTTTGATTGTCAATGGTCATTGTGGGTCCCAGTGTTGCCAGGAAGACTTCTAGATCACTTTGGCTTGAAAATTAAGCTGTCATTTTCTCTTGGATTTTTACTTTCAATATTTTCCTTTTCTTTTCTCAAATTTCAAAATCAAACAAATAAACAAAATAACTTATTGCTTTGTAAGCTTTAATTTTTTTAACGCTTTTATTTTTCGTCTGCCATTAGATAGATACGTATTTACCCGTCACTCATTAGTGCATCAAAGATTCTGACATTTCTTAATAATTAGGGACTAATTTAGAATGAATAGTAAGTCCAATGTTCGTCCGTTCTTAACTCCAGGTAAGAATCTAGCTCTATAGAATGAGCATTTTAATAATTTAAGTTTAAGTAAAAACAATATCGAAATAAAAATAAGAAGAAAATCACCGATCTATTTTTCAAAATTATCCGAGGAATCCAATACAATGCTCTTCAGATTTACCAATTTTCTTCAGTTGGATACGTCTAAAATCAGATAATCGGCAGCTAAACCACATCAAAGCAAGAGGAAAAATAAAAACCAAAATACAATAACCCTTTAAGTAAGAAAAGTTTTTGAAAGTATTTTATTTTTATATTTATTTTAGTGTAATACCTTTATTACAGAAATTCTTTTTTCAAATGAATAAATTTTCCTGTTATTATCACTTGGGGGTATACTTCCTTTTTTGAGTTACATTATGCAAATTTATTGATTTTCGTTATAAAGAAAAAAGTACTTATTTTTTTTTTTATTCTAATGCTTATAAAGTTGTATAATAAATATTTTTATTAGCTTTAATATTTAAATAATGTCAACTTACATAAATTCTGAATTAAAACTACTAAAAGCTATCTTCAAGTTAACTTAATAGCAATACTATTAATATTCTAATAATTAAAAGTATTTAAATGACATTACCGTTATTGTATATGAAAATTAAACTTGTAAAAATGTATTACCTTGAGATAAAACTGTATTATTTCCATTTTTAAAAAAAATTATTTGTATTGTTGGTTTTCATTATATTGCTTTTAATGTAGAAAGAAAGTTAAAGCACTATACGCTTTTTTATTTCTTTTCATAATTACAGGTTTTTGATTAAGCAGTCAATTCATAATGCTTTATTGATTCAAAGAAAAACAGAAAAGTCATAGTCTCTATAAAAATAATCCTACCAGAACTTAAATACCATATTAAGTAGATTTCAAGTAAATCAATTAAAGGTATCTTTTTTTTCTTCAAGTTTTCCGTTTTTTTCAGTAAGGCAATATAGTACATTAATATAAACATTCATTTATTTAAGACAAGTTAAAATACTTCTGCTGTTCTTTTACATTTTTAACAAGAAACAAATGAAACTACGCAGTTAGTTGCCTTAAAGAGTGTTCTTGATGAGGCAACATTGCCAAGAAATCTTCCATTTTTAATACTATGTGGTAATTCAGTTGGCTGCTATTTTCCAAGAGGAAATAGTTGCTGTTGCTACCTTCTCCCTGTCGCTGTTTCGTTTAAACTTGGGGTTTTAGGAGCCGTGGCCTTGAGGCTGGAAAAATCGAATGCCACTCGTTACATAGGGGATGCTGACTTTTATTAGCCCTTTAGGACGGATAATGACGTAATCTATCATTCACTTGTAATCCGAGAGGGATAAGGACTTACAGCTGCGTTTAGAAGCAAGTGGTGAGCAAATAAGCTCCAACCGCAAGCCTGGACTGTGATTTATTTTTAAAGTAGCCATATTTATTATTTTCCTTTAATTTTTGAAAGGTTTTATATATTTTCTGCATTTGGTAAGTATTGTCGTCTGTTTGCTAAAAGTACTATAGCAGAGTAAAGTAAATCGGAACAAATCAAACAAATTTTTGTTGGAGAGTAAAGTGCTATTTCCGTATATTTTTTTTAATTATCTTAAATTCATTGTATTATATCTACATTGTATGTACAGATTTTCAGCAAATGTAACCTTATATTTTTATTTTATATATGGATCAGTTGAATATAAATCAAAATATTATACATTTAATGCAAGATAGTTATCGTTGATAATCGAATTTCTCGAATTATACATGACCTGCTTTTTGTAGTGTCACAAATTTTAGCCACAGAAGAACAGATTTGTGTTCGTAAGCTAAAACATTGCATTATTTCATGTGTTCAGATAACCAGGTACAAGTAAAAGATCAAGGGGCTCAGTCACTTCTACGTGAATACTCCAAAGTGACAATAATTTAATAATGAAGTTTGGCCCAAATCTGATTGCCTGAAGTCCAAAAACCATGAAGAATTTGCTGCTATTTATCCGATCCTATATTTATAATCTTTTACTAAAAAAATGCAACTCTATTTACAAAAGAAGAAATATTGTTAAAGATTAAGTTAGCATTATCAATCATGCATACACCATGTGTGTCGCATTATCGTCGTAATGCGACACACAGGTGGTGTATGCTCTTTTCATCACCAGCCTATCAAGTGGAAGGATTTACTTTTCAAAATTAAAAAGATGCTATTAATCCTGAATTTCCTTCAATTTTGATGGGTGTAAGTAAATAAGATGGTAATCTTATGAGTACGTTAAAAATTGTAGTTGTATAGTTGTCAGTACTGTCGATAAAATCAGAATGCAATCAAAATTGTGGATGTTTAGTATTAATACTACAACATAAAGATACTTTTTATCTTAAAATTAAAATTTGAATGAAGGACTTCCTTCAAGAAATCGATTTCTACACTAGTCTGAGTTTTGCGAAGAAATTTTCAAATTTCAAGTTTTTAATGATTTGCTACTTCCATTATTTTAGGATATCGAGGTTTCAGGACGTATTCCCTTATAAAAGATATCAAGGTTTCAGGATGAACTCCCTTATAAAAGCAACTGCGTATTACGTTAACCGATTGTAGTCGCGATCCAAATCTAAGCTTTAAACTACAATAAAATTTCTTAAAATTGAAATTGATGAACATTATTCATTTATTAATCAACGAAAGTTAATCATGATGTCCTTAAAGCAAGAGAAAGACTTCATTTTGACATTGCCCAAGCGCCCCGCTTGTAGTTATGCCACTAGTTCGTCACCTCTGAGTCCCGAGTTCGGTTCTCATGTGGGTTTCGTGATGGTGGACGATCCGCGCTGGACAGGTTTTCTCGGGGTTCTCCCGTTTCCCCTGCACTTCTCCCACCATACTTTCTCAGTCTTTCTCTCCATCTGTCCATATTTCCGTGGGATAGTACAATAGATCTCTGGTCGCAGTGCTTGGCTTCTGCCACCCACCTTTATTACATACATACATACATACATACATGGCTATATCTAACACAAATTATTAATTGAAGGAAAATTACAGTTAGTTTCCAATTGAGCTAAAACGGTAGTTGCTGTCATTTGAAATTCCAGCTTACATTTTGTCTACCCAGTAAAACATGTGAATTAAGCAAATTCAATGTCCGCAGGAAAGAAATTTATCTCTTGACATGCTTTAATTCACAACAAACGAAAAAAGACAATCTTACAAATATTTTCATTCAACATAAACTTTAATAATTCTAAATTGTTAACGAAATACGGATGGATTTAATAATAGTGGATTTATAAAGCCTTCATGAAATTTTAGAAATTTCTAACCATTCTAACCGTAATAGAATCAATAATCAAGCTCTGAATTGGTATTAATATCTTAAAAATTTTAAGTGTACGGTGTTTATTCATTCTGATACCTATCTAATCAGTTTTTCTCTACTTACAGTTCAACCCTTAATGTTATTATTGTAATGCTAAATATCAAAAGTATAATTACATATTACAAATGCGAAAAATAAACACGTTTTATGGCAATGCGTTGTGAAGGCATTGCGCACAAGAATCAGCAACGCAGCGTTCGGAATATAACGTTGTTTGCGGACTTCCTATTTAATGATTCTCCGCAAAGATTTGTCTGGTATGGTGAGTTCGCGGATCATCGGACAACCCACCTGTTTGGGAACAGCTCATCAAGACGCAATTGGTACTCTCATGGCAAAATGAGCTTAAGTTCCGTCTTGTTAAAAACACACTGTAGCTGTTCCTGTCAACCGAAGTTCAGGCAGTAACCATTCATTAATCATACGCGAATAAGTCGTCTGATTCACTGAGCCATTGAAAAAGCAAGGTCCAAACAGATGTTCTTCTGTTACTCCCCCCAAGTCATAATGTATGGTGAATTTAGTTCTTCTTCTTGAAAGAAATAGGGATCCTTTGAGCAAATGCTAAACAGAACTCTTCGTTGGTCTTCTCTTAATGGAAAATGTTGGAGAAGCAGGTTGAATACTTTTTCATGTTAAATCCACTTCTGATAACTCAGTCACTAATAATGGACGAAAAGGTTTCACTTTCAAATCCTTTCGCATATGTTCTCTCATTGTTGACAGGGGAATATCCGATTCGGTAGCACTCTTGCGAGTCCAGTTCACGGGAGATTATGTTATGGATTCTTTCACAGCAGCACATGTTTCCAAACGTGTTGACAATCTTCCCGTCCGATGTGAATCCGTCACGGATCCTGACGTGAAAGTCTTCCGTTCCCACACCAGTAATGTTCTCTTGGAGAATGGCGCCTTCCGAATTCGCAGCTGAAAATTGGTAAATGGTGAAAATTGTGAAAGTATCCCGTCCTTCGTGAATCCAAACTGTAGTCACTAAACGCTCTGGAATCGAGTATCTGCTTAAATCACCCATACTTTCCGTCACTGCTTGCTTCTTTGGTTTTTCCCATTATTCAATTGCTCGCGTGTTGTTAGTGTGCGAGTGTGCGATTGTTTCATTCTTGCCTCCAAGGCTCGTGGAATGACTTATTTCCAGAAACATTTTGTATACGACTGTATCCATAGCATACATTTATATCCAGAGGTATACGGAGTTTTCTCCCAATCTCTATATGAATAATAAATTACGTATATCAGATCATCATTTTCTTTTTTCATAATTTTGACTTCTGGAATGTGATAGTGTTTGAATTTAGTACAGTGGTATGCCCAATCAGATTTAACACGATCATTATTATGAAGACGAGCAACATCTTCATCTACACGTTCATTTAACATCTGTCGAAAATGGATAATCCCGCAGCATATCTAAAATTGTATAAGAAAATAACTCCCTTTTCAGTTTATTTCGTATAGAATAATTTTTAATTTTGTTTTATGATTAATTTAATTTGCAGTTATATTTTTTAATTATTCTGATATTGTAATTATTACGTAATCTTCTAAAGTCTTATTAAGATAAAGGAATTGAGTGATGTAAGGAGACTAAGGATTATCTTTAGAAATATAGCAATCAAAACTTTCATATTATCAGAAGTACAGTCTTTCTTGTTGATCCTTTTATGAATAGTTTTTAAAAGGAAATATTGATATTTTCAATAAACGAAAAAAGAAATTCTCCATTTGAATCATCGTTTCCCAAATTACTAACGGTTTCCGATTTACAGTTGACAAATTGTGCTTAACATCTGTTAGAAAGTGAATCCCTAATCGTTATATATATTTTTCCAAATCTACAAAAATTATACACGCAAGCACACAATGTCGTAGTTATAAATCTATTTATTTCCTTTCTTTGTAAATCTTTTTCTAATTCATGCGCATTGAATGTTTATTTTTATAAACTTTTATCACTAAATGTATCATAGTTGAAAATTCTTATTAAGCACACTGTTTTTGATATTTGTAGGCCATTTTAATTTATTTTAAGAATAACAAATAGATTTTTTACTTTATCAAATCAATAATAGCCTCAGCTAATTTACTTTAATTTTTTTAGAATGTTTAAAGTATAAAATGTAATTAACGTTGACACAAAATTTCTTTTTCAAACATTGGCGTGACCTTTGTCTCAAATGCTTGTGGATTAATGATCCATTTCCAGTATTGTTATTTATTACTATTGCTGTTTCACATCTGATTTAAAGTAGTCCTAATAATATGTGCTTTGTCTAGTGAATGATTCAGTTTTGTCGATTATTCAATGGGAATATGTCAGCATAAATGTGCATATGATATAATATGTAAGATCAAGAAAGTTTTGAACATTTCGACATTACACATTATTGGAATGTGTAATGTTGAAATACTGATAAGCTATTCCCGAAAACAAATCAGGCAATTTAATGTCTTTTTAGAAAGATTATTCAAACCATTATTGAGAACTTCAAATTTAAAAAAGAAAACATTTATAAATCGACGATTTGAATTAACCCCTACTCATTCATTGAATGAAAAAATTATCCTTGTGAATGAATCATTTTTATTTCTTTTGTATGTCATTAGCCTTAACAAGCGACAGTATTCACAGACTATTTTGCCGAATATATCGTTGCTCAGGATTCATCAAGCGAAATACCGTACGAACAGATCATCAGCACATCTTTAAAAAAAAGAATAACACCGAAAAATGTTAACTCCGGGTTTGCAACTTAGAGTTGTAAGGTTCTAAATCGCTTAAACGTGAAATTACCGTTTTCACTATTCTTCGTTTTGAACAACTAAGGTAGCCTAAACATGATACTTGGATTCAATTTTGCTGCCAAATTTATTACTGCAGATTAAAAGCGTTCAAAGCTAATTACGATACATAATGTCTAACAGATGGATGTTGACGATCAGGTTTGCGCGAGAATTACGAAAAACACGAGATCCCGCCATTACCCTCTGCAGCAGGAAGTTAGTATTTTTAATGTCTGTCACTAGGAAAATGCTACATAATGAATTTATTGTTTGTTTATTGACTGTTTTCAATTTATTAAAACTATATTAAAATGTAGTAAAAGTCTCATGCATTTTCCCGTATTATAATTCATTTAAATATTTCAATATTTTGTGAGAAGACTATTCTCGCGTAAATTACGTGAAATCACAAAAATATGGGATCGTCAACATCCATCTGTTAGACATTACTATATATTTGAAAAAAAAAATGGAATTTGTGAAGAAAGTGAGCTTTTATAGAAAACATCCGCAATCAGTTCAAAATACTGGGAACAATTTAGCTAAATTGGCATTTCCTTTTGTCGATAAAATCCTCGAAAAATCAATAACCGAATTAAAAGCTCAAATTATGAGATTTAATTAGTGAAAAATGATTAATTGAACTTGTGATGAAACGTGAATAGTTATCTTCTACATTCTAACTGTCAAATCATGCATTAATTCATAATTGCATTGTCAAAGATAATAGAACTTTTTACTACCAATCTCAAGAGATACACTTGATGAACTCAGTAATAGCATTAAATTAGAAATGCGTAACTTTTCGACAAAACTTTTGTTGTAGCAATTTGGCATGCTGTAGAGAAGAAATGGATGTGAAAAAGGTGAAATGAAGTAAGGGTACATAGAGACTATGTACAAGTAATAAAAACAAAGATAATTTTAAAACGTCTACCAGGATGTCAGTTTGTGTACAACTTGGTCTCACCCATTGTTAAAGATAATTTTACATAGGTACTTTTCATTAAATAATTTTTAGCAGTTTTTCTTCAGAATGTCTTGGTTTGAATGACTTATAATATCTATGCCTATCTATCTATGTAATAATAAATTAGGATACACGATTATAACTATTCTAAACAAGCAAATATAATTTTGTTCTAAAGAATAAATTTAAGGGTGACCCCTAATAATAGAAAAAAATAATAATACAACTTTTATTATTATTATTTTTTTTTATAATTATTATGGTAAATATATTAATGTAAGGAAAAATAAAAAAAAAAGGAAAAAATGTCAGAGAATAATAAAAAAACGAAAACATGCTGACATTGAAAAAAAAGATAAAGAGAGAAAAAAAAAAAAACAGCAGATATACGGATTCGAATCGATAACCTTAAGTGCATGAGTCCGACAATGTACGCACGAAGCTACAACAGACAACTGATATGTAATGGTTTTGAAACTGAAAAGAAATTTCTGACATTTAGGCTAATAGCGTAAATCCAAAGAAAACATGGACATATTTCTGGAACACGGAAAATACCCCAGAAACCCTATTCCTACGTTGTTTGGGTCTCTGAAAACGATGTTGAAGTTCGTTTTACGACCCGATCTTCCTTTCGGAAGTTGTTAGGCGGTTACAATGAGAAATATCTCAAACACAGAGGGCGACATTGATCACTGAAAATACCCCATTGCTACAGTGTTTGGGCATCTGAATACGATGGTGAAATCCGTTTGTCGATCTGATCTTCCTTTTGGGAGTTCTTAGGGAGGAACAGACACAGACGGATGGACGGAGAGGGCAAAAGCTATCATAATGGCTGCCAATGGGTGTCTAAAAAAAATATATGTAGTTTTGTTTCATCATTTGTACAAAACATGAGAAGAAGTTTAGTTTTAAATAAATATTGGATCAAAACTGAAGCCGTTCAGGCACAGCCTTATAGTGTAAGCGATGGTCAACCATGAGGCTGAAACGTATGACCCGGGGTTCGAATCCGAGCGTGGGGCATGGATGTTTCTTCTTATTCTGTTACTTTCTCTTTACAGGAGGCAAAGTGCGTCCTGGATCGTTATCCAAACGATACCAACATTAATTACCTCATTACAGAGTGTACCTCGATGACTAATGATCCGAAAAACATATGTGGGGATAAGTCACAACACCAATAACAGCTAACCTATTTAACCTAAATTCACAGGAATCCAAAATCTAAAGACATTTGTATCTGTATTTGAAAGACAGTTCATGACTATTGCCAAATATAAACGTAGATAAACTGCCAGAATACGAAAAAAAGCTTATAAATGAAATAAAAAGTAAGTTACAAAAAGTTTGTTTGCAAAAGTCACAAATTACCGAAGGAATGAGATGGAGAACGGATGTACTGTACTGATAGATAACCAGGCGGAAAGACATGTCTGTTTGGAATATGGCCATCCCGATTCCGAACGAGTTCGACGTAGAAGTAGGTTTAATAATAAGATTCATCCAGTCGATTAGGTCTTGGTAATCGAATATTGCTGTTACATCAGAGCTAGTTTGTCCTGGAAGACATCGTATTTTAAATGTAAAGCAGTATGAATAGAAATGACGAATTCTATGTAATTTAAGGAAATCAGGCTAATAGGATTATACGGATCGGAGGAGATCGACATAGAAGACTATCCAACTGCTTTCTAATTAAACTAAGTATAATGGAACATTAGTGATAGTTCGTTCGATGATGAAACACGAAGTTTATTATTTTATTTTGCTGTGTTTATACGCATATCAAGAAATGTATTTATGAACATATTAGTCTTTTCATGAAGAGCTTTAAGTTTGAGAAATAGGAAACAGTTTTTCATCAGATAATTTTTGTACTTAGAAATTGTAAAAAATAGAACTTTTATAAATATGAATTGGAGTTTTTATCCGTGTTGAGAATATTATTTACAAGTATATATTTTCTAGTGAATTTATCCAATACCCAAAATTTAATTATGGGCATTTTGGATATTTAAAGTGAGGATTAAGTTGAATTCATATTCCAGAGATTTATATTCTTCCACAATCTGTCGCCAACCGAGTTAAAGTAAATTAAATGATTTAATTCTTCAGCTTCAATCAATTTGGTTGAAGTAATTACTAAAATAAGATAAAAGTAATAGAACCAATTCACAAGTTTTACTTGACTTTCAATTTGGATACTTTATTTACATATTGCATTATTTGATCCACAATTACATATCTACAATCCATTTACAAACATTGCTATCAAAAAAATAAACAATCCAAAATATATGCTACCGTCAATTTTAATCCTTTTTAACAATTTAAAACAATAAATTAAAATTCGTTTTAAAATATTTTTAGGCAGTTCTCTTTATTACTGAATTGATTTGTTAATGTAATCCTTAATAAGGATTTTATTCAAATTAAAAACAAAAGGAAAAAAAAACAACAGCTAATAGTAAGAATCTATTTACATACAACATTTCATTGCTATGCCTATTTATTTTTTTATACACGACTAAGGCTATTTATTTATTATAGAAATATTTGCAATAGTACAAAATAGTGATTAATAAATTAATAAATTTTATGAAATTTATAATATATGAATAGACTATTTACTTTCAAAATTATGTATTTATTATTTCATTATTATTTATTTATTAGTTTCAATAAGAAAGTTCATTATTGAATTTTTAAATAATTAGGAAGAAAACCATCATTTTAAAATTAAACTTGAGAAACAGACGAAGAAGCAGACAAATGCAGGAAAGAAAGTAAATATCCAAGCCAGCACTGGGATTCGTACCCAGGTCGAATGGCAGACCTCAGCCTTCACCATAAGGCTTTGCAGGGATAAAAACAATTATAACAACAGCAACAACAAAAATAATAATAATAATAATAATAATAATTTGAAAACATTTGCTGGCTAAAAATTAAAAGTTTTCATTCGACCTGAGGATCCCTTGGCTACTTACAGCTCCTTGGACTTAACGGCTGAAATGATCTGCAAAGTAACTGCATAACTCCTGAGTCCTGATCTCTGATTGACTAATTCAGATAACTACTTCTGATCGCCTAATCAGGGCTGGAGGGTCTCAGGAAAGGCCCTTGTCCTGGGTCTGGATCAAGACCAGCTCCTCGATTCTCTAATAATGGGGAGGGGAGAGGCACAATATTTAGCTTTGCTCAGAGCATTAGATACAAATAAGCAGCCCAACCGAACATTATTTAAAATCCGGTTTCTTCATTTAAATTTGTTCTGAAATCCTTCATCCAATCATTTTAAAATGTATATTTTAATTTATAAAGATACGAGCAAGCGCAAGATTAGCTCAGAAACCAGGAATGATTACTGATCTGTCATGCCCTTTTTTGCATTCTCTTGAGGCTGCAGCTGTACTCGCCAATTACTTTTAGGGAAGCTTATATGGCGATATCTAATATTTCCTTTGTATGAAGATAGTGAAATCCTAATCAATAATAAAGTTTATTTATATGCGATGAAGAAAATTGTTTATACGTATTACATTTTATACTAGTTACATAATTCAGATCCAGTAATACTTAAAAATAGAAAACAAACAAACAAATCATTGTCTGCTTACCCGTAGTAATGTAAAGTTGTTTATTTTTATAAGGAATAAGTATTATTGGATCTGAATTATGTATATATATTTTGATCTCATTAGCATTTAAAGAATCCCGATCATGAAGTGCTTTAGCATTAATAAGATACTCAATAAAAATTTCGAAACATCTAAACATTTATTGATTGACAAGACACTAATACCACTTAAGTGGCATTTGTTCTTTAATGTTGTTTTGATCTCTCTTTC
>JAFIDM010000001.1:135634051-135705920 GCA_023159025.1 Thereuonema tuberculata
TTAAAGTCTCTGAAATGGGACGAAATATTGATGTCTGGTGAATTATGGAGTTATAAAATTATAGAAGTTTATAGTATTGATTAAAATAATCAGATTTAAGTAATTTGTAGAAGTTGTATGAATTTGAATATTTTTTTCATCGAATTTCAACTTTTTTGAATAGCAGATATTCAAAACCATTTTTGTTCGTGGTTTTCACGATTTTAATAAAGTATAAAAATAACAAGAAATATAGAGGAAACATTGAAGGAAAGTAAACTTTAAATTCAGTCACAGACAGCTTTTATGCTACAAGAAATTGTACTTTTTTTCATAACTACTGGTATTTTTTTTTTTTTGCTCCAGAAAATATTTATGTTGCTTGATATCCAGAGTTTACCATTACTTTCATGCTACGATAATCCTGAAAACTAAAATAAGTTAAGAACTTAATGTCAGTAATAGTACTTCAGGCTTATTAACACCTCTAACAAACAAAAAAATTTATTTTTATTTCTTTTTCTTAAATTTATATCATGTATATTCTTAGATCTAGTTGCTACTATAAGAACATTTGTGAATAAGAAGTAATTCGAAATTTAAATACTGATAGATCTAGAATAAAAGCAATTAATCAATAAAACTTGGTTATTTAATAAAAAAATCACACTTTGAATAAAATTTAAGTTTGTTTTATAGGATAATTGAAACATTAATAATGTTATATATCCAGATATTTAAGTATTATTCTAAACGTGAACATTCAGTCTCTGAGACACAATTAGAAACATTTTTGTAGTTTATAAAGTCCTGGTCGAAATTTAAATCAAAAGTTAAAATCAAGAAGAGAAATTGAGTAACAAATTTATCACAAAAGATGATTACCATTTTAAAAAGCTCATTCTATCTTCACGTGAATCTGCTTACCATGACTGAATTTAATGTAACTTCATTTTCATTTTTCACGACGAAACTTCACTTTAAATTAATGAGAAACTGAATATTGTAGCCGAAATAACCATACTTCAAGAGAGGTAGTGACCAGCCCATGATCACGTACAGCGAGGTCATGACTGTTGCAATTAATGTTGACTCTTATTGGTTGCTTTTTTAAAATTTTAATACATATATCAGAACCTGAATGGATAACAATGGATTAAACGTAATCAAAGACTTTCAGCTCTCACATTTTGACACTATAAAAGTAGCAAGGTTTGGAGAATAGCCAACTAATGATCTACTTTCTTTTCAAGATTTCCTTTGCAGAAGCCCTTCAACCACGCTAAAAGTATCAATGTTTTTAATTAAATGTTTTTTTCAGCACCAAAGAGTCCGGTCGCTACTTTTAGGATACTCTATTTATCAACAATTTCATGACGTCACACAAAGCAGTTTTCATCTCATCTAAAAGGAAGTTGAGATGCCAATAAATTTCAGTGTACTGATAATAAAATAAACACATAAAATATAATTAGCTTACAATGTATTACTGTACTTAAATTTAATTACATGCTAAGTTCACCAGATAAATTAATTCAGTTCAGGAGTTTTGTAGTTCAACTAATTGTGATTAATCACAAGAAATTTGATTATTTTCTGTAAATAATTACCAGGCATCCCTCGTGAAACTTAATAATTAGATTGATACTTACTTTTATTGTTTTCCTTTTAAATTTAAATATTTACGCCCCATCTATAAATAAAATATACTTCATGCGCATCGATCGCTACTATAGGCTTTTACATCAATGTCAAACAATCCCACATTGATAGTTAAGCTTGCTTCAAAAGAATTCCCAGTAGGAACTTCCAAGGGAACCATACAGGGCACTTAAAATGAATCCCAGAAAGCACATTCAGCCTAACCGAAAATCAATTCTTCAATCGAAGTTGGATGAAAAATTTTGGCATCTTTCTTACTTAGTTTAGAAATATTGTGAGTTTAATTAATGTTTCTCTAACTTTTAATGTTATTTTGTTAATAAAACAGTTTCTGATATCAAAGAAATATGATATTATGATGTAAATCTGTAAGTTCACAGCAATACCACTGAGGTGTGCATTTCCTAAATAGAAGTAACTTTTGATTTTTTTTAGATACCATTGGTTTTCTCCCGAAAGCCCTCAAGCTGATCATTTAAAGTAATTAAGACATTAATGCTTCGTAATGTAACATAGAATGCAAAAAGACCGCTTAAAATTGTAGAAGTCTATTAGAAAAATCATCTTAAAGGTGAAGGTTCTTCGTTATTTGCCAAGAAAGGAATTACCCTCCTTAATACTGGAGGGTCAACTGATCATACAGGATCTAGTATGAAGACCCCGCATGATCCATTACAAGCTGAAAAGAAAAAAAAGAGTAAGGATATAATAATAAGAAAGAAATTGCATTTGAAGCATTCATCACAGTTATGAGAGGAATATCATTCTGCTGCATATAAGTTAAGTTTGTTGGCAATCGGTAAAAACCAATGGATCTGTTTAGAGTTGGAACTATAAGAAATATTACGATTTTGAGAACTTAATTTTTTAGGATTTAGATGTTTACATGTTGAAATTGCATAGCATTTGATTGGTCGAAGTTTGATATTACTAATAAATTTTCTTTACTTACATTATAGAACGAAAATCGAGGCTCATTCTTAACTACAGTGAAAGTGCGTTGAAAAGCTTTAAAATAAAGTACAACCAATCATTTAATTACCCGGAAAGTTATACAGAAAAGATGAACTAGTAATACCAGATCTAACAGTTATGATCGTATAATTCGTCAAAATTATTGTTTTTTTTTGTTTTTTATAACTATGTTTGGTCTTTGTGATCAGAAGGTAAGTTTTAAGACTTGACTCTGGAACAAGTTTCTACTGGAACAAGTAAGAGTGTTGTAACTTTTTAAAATTATCAAAAGATAATTTCATGTAATTCTGTCTCACATTCTGTATGTTTTCTTTTGTTAATGCTCAAAATAATAATGTAATAGATTAATTATTTTTTTTCATTGAAAGTTGTTTTTCTTTTTGATTTTAGAAAAGTAAAACAAAATCTTAAATGTATTTTAAATTCTTACAAATCTACGTACAATAGCTGTCACAATCTTTGAAATATTTTTAATTATCGATGATCAGATTTTAGAAAGCAATTAATCGCTACAACACACTTTTCAAAGGCATAAAGCCTATCGAAAATATTAAAAAAAAATATTCATAATTCTTTTAATTGTTACTTTTGATGATGGATCTTATGTAAGTTATAAAAAGAGTACGAAACATTTATTTTTTTAAAGAGATATATCATAATTTTTTTAGTTTGTTATCCTCTGAATAAGTACACAAAGAAATGATTTCATTTAAAATTTATTCAGTTATATCTTTAAAAGTAGAAGGTATCTTAGTTAAAATTGTATAATTGGATTTATTAAATAAAAAATAGCATCCTCTTTCACATATCCTCGTCAATAGATTACAAATTTCAAAAAAAAAATCTCATATCAATAGAATTAGAATAGCTTAATTGATGACATTCTGTGTGGAGAAAGCCTACGTAAACATTTAAGCTTATACACACAATACAACTTTGTTGTCGAATAACCTTTTAATTCAAGTCGTAAAAAGAAAACCCAACTAATGGCGTCGAAATTGAAGTAAACAGCCACGAAAAGAGTAAACAGTTTACAATGAGACAATAAATGGAAAGCGGGATTAGGATAGTTCATTCAATGTTGCTGATTCATCCTTGTTTATTGGTCGTTTTGAGCTCTTTTTTTTCTCTCCTATCAAATGATTTAAGAATAAATGTCCTTTCTGTCAGGAAACGTGATCTCAGATGTTTTCATTCGAATGGAGATTTTTCGTTCGAAAAAGTGAATAAATAAATCTTTTATATTCGTGCAGGGCTTCCGATTGAGTATAAAAAAAACCTAACTTGTGCCAAGCTACATCATTCACTCACATTAAAGCACATGTGCTATTAGTATAGAATCGTGCTCTTACGAACAGTTTGCAATGTATGAACAGTTCCCAAGGTAGATTAAGTTACTGTGTTTACACTTCCTTCCGACAACGGATTTCGAGAAGTTGCATTGAATTTCTTTAAAAGGAAAAACATTACTGGATAAAAAAACTCTAAACATTTAAAAATATATATGAAACAAGTATACTTTCATAACTAACGACTCGTCAGTTCGTCGCTAAGGGCGGGCATCTCCATGTAATGCTCGTCTGGCCTGCGCTTGTGGTGTAAAAAAATGAACATTGGGAAATTGAAATTTTAATCTTGTAGGCTAAAAGTAATGAGGTTTTTTGTTTTCTCTGTATCTTCTCTCATTGCGTCACACACACAGAGGAAGTGTAAGAGATACTGAAGAAGAATTTGAATGTGGTGCTAGTGGTATAATGGATAAGAATTCGAATCAGAAGGTTGCTGGTTCGGTATCTGTCTCGATATTTCATTGCAAAAATTATTTCTATTTTCAAAGGAAATTAAAATTATTTTTCTAATACAGAGGAAGTGCGTTACGGAAGTGTATTAGACACAGACAGACCAGAAAAACTATAAAAGAGATAAGTTATTTATAATAAGATATATTCATACTTGATAAAATTAAATTATAAATTTCATTCTAAGTCTTCGTATAGATAATAAAACAGAAGTTAAGCAAAACAGAATTAGAGAGAAGAACCACTGTCATAGTTGAGGGCATTGTTTTTTAATTTCATTTTTTTATATTACACTTTATATATTTTACATATTTTATTGTAATCTATTGGTTAACTATAATTAGCTCTTGATTTTATTGAAAATAATTAATCCAATTTTTTACAATCTCGAAATCCGCTTGATTTATGTCTTCTGAACTGCAGCTCCCAAATTTCACAACTGCAATAAGAGCAGTTATATGTTTTACAATTAAAAAAAAGCAGAAATAAGTTAATTTTTTGTTTCATGACGGAGCATAAATGGCTTCTTATTTTCACGGTCGGTGCATTGTAGCCGACTCTGTTTCGTGCTGCTCAGGAATGATGTACGAGAAGATTTAATTGCCGAAAATTAAAGCGTGATTATTAGGCTGCTCATAACTGCACTGAAGGCTTTTTAAATCCGTAGGGAAAAAACCCACAATAAGTTAAAGGACGCAAGTACTGAGTGGCCATAATTAAACAGGAGGTGTTTGGAACGCGATACGCAAAAACTTGTTGGGCAAAAAACGGCCAAATTTCATGTATGTACTATTCACCGTGGGATTACGATTTCGCAGAAAAAGTTTTTTGTTCCGAATGGCGCAACCAGGGAGAATCTGGAGCTCTATTATTCCAGAACTAATCAGTAGGAAAGAAAATAAAAATGTCCAGTTGACAATAGGTTTTATTATTAGTAGTTACACATACGGTTCAATATGTTGTCCATGCACATTGTCCAACATCGGTATTCTATGGATCTTAGATTCTACTCCAGAGATTTGTCTCACATGAAGCAGTATTCTGTCCTTCAATGTTGTCAAACTGTCAACGTGTCCTTGATAAAAAAAATGCTTTCCAGTAACCCAACAGCCTAATGTCACACGGCGTGAGATCAGGCGAACGTGCGGGTCACGTCGCCGTCGATGAAATGCTGAAGTAGGACTTGTGCATTGTCAATCGTATGTGAGGGGGCACTCCATTCAGCACGAAAACAGTGGTGTCAAGACATCCACGCTCTTGAAGTTCCGGAATAAAGAAATTTCCCAGCATCTGTTGATATCGCACTGAAGTGACACAACATGCCATGGTCCTGTTGGTTGCAGTTCTTTGAAAAAGATACGGACCAATTATGAAGGAGGCGGTGAAGCCACACCACACTGCGGCCTTCAGTTGTTGTAATGGCATCTGCCGAATAGCATGAGGGTTCTCAGTAGCCCAAATCCGACAGTTGTGTATTGACAGTGTCACTGAGATAAAAATGCGCCTCATCACTCCATAGAATGTTCCCAGGCTATGCATCGTCCACTTCCATGAGAGCTAGGAAAGGTGAGGATAAAATTCTGTAAGGGTAAAACTTCAGCACTTTGCACACGCATTTCCATACAGTTGAAGACCGCATATCCAGTTGCCAGGATACCGTCCGAGCACTGGTAAAATCTATGCATTCACTTCCACCTCGGACGTTACAACAGTTTCAACTTCGTCAATCTCATCGTCATTCGATCTCTTTGTGTCCGCGTCCTGGTTGCACTTGTAAAGATCCAGTATTTTCAAAACGTGAGATCATGTTTTGCTAAATGGTAATAGTCATGGGACCATTCCATAGGCCCTTCGTTGTTCGGCATAACCGTAATGCAACGGACTCAGTACTGTTATTTTGGTAATAAACTTTACGAGCAACGCGTGATCAGGTAAACACAGCATTGCGTGTAGGAACGTTCACAGCACCGTAAAGTAGGTCGAACTGACCGATGCCACTCATGTTGAGGCTTATATCCGCCTGATGAAGTCTCTTGTCTGTCACTAGTCGGCTGGCAATGTTCAGCGCCAGTTTCCTTCTGTTGAATCATGGCCACTCGGTATATTTTTGTTAGTAAAAATGCCTGTAGATTGGCCTTTTACATAAAAATGTGAAAATGAGTTCATTCGATTACTAAGAAATTTATGAGTAAACCTAACAGCATAGTTTAAACAGTAAACTTCATTGTAGTTATCGAATTCTACCGTAGTTTACGAAAAAGTAAAAATAACACTGCGATCAGAATTTTTAGGTTAATTTGTAGAATTGCTTCAAAAAAATTAATAAAACTAATGCAGCTGCTTCTAATATGACAAACATTATTTATAAGGATATTTCGGAAATGAGTCTACTCAGTTTATAAAGAAATCTTTTCGATAATTTTCCAATTGAATTGCCCTTTCACAAACTATTTATTGAGAATGCAAAGTTTCTTTTCTAAAGGTTGAAATAGCATTGATGTTATACCCATTAGTAACGGAACAAACGGCAAATGGGTAATGGAGATTTTCGAAGATAAAAGAATAACAAATAGGCTTCTCAACACATTGAAAGAGATTAGTCCATCAGCATTAGATTTGCTTACGGCCAAATCGCAAAAATCAAAAGTTTTTTTTTTTTTATTCACTGACATAGTCATCGTTTTTAATGATGTGCTTCTGTAATTTAATATCGTTCCAAATCACATATTCATAGAAATGTAAAGAAATGCTTCATTAATGAGATAGTAATGCATTAATATTGTAATGATTTGTGATCATATCAATTACTGCTAAAAAGGTAAAATATAAAATTGCATTACAAACTGTAGAATTAGGCGGGCATTACACGAGTGAAATTTGGATGGTTCTGAGCAGGGTTTTGGCTAGGAATTCGCTAGTCTTCGCATGTTTAACCCAATTTTCCATTAGAGTATTTTGAAGTAGCAAGAATACATCTGTCCATCTGAAAATCACGCGAAGGTCTCGTTGCTGACGAGATCCAACTTGGCATATCGACGGAATCGATAGAACCTTGGTCTCTTAGCACTTGGCAATTATCGTCTTACCTATGTTTTATTTAAATTTTCGTTATGTTCTATTGACGGAGATCTTTCTTTACGAATACATTCTATGTAAGGAGATCTTTCTGTCGGTACGTATGTTATCCCTACACAGAGTGGGGCAAATTCCTACCGAGTTTGCCTATTCTACTTTGCTTGAAGTATTTAGCTAACAAATAGAAATAAAGCCCGTGATAGTGAATTAAATTCAGTGGATGGTTGTGAAAAGTATAATATTTTTATTATTTATAGCCTACTGTTGTTTAATGAACGATATTAATTCAGCTTAGATGTAGAAAGCACTTTGCATCTAAATCACTACATTTAGATGAATGAAACCATTACAAAATTATTCACTTCTCGATTCGCTTTTCCAAGTAAGGTAACTGCACCAAATAAGGCCCACCTAACGTTTAAAGATTTTTTATATTTCTACTGCAAGAGTGAAAATTCTGAAAACTGTCTTGAATAATAGTTTAAGGTGTGCTGTTATGAAAAAGTATATTTAGAATTAGTTGCATTTGAAATTCTTTCTGTAATAACAGTTTTGAAAATATAACTGAAGAGCCTTATTTGGAGCCCCTGTTCAAATATCAAATTATTCTATATTATTCTACTCATGACATACTTTAAAATGACATAAAACATGTCCATGTATGTTATTTTGCCAAAAAATGGGGACAATTTTTCAAATTAAGTTAAAATAGTAACGAGAAAAGCTTTGGACAACTTTTATTGTTCAACTGAAACAAACATGGCGAAATAGTCCACTTCAATGAACCTAATTTTTGGTGTAGCCACTAGAAGCCAGGACCAGTCTGAAACATAGCTAATCTTGGTAAATTGTCAACGTTCTATTAACAAAACGAAGGATGGGCCTTATTCTGAACCGGATCTTATTTGGGCAACCTACCTTAGTATAATCCTCTATTTGTTTTCTTTCAATCCTCGTCGACTATAGAGATTTTAATTGTGACGCATGGAAATATTTCAAATGATAAATTGTTTGAAGTATCCACCAATGGAATTGAGAAGATTAAATCAAATCGACATTTTTTTAATAGTTATCTCTTTCAACATATTCAACGTGAACCAATTGGGAAAGAAAATCTTATTATCGTTTGTTAAATTGAGCTGTTGATTAGTAGAATTGCAAAAAAAGTGTAATACACTGAAATGAATAGTCAACAACCAATGCCATACATTGATTAATTGTTATCATTATGATATGATTTAACGATCAATAATTACAAGTAACTTAAAAGTCATGTTTAACCACAAAATATACATAAGTATAAATGCATATCATCACCATTAATTACTTCTACAAGATATAATTCAAATATGAAAGGAATAAAGCTTTTAATAAAAACTACTTTGGGTCCATCTGAAGTTTCTATGAACTATTGTTAGGGCCTAATGACACTGATTTCTTGACAATGCTTTCTTCTGCCGGAACATTGAATATCTGTAATCAAAAATTATTTACATTTAACAGAAAGAAGCATCCGTTGATTTTGTTATAGACAAAATTTTAAAAAAAGGTTAAAGGTGTCCCCACAACTGGCCTATGCAGGCCCAAGGACTCGCGGGAGGGCTCCTGGCGTTTCATAGTCTAACGGGACTAGGTTGAGGTCGGGAGGTCAGCCCGATCCCTGGCTGCCTTTAACTCCAGGGAAATAAACCCGGTAACCATTCTACAAAGGGCTGGGTAGGCCTTTGGATCCGTTTGGAGGAGAAGGGAGCGTGGAAAAATTCCCGCCCTTCGCCGAGGTCGGGAATCGAACCCGGTACCTCCAACCCGCAGCCAAGCGCCCTTACCCACTCGGCTACCGGACCACAGACATAATTTAAGGTCTGCCGATATATCCCGCAAGGGACCCATGACTGGCAACATTTCCTGACCAAGGAGGGATGGGTTCATCCCAGCGTTTCATCGCCTATATTCTGCGAGAATTCCCACCATTTTATCGTCTGTATTCTATGGGAAAGAAACACGATCCCAATTTTTATCCCAGGGCAGGGTGTTACCGATTCAGCCGAAGAGTCCTCCTACCCCGCAAATAACTTATCACATAAACTCCCGAGTCAACGTTTTATTGTAGCAGAAGTAATAAGAAAACAATGTTATATAAACTTAAGAAAGTCAAAAAATTGAATGTCAAGTAAAAAAAATGTCAATTCCGCACTTTTGAAATGATACCGCTTCGCACAATTTAGGAAGACAATTCATATAGTGTATAGAATGGACTAGTCTTTATTTGGCCTAATAATGTGATACATCTTGTAAACTAGTCCTACTAGTCATAATGGTCAATCCCTATTCCAGAAATTCGCAGCTGCGAACATTAGTGTAAGAGACAATTGGAATCGCTATATTCTATAAAAGGGCTGTAGTGGGACACTTAACTCATAAAAATCATCCTATAAAATCCTATAAAAATCATACGAGTCAGATATTCAGCATTACGTTTCCAGAAAATCAATTCACTGTTCAAAAGATCATAGAAAGATTTAAATAATTGAATCTTAAGTTGAAACATCATATGTCAAGAAATTGCTTCCTTAGTAAGTCGTAAGATCACATAATCATGTCTATTGGGCTTGGTTCAAAGTACTCACTGCATTTTCCGCATGAATACGTAATTTAGAAAGGCAGATGTCTTGTAAGTTATTGACATGTATGAAATTTATAAGCCGAAATATCAAAGGTTGCATCAATGCATGCCAAGCATCTACCTTCATACCCAAACTCTTAGTGGATGATTCTGATATAAGCAATACAAATTTTACATTCAGAATTGCTGCCAGATAGATTAAATCGGTTGACATCAAAAGATGCTTTCCATCTAGGAAAGGAAATAGAAAAGTAGCTTCCAGAAATCATGATGTATTTGTAATTGCAATACAGATTAAAGTTTATTTAAGGCAAGCCATGAGAAATGGATATGATTAGAATATCTGCTTAAAATTTATTTATAAAAATTTATTTATTTATTTATTTATTTATTTATTTATTTATTTATTTATTCATTCATAAATTTAAAAACTCTAATTTATATGGATTTGAGATAGCATTTCTTGATAAAAAGCTATATGCCATCTACTATGAAAACTGTCAGAGCAATTACTACCGAGCATAATTACGGCAACCGTAAGAATTTCTCTAAGCCACTAAGCCTTGGATAACTTTAATGATTCAACTTAATTTATTTATGTCTGAAAGCAACTGACATCAATCAATTTACCACACTGAACTGTAAACCCTTTCCCGAATGTTAGGATATTTTTAATCATTAAGTTCTGATTTATTCTAGAACATAACTATGAAAATACTAAAAATATAAAAATAAAAACATGATTATTTTTATTTAAATCCATATTTATTAAGTAAAAGAATATTCAAACATTATTTAATAATCTGAAGTATCCATTATTAAGTATCTATCCTCAAACAAATAATGAAGTAATCCTACAGGTCTATAGGAAGTAGTAAGATTGATATATATTATCTTTAAAAACTTAGGAGCATTTCTAAATTAGCAAATGATTGCATATATTTTTGATTGACAAAAAAACACTTCTAGAGCTAATATTAGAGCGTAATGTTTAAGCCAAATATTACAGAAAGCTTAATATTATAGCCTATTGTCAGAGCTTAATTTCTTCATATATCTTTAAATTTGTGCTTAATTTAAAATACAAAATGCATAAATTATAAAAAAGCATGATTAAGTAATGAGAATTTTCTCCAACTTCCTAATTTGTTAGTTATTCTAAAGCCATTCATTGTGTTACTATTCATAAAATTCCAAACGAATATTCAAATTTTTCCAATTTAAGATTTTAAATGCCTTTACAATTTTATGGAAGTTAATTTTTTACTGTTTTTAATGTAAATTCTGTGATAATTGTTTTCCCATATAAGTTATTTTATTTCTAGTATTATCTTCATCAATTTTTCAACTACTTTGAACTTTGAATTGTGTTCAAGGTTAATTGTTTATTGGATTTTTTGAGTGTTTAGCAAGCATGATCTTCATCCTTGTATTTTATTGGTTATAATTACTTTTTATTTCTATTAATATTCCGAGAATTTTGCATTTTTATTTTAGCCAATTTAGTAAAATGGTTTTAAAATTTAGCTGACTATTTCATCTACGCCTCACCCAGTTTGAATTCCTTCGTCTGGTATACTTGTAGGTTTGGTGGTTTTTACAAAATTCGTACAATAGTTGTCTCTCAGCCTTACACTTCCGAATTAATCTATCATCATCTTTTAATTCATCAACGATTCATGAAAAATCTCTTCCCTTGTTGTTCAAAAAATAAAGTAAATTGTTTTGCTCTGGGTTGTAGAATTGCGAAATATGTTATTGTATTGCATTTATATCTGTTGCAATTTCTTTGAATGCAACCTAAGCCTTTTAAAGTCATGTTTTAAAATGAAGAAATTCTGTTTTTATATTATTATATTTTTTACTGACTTTATTGAATAATAACACTGCAAATCTTACATAACTTTGTAAATATATTTTATCGCTTGAAATTAATGGTAATTTTAGAAATGTTTTGGAAGGTATTCTTTGCTTTAGAAATTGCTCAGCCTAAAGAGACACAGCTTCTCTTTTTTGTTAAACTGTTTTTTTTGTTAAATTTTGAATTTATTTAATCTGCATTAAGTAATCTATTATAAAGAAAAGTTTAATTCGGTATTTTATCATTGTAAATTCAATTTAAAAAAACATATTTTTTGTCGGCGTATTTAATGTCAGGGGTTAATATGTCAAATAAGACTAAAGCCTCAAATAATAATTCTTAATAGCCAGATAAACGTTAATTCAGTGCAACAAATAAATAAAGTTGTGTTTCTGCTGAATTAATTACAGTAAACCTTTGATGAAATAGATAATTTTCCATTTGCTTACCAGAAGGCTTATCAGACGCTGTTTTAAGCCTTTAAATCCTTGGATATTGAATTTTCTTTCCAAAATCATTCACCGAAAATACGAAAAGTGATTCATTTTGTACTAAACTTTCTTTTGGAGGCGAAACTACTACATCAATTGTGTCCTGTTGAAACGAATTCTGCTGTTATGAAAGAACGTATTTTTATTCTTTTTGCCAACAGTTGGACTAAAACTTCTAATTCCTTTTTCTGCATGGCTGCTGGTAACCATGCAGAAAAAGGAATTTGAAGGTAGCTAATTATTTATACTATATCTGGAAACAATCGTGGTTCTCTCCCTTTGAAGATTATCACGTCTCAGTATTTTGTGGGTTTTGCTCATTGTGATAGTTTTAAAGAAATTTCTAAGAATTCTGTAAAATAAAAATAAACCGAAAAAGTAATTAAATAATCTGTTTAAAATGTCTGTTATTTAATTCCTAAGTTGCTGCTCAGATGTCATAAAAATACATTTCTATTTTATAACATAAGTGCAGTTCGATTGGTTTCCTGAAACCATATTTAAATAATGGAAATAAATATTTAACAACTTTACTCAATATGAAAGTAATAGATAAATGTAATGAGAGGATCTTCTTACACGAATGAGGAGCCAGTCAAATATCTTCTTTAGGCATTAAATAGATGCTGGCATTGAATTTGCAATTAAAATTTTCAGAGATTCACTTCAGTGATTCTCTGAAAAAAAATAAATAATTAAGGGCGAGTCGAAGGGAATAAATATTCATCAAGTCCGGATAGAATGTCTGTGATTGAAGATGCAAAGCAGTAATGTAAAATATTCATAGAAAATCAACAACAGAAAATACAAGATTGATTTTATAATTAGATGAAAATTTTCAAAAGAAAAATCTTGAGTATATTTGCAGAAATGTTTAAAGTGGTGTTATTTTTCATCAGTATCTTTTCATCATTCAATCTCATCCTACATGTAGAGTATTTTCAGAAAATTTCAGAAGATCTCAGAAAATCTTTAAGATATATTAAAATCTCTTGTCAACCTTTTTTAAGAATCCACTGAAATTGAAGGAGAAAAGAAAGCAAAATTATGAATAATAACTACTATGCATAAATTTAATAGTGGAGTTTAAATTTAACCTGTGGACGTCAAAAAAGGAAAGATTTAAAAACACAAATTAAAAGGTATAAAAACTAATTGTACTAGTGTCGAGACCTTTTCGGGTCTCTTTTTCAAACCATTGAAGACAGAAGACAGGTAAACACAACGTATTTAAAGCAAATTGTGACCAATGAATATCGATATGGCCAAGTCTGCATACGCCAAGGAATGAGAAAATAAACCAACAACAACAAAAAAAACATGCAAATTATCACCCCAACCAGTCATCATCATTTTAATCAAAAGATCAGTACAGTCAGTAAAGGCAAATACAGGAAAATAAATTAAGCAGGTTATGAATAGGGGGCGGGGAAGAGAGAGAAAAAAAACCAGTATGACAATTTAACTGTAGTCCAAAAGATACAATAAAAATAGTCATGCCTTAAATATGCAATCATGAATCTATTTATATAAAAAAAAATATATTAAAAGGTAACTTCATTGCATTCTTTAGTATTCAGCCGTATCAATCGACAACTGATTGTTATTAGTCCGTTTGATTATTATCAACAAAGATTCCTTAAATTTAGGCGTACATTTCTCAGAATCTCGTCCAAAACCCGTGTTTTTGCATGTGTTTTTTTAAATGCAATTTGTGCCCTATGTCATACAAATGCGTCGCAGCATTACATCCCAGATTCCCATTTTTAATTGCTCTAGCATGCTCTTTAAAGTGAGTTCCCAGAAGAGATTGGGATTAGCCTTTGCACAAACAGTCATGATACTAAACATTTTCGAACATCGCTAGCCTCTCCCACCTTACCCTTATTACAATTAACAAACTGTAGTATTGCATCTTTTTAAAACGATTAAGTATTTTAAAATTCTTTTTATGCGGGCATAGAGCTCAGGAATGTATGGAATTGAGATGAAACGGATAGTTTAACCTGGCTAGTGAAGCCACCTGGATTATATCATTTCTTCGTGGAGTCCCTTATTACTGCTTTAATAAACGCCAATGGGAAGTCGTTCGCTAGAGCAATCTTGATTATATTCGAGATTTGAGCATGAAATGAATACTGAAATTTATTTAGTATTTCCATACAATCCGAAAGTCTCGTAAGACGGCCATTTGAATAACATTACGTTTGATATTAATTGGTGCCTGGGAATGAAAATTTAACACAAGTCCTGCTTGCAATGGCTCCTGTAGACAAACGTGATGAGTTTATTATTTTCCCTTAAAAGAAATGTCCAAAACGTCATTTTGCCTTGATCTTCATGTTCAATAGTTAAGTTAAATCAATGTCCTGTGTGATATCTTTAAAGGCCCTAGCAATACTTTTTATCTTATTCATGCAATTTTTTTTCAAACGGTAAGTAGACGATTTATTTCTCATTATTGTTATTATTATTGATACACTAATTCTATTAGTTTATGAAACTTAACATCTATTTCCAATTTTGAATTAGATTGAATTCAAAAAATAAACTATAAGTTTATTGTTTAGATTAACTTAAAGCTAGTGATTTAATTGAGCGCGTCTCCATGTAGTGTTTACTTTTGGAACATTACAAAAGCGAATTCCTATAAATGTTACAAGTTTAATGTGCTTGCTTGTATTTGTTGATCCTTATTTTAAGGACATTGTTCATAATTTATAATAAACCTGTAATGTAAAATAATAAAAAGATATAAATTTAAGATAAGTTTATATCCAAATTTATTCAAAATAGATATAAAAAATAAATTTGGTACTTAAAAATAGAGATAAAAAATCTTCGTACTTAAACTTTTTCCACGTTATACTCTTTAAATATTGCTTTTTTTATTGAAAGACTACAACATGAAAAAAATTGCAAAATTTGATTAATGATATTTATTTTAATTGAAAGTATATTTTTAGTTATTAAATTATTATATATTACTGATTAATCTTTTTTTCCTCAACACGATATTAAAAAAAATATTATTAATAGCGTTGACTAGTAAATAGTTGACTTATTTATTCTGTTTACCGGAGAATTTATAATTTACAATGAATGTTTTACTGTTTGTTCTTAACCTTCATACATTTATCTTCCAATAAAAAACTCGCAAAGCTATTTTTTTGTTTTGAGGATTTTTTTTAAAACAGACTTTAAGGTACAAAAAACATCCACTTCCAAATGAATTCAACGACAGCACAACAAATCTTGTTGCTGTCTTCTGATCGTGTCAGGAGTCGTGAAAAGTAAAGGAAAAGAAGATTTTCTTCCAGTCTCTGTTTCCATTTCACGGTTCTACGACTCCAAAGAAAAAGTTAAACATCAGGAGACGGGATCAGAAACACATAAACAATTAGGTTTTACAAAGAAACTGAAAGGAGGTGAAGGAAAAGGAAAAATAAAGGATATAATAACGTGGAATGAAGTCCTGCAGGGGACGAGGCTAAAATTAGTTATCAAAAAGCGATGCAATTACTGAGTGAATCTCCACGGACTCTAGATCATTTTCAACGAAGGGCCACAGAGACATAGGAAGAGGTGACTGGGAAACTGAACAAGGGGTGGGATTTTTATATCTGTCACGAGACAATTTATGCCACCGGAGCTTTCCGGCAAATAGCTTTATCATCTCCCAACAAGTCCCACTGCTTGATGGGGGAATCGATCCATGCGTTGGTCCGTCCCTCCGAGATCCATTACGACAGATAAATTTCTTAGCGGAATGGGAGTGCGCGCTGATTGGCGACCGGTGTCACCGTCGCAGCGGCCGCAGAGGGAGGCTAACGAACGTAGAAGACGCTCCCCAAGACGAAAGAGCTTAAGAATAGAGTTACCATTTCAACAAGGAAAAAAGTAAATTTCCTAACAAAGACGAGAAAAACTTGGACTAATTCCTGAAGATCCAACAGAAAAGGATTAAATACGAAGAGAATTGGAAGCAGAAACACAACTACTTTAGAAGGGATTGCATAAATTAATGCAGGCGAAAAATTCACGAACCAAAAGATAAGACATATTGTCTCATCAGCCGATTAAAAAAAAAAAAGAAAGATCTTCAGTTAGAACATTCATTTCTTAAATTATTTCTTTCCAATAAACATGGATAGAATCAGTAATGGTTGAAAATTAAATGGATACATTTAGTCTGATTCCTTTTGGCAACTAGGTTTACGTACAGTTGTCTGCCTAACCGAGATAGCGATTGGGATATGAGAACGTTTGTTTGTTTGATGAACTATGAAAAGGAACCGTAATAAAGAGGGCTCGAATTGAATCCGAAATACATAAGTCCCAAACCATGTTAAGATACGAGTAGGAAATATTGATATGTTAATTAAGATTTATTTTGGTATCAATATTGATCTGAGTTATTTGATATTGTAGCGGGTATCTCTCATTCCAAGAATGAAATTATCTTCCATTTTTTTATCCTATTTTTTGTCATTTGTTGTCCTGTAACAGATATTTCTATATAACACATTGATATATTATATTATAAAAGCGTTATTCTGTCTGTCAATGTCATAAGACTTTAGGTTTTTCCAATTTTGTGACCAAACTATAACAGATAGATTGGTCATGCAAATGGATAAAATGTAGATCTTTTTAAGACAAACAAAATGCTACAAAAATCTTTCGAAAAAAGTTTTTGGTTTCCAAGATGGCGCCTTTTAAAGGGTCAAACTTTGACTTTTTCTCAATTTAAATGAAAAGTTCAAAAGTTGGAAGAGAACATTATATTAGGAAATTGTTGGTATTTGAAAGTTCTATCGAACTATATATCAGTTATTCACAAACGTTTCTGCGTTTGTAAGATACATGCAAAAATGTGTGTGGCGCCAATCCCCAATAAACCTGAGTTAAGCAGAGAAGGCGACAACGGGCTGGGAAGTCGTATATTCTCCGATCTCAATATTAATTTGCTAAATAAGTCAAGTTTTTTTTTGTAATGCTATATATGCAAGGGTTCTGGAGCGAAGCGACGGTACCCGGCTAGTGTATGTATATTAATTAAGTTCGAATAATCTACAGTTTCAGTGATCTTGGTAAATTACTGAAAATACAGAAAATATAGCAAAATGTGTTATCCTAGTAGCAAAACGAAAAGAACTTAAAAAAAGAACAAAATAAAGACCTGAATTTTAAACCTCAACTTAAGCTTTTAAAAATCTGGCGAAATGTAAATTTGAGAATTAAGTTTCAATATCAGTGAAATTGAAGAATTTTTGTAAATACATCAAAACATACTTATAAATGTCTTCAAAATGAAATTAAATTAAACTTTAATCAGTTGATATTACTTTCTTTGACTCCCGATGTATTTTATTCAGATTCGTCTATATCTGAATACTATTTCTTTCACCATCCTGAATTTCTAAGTTTTCTAATTTCTTGATAACTTTTCTGCAATTTTAGTAAACTTTTAACTTTTTAAAACCCTAACCTTATTATTAATATGTTAGTAAATCGCTCTTCTAGCATCCTTAGTTTGTAATTTATTATTATTTCATTACAGATAGTTTTTTTTGTTCAAAGATTTTAGTGACTTCGTACCGTTTGATCTGACAGTTGGAAACATTTATGTTGAAAACCTGTTTAAGGGAAAACAAAGAAACAATGACATTCAAAACTAATAAAAGACCGACCAAGTGAAATGTACCACGCCTGCTTTTCGAGTGATAGCGCACTACTGAATTTGTCACGATCGTGCATCGCTGCTTTCTCATCGTTTCCATTTACTTAATCACTTTGAAGTTCAAGAAAAAAAAAAGTTGAACTTAAAATATAATAGTATTTGCGATCAGAAATTTACACACGAACTTAGAAGATGAATTGATAATAAAACACAAGTTAACTATATTAAAATGTTTATAATTCTCTAAAGAAGAAAATTTGACGTTTAAAAAAAAAACCTTGAGAATTCTTGATATCCGTTTAGTTTAGCAATTATTATGGTTGACCAATCAGGTACGAGACTATTATATACTACAAGTGAATGCCATTCGTTGAAGGAATCTCCTGAAAAAAATTAAACTTGAAATGCATCTGTTTAAGAATTGAAAAGAAATCCTTCCGTTAAGGTTTGATGTTTTTTAATAATTGTGATTTCTTTATTTTTTTAGTTATAAATCTATATTTCTAAAATCTTTTATTTCTGTCTGTCCGACGCAATTATTGTGGTTTGTGAAAACAGAAATAATTTCTACACTTTCGCTACGGGAATCAAACCTGCAACCTCCTGATCCATATTTAGACGTCTTATCCATTAGGCAACGGGGACTACATTCTAATCTTTACAAAAAATAAAAATATGTCATAGATGCACTCGCTAGTTCTAAAAGCAGTCGTGGGTTTGGAAAATCCACTTTTCCCGGGTTGCTAGTTCTATATTAAAAAGACAAATCCTGTGAATCCCACTTTTATTTTGGAGTGCCTTATCAATAAATACAACAATTGCTGTAACTACTGGAATATACGAACTCTGTCTGGACAGTGAACTCTTTAATATAAAATAGGCAATTAGTAATGTTATTTGCTTAGAAGATTCATAACATACATTAATCTCCGACAACAAAAGTATAATTATTTCGAATAAATATGGATAATATAATTAAAGAATTTTTCTCGGGTTTCCACCAAGTAAGAATTTTGGAGTGGTCCAAGCTTACGGATGCCGTCATGGAGTCCATCTTCAGGTTTCCCTGAACATTGACTCCATCTGATAGCTTGGACCACTCCGAAATTCTAACTTAGCTGGAAACCCGAGAAGAATTCATTAATCTTCGTCTCCAAAAAAGTTCCTTGTCTGATTACGAATAATATAATATAAAAAAAGATTTTAAAATTCTCCTAGTGGAGATGAATAAATTAATTTTCTAGTTCTTCCGACCAAAAGTAGTGAAACTTTATGTTGTAATAGTGTTTATGTATATTGCATGATGAAATATATAATTAGTTAGGTAGAAAGATATATAAATAAATTATAAATATATTAATAGAAAAAAATAATTGAATAATGTTCTGTTACTTATTTATCAAATTTTTTATAGATTTGGGCTTTGGCTTTGGATTAGTTACAAGCTCAAATCATATAAACTTGTTTTGAAATGACATCTAAAAAGATAGCAGAATAATGAATACAAAACGATAGTCTTTCTAGGAAGAACTATTTTATCAAGTTAACTCAATAAAAGAAAAAAAAGACTATTTTGTAATACCTTATTGGTGAAGGTGTAATTTTACAGAAGTGATGTAAATATAATTCAATTTTCTTTCATTTTTTCTTTTCGTTTTTAACAATATTTCTAATTACAGCTTCTTAATAAAAACATGAAAAAGAAACTGGTATCCTACTGTACACGAAACCATAGTGACCCAGTGTATGTTCATTTTCGATCAGTTTCAGTTCATATGCGAGGAGAAGAGACAGCAGACATCTCTTTATTTTTCCACACCTCTACATGTCGTAGCTTTTCACTTTCATATCACTCACGTATGTATGACTTATAGTTTGGGCTGTAGAGATTTGAGGGGCGGATGAACGGATGAACGAACGGACAAAATCATCTTAAGAGCTTCCTCCTCTACACATTGTATGCAGGCTCGCTAAAAGCAATTAAAATTTATTTATAATTTTAGTAGTCAATAAATTTGTCTTTTAAAGTGCATTTAAGAAACAAAATAATGACTGAGTATGAGACTTCTGATTTCTGTAAAATTTGTTACGAAACTTATTTATATGCCAACTTAAAACAGAGGCCCATTTACTTTGATCTCCACCTCTCCCATCCCTCTAAACTGATCAGGAGAAACCATCGCTTATGGAGTTCTTCAAATTCGATACAACGGTGAGTAACGGTCAGTAATGGTTTCATTTAAAATTTGATTATTTTAATCTTCAATCCCTCTCTAACACCTCTCCATCTCATTGTCCTCGAAATGTTCCCCTACTCCCCAGCTCTGCATGATCATTCCGCAATACGTCGTGGATAGCTGAACATTTAGCTAATTTTATGTTTTTCATTTCAAATATAGATACAGTGATTTGCCTCACAACATCTTCTATCCTCCCAAAAAGAGCACGAAGTCCCCCCTTTAAATGACTCGACTGACTTTACAGTTTGAGACGTATCTTATTTGTGCTGAAACTGAAAATTTGAGCTACATTTCTTCTTCCCTAAACATCAATTAAGAATCAAGAAAAATGACCATTAAGCGCTGACTCATCAGTTGATAGTAGAGATGAAAAGCTGACTATGTATCTTTTTTAATACTAGTATTCAGGAATTCTAAACTTGATAACTTCTATCATAGATGAATTTATTCAAAAAGATGACCCCTGCATTAGAACAAGAATTATCCCACATATGATGATCTAGAAAAGCAGTGCAAGACTGGAGGAACCGGGTTCGATTCGGAGGACATGGAGTTTTCATTATGTACTGTTGCCAGGATCCTTCAAGACCATTCGACGTCAACTTAATGATATTGATCATGGAATGTCGGGACTTACATTTCCCGACTTAAGCTCCATGTAAGTTGCCGTGGAATACTTTAAGTTTCAAAAGAATGGTTAAAAATGTTTAAGGACCCCATTTACAGGCCATGTTAGCCTCTTTAGGGGTATGTTGGAGGTATAAGCACCAATGATTCCTCGAGCAGCGCATAAAGTTGGACTCGGGCCAGTCGAATGTCCTCCCGCCTTTAACTCCACGAAAGAACCCAGTCCCCATTTTGCAAGTACTCTGGTTCCTTAGGACCCATCTGGAGTAGTAATACGAAGAGAAAAATCCCCGACCTCCGCCAAGAATTGAACCCGGCCCCTCCGCAGCCCAGCTGCTACAGCATTGTCCCACCAGGCCAAATTAAATGAAACGTTCGAGCTTAAAAGATAGTAACTGACATTTCAATATAGAATGTATAAACCAACTTCAAAATCTCCTGAAAATGTCAAAGTTGGTTCCATGATAACACTAAAGAAAAAAAATGGTCTTGTCAATTTTGCTGAAAATTTTATTTATTACGAATAGTAGGTTTCCTTCCTTCAACTCAGAATAATGACATTTATTGAGCATTTTTCTTCTTTGCTCGCGTTTTTCTTCTTAACCACGCTAAAAGGGCTAAACCGATTTCCCTAAAATTTATTATAATGCTTATTTATTGTTCATCATAAAGTAACTAGGATAAAAGACTTTAAAATTCCTCTCTACATTTATTTTCCTTATCTACTTATGCTCATCAAGCTAAAACGGCTGGATTGACATAGCAAGTTTTTAAGAGGATTATTACGGTCCAATATCAAATATGAGAACGACTATTTTAGTCTAGAAATCCATCTCTCAAAATTGATCTAATTTTTGCATGATCAGTTTTGTTACTTATCTATGCACTCATGCTAAAATGTTAATGGATTGGCTGTTTCCGACCATTCTAGACATCCAAATGTCTCCAAACGTGGCAGAAATCTGTAGTACGTCTTACTAATAAAAAGTAAACACAAACACAAGCACCGCTGCGCAAACAAATCACACAAA
The DNA here is from genome assembly GCA_023159025.1 of Thereuonema tuberculata. Classification (NCBI taxonomy): domain Eukaryota; kingdom Metazoa; phylum Arthropoda; class Chilopoda; order Scutigeromorpha; family Scutigeridae; genus Thereuonema; species Thereuonema tuberculata. Next base: position 135,656,098 of record JAFIDM010000001.1, read on the forward strand.
CCGTCAAAGATGTCAAAGCAATAAAAACGAAATCAAAAACAGCACCAGAATAAACAAATTGCCATTCTGAATCAATTATTGGGGGGAATTGGGGACGGCCCGTTTCGTCCTTCCTGGGACTCCTCAGCCCAATCTGCCCACCCCGATAAAAGACCCAGAACGGCACGAGCATAAGTGAAGGCCACCGTCACTCCTGACAGTGGCCCCCGACAACAGAAGAAACAAGAAAATAAATTGGTGTGTTGTGAAACACAACCAAAAGCCTTAACCCACAACTCGTAGATGTAAAAGGCTTTTAATAAGCGAACTAAAGGTTCGAAAATATTCTAAATAATAAAAAAATAAAAAAATAAATTTAACGTGCTGTGAATAGTAATAACAAAGCAATAAAACGAAATTAAAAATCAATGTCCTTGTGGGCTAGCAATAGTGTACATTCCACTGCCATCTCGCTGCCTGCGGGTGGCGCACACAATATTCAGTATGCTGCGTGGTCACCCCGCACTGGAACACACGCAGAACAACATGCCCGAATGTTACGAATTTTCGAAGATGTTGGCCTGTTCCTGGATTCTCTCCAGATATGGACACTTTCCAAACTGAATCTAGATTCATCAGAAAACATTACATGGTTTCATTGTACCAGTGTCCTCTGTTCTTTGTATCCTGTCAGATGGTGTCTGTTGAACCAATTTCAAGGGGATGCATCGAACGGATCTCCGAGCATACAGTCTCGTCGCATTTAATCTCCTGTACATGATACAATATAGATACAGCTGTCTCTGTGATTGCTGCTTGATCTCTGGCGGGTTCCCAACTTCTCTGGCGTCTGGCGCTTAACGTGATCTATCGGTTCTTCTGGTAATTCTTGGATATCCACGTTCAAAGCATTGAGGAATGTTCACCTCCTGTAGGAATCTTCTCTACAATTAGGATATGACGCTGGTGGCCTGCAACACCTCCAACTGTAATTCAACTGTTTCCATAAGCTCAGTGACTCCGTTCTATCATGCACATGCATACGTTGAGCCATGACAAACTGTAAGCAGAGTTTATACAACCACAAGAGTCACCCAAAACGTCGTTTACCCAGCAAGTTATTTTCGGCATTCTTTTTACAGCAGCGGTGCTGCCACCTTTATGTTTTGTTATTACTTTGCATATGTAGGACTAATGCACCTTTCTGTCAAGTTTGGTGATATTTGGATGTGTCGAAGGGTCCGAAGCTGCCCTGAACTTTTGAGCATGAGTGGATGGATGCATGGATTATGAATGGATTGATGAGTTACGCTGGCAATGGACAGCACTTCTTTATTAAGTAATATGTATGTTTTTTGTGAAAAAAGTACAAAATTAATCATTCCTAAATATAAATAGATAAATTATGATAAGCGAAACTGGGATAGATTCTTATAAATACTCCTGTTTACACTACGATGTTTTGATAAATACGAGTATTTAGAACTAATTTATGTAATTGTCCTAATATTAGCAAATCAAGAGTAAGTAATTCTTCAGGATGAATGTCCAAAGCTGGTTTTGCCGCCCAAATCTTCTATGGAGTATAATATTATCATATGAATATAAATCCAGACCCATTTGATGGGTTTTAGTGATGGATTTTTAAGAAATTGTAGTTAACTGAGGCAAATGTTTAAAAAAACAATTGAAAATTAATTATATTGAGAAGCAGTCATCAAAAAGTACTTGAGGAATAGTTATCAATCTTATTAAAATTTTAGATCTTTTACAAACAGTTCTCCATCTAAATAGCATTCTAGTTATCAGCAAGGTATTTTCCTAATTGATTTCCATAAAGTTATTCAGAGTTATATAAATAAGTTAGCAGCGGAACTTAGGAACTTTAAATTGACTTATTCATTGCAGAATTGTTAGCTTGACATTGAACTATTTACTTGCTTATAATACTTTACTTGCCTTATAAGTTCAAGTGAGGGAACTAGACAGTTTGTAGCGCTCTCTCTCTCTCTCTCTCTCTGTATGTACATGTAAATATGCATATCATTGATTCTCTTTATATACATATCTTGCCACAGTAAAACTTGATTGTTTTACATAGAATTCCCAAACGTTGAGCAAGATTAACGTCGTCAGATGATTCCAATATTCCAATATCCCACATTGAAATATAAGTTTTAATTACAAATAACTCATATTAACTCCTTCTTCCATATAAAACATCTTTAATCATCTATATTTCGATTTCTTCAGCAGAAATCTTCTTCATGGAAAAAAACTACAGAAAATGTAGAGAAAAAAACCTAACAGATTTTTTCTCTAACACTTAAAACAGAATTCTAATCAAAACAATCATGTAGTCATTCATGGCACAAACCTTTTTTTGAACAACAAAATAAATTCATACAACATATAACAATCTATATAACAATCACAAATTCTTAAACAAATAACAGTTACTAATTCTTATAGAAACAATTTATGTCAATTTCAATTCCAATTTTTGTTTCAAAATTTTATTATTTTTCCATGAAGAAGATTTCTGCTGAAGAAATCGAAATATAGATGATTAAAGATGTTTTACGTGGAAGAAGGAGTTAATATGAGTTATTTGTATTTATATATTGAAGAAGAATTTTTGATTTTCATTATAAGTTTTAATTTCTTTGTCAATGTGTGTCTTTTTTCTAAAAGATAACGAAGACCTTTGAATCCACTTTGGGTCTCATATATTGAATAGCTAATTCAATCTTACAATTTGAAAGTATCCTACACTGCCACCTTTCTCCTATTCCTTTTGTTCACGATATATTGGATATACTGTGCAACACGAACTATTTAAATTTATTTTTGTAATGATTTGACTTATGCTGCTGCACTATACGGTACTGCCATCTATGTTGTGTTCGCATTACTAACCAGCTCTTATTTCAAATAATTAAGTATTAACTGGACAACTTCCTTAATTGGAAACTAACATTTAAGTGTTTTTCCATCTATATTCTTTATAATTAAGAAATTTATAATGAATACATTTCCCCATTATATAACTCCATTATTTTTCCATTATACTCCATTATATAACTCTCCATTACGAAAAAAGATTATTAACTGTAATCATATCAAACCATTCACTAATTAATGGATTAGCTAACAGAACCAATATCCATCATTTAAGATACCGATAGAAATTCATTGTTTAGTTTCTAATCATTGCTTTCTCCGGGAATTTGTATACCACGACTCACTTGGAAAGATTTCAAATAAAAAGTTAGATCAACTACAATTCTTAAATATGCAGACTAGGTATCAAGAAGATACATCCAGTGGGTCAAAATTTATTTGATGGAACACACACACACACACACACACACACACACACACACTTATCCACTGACTAATTTTTTTTAGCCTTTCGTTCCTAGAAAAGAAGGCTAGTAATGAAATACATGAATAAAACGGTTTTACATTGGAAATCGTTAGGTAATACATCCCAGTTATACATTGTACTTATCAAGGTATTTATACAAGGTAATTAAATGAAATTAAATTTACTTAATTATTAGTCGTCGCTACATCTCAATCATAGATTTCCTATATTTCTTCTCTCTTTAGTATGTAATATGTTATTAGCTTCACCAATCAAGTGTGTTCTCTTCTTTCTTTGTGATCACTCTATTTAAGTCGTCTATTTTTTATCTAAATGATGAATTTCAATGGTAGTAATCTTAATTTTATCTGTAATATTTTTTTAGTAGTCTAAGATCATCAAATAAGTCAGTCTGCGCGTCTGGTTGTCGCCCCCATTAACTTTTGAATAGTTGAATGGACTTCTTGAAACTTGATATTTCAAACAAATGGTTATAAATCTTTGGAGCTAATCCTTTTATGTTGAATTAATATGATTAAGTTAATCTTATTTAGAAAAATTAATTATGTACGAAAAATTTAATTTTTTTCCAATAAATAGAAAAATTGTACTTATTTTATTCATAAGATATAATTTCAAAATAAAGTTGACTTTATTTTTATCATTTTTAAGACTTTTTTTAAAAAAAAAAAGAAAAAGAAAAATAAATTTTTTGAATTAACATTTTAAAGAAAGTAGGGTTGACATTCTTTACGACCTTCTTATATGCTTTTTATTAATGTCTTCGGTAAGTTTATTTTTAATATTTATGAGATTTGTTTGCATGATTATAAACCAGTATTCGACTTATTACTAACTTGCAAATTTGAATTTTTGTTAATTTTCTCAAATTCTTATTGTTAGAAATATTAAAAAGTATATGTAAAGAATAATAAGCAAAAAACCAATCAATACCTAACCATGAATGCGAAGAGAGATTTCAGGAATTACAGGCAGATTGTTTAGATGGCGGCTGAAGCAAAGGGTCCCCAGCGGCCCTTGAAGTAGGCAAAACGGCGGGACTCAGAAAAAAAAGTAGAGAAAATAATGACTCCAATATTAGCGAAAAAAAAGAAAAATATATTTTTTCGGTAATTTCCGAATCATTATTTTTGATATTAAAAAAAAAGATCGGTCCGACCTCAGAACTACATTTACCTCAAGGCCTAAAATATGAGTTTCATGACTAAATGACTAATGACTATGTCACTATTTCAATATGATGTCAATATTTTAGAAAGAAAAGCAGATATCAGTTGAATTCTTCTTGAATTTTTCAGTTGATATTAAATTTACCAGATTTGTTCACAAATGGTAATACATACCATGTCTCCTGGAGTGTTTCAGGAAAGCCCATATATAAATCAATAAAATACATATTTTAGACAACTAAAAGTTCAATCAACATGCAAGTGCGGAAGAAACACTTTTATCACACCTGTAACCATAAATAGAAGAGTCGTTGCAGTAATCCTGTTTAAATCTTCTCATTATGTAACTTATAGGCAAATGATCAGTTTCTTAATTTCCAAAGATGTGAGCTTGGCGATGAAATAGAGAAATAACCTTCGGAAAGAAGAGATTTTTTTTTTTATTGTTCATTTTTATAATGGATACGAAGTAAGATCAGAAACCGTTCAACCTATGTCCACGATGTTTAGCATTCAGAGAGTGATTATCAAAATCGATGTTATAAAAGAAAACATCAGGATTTATTGAAGAATACCCGCTGTTAAACTTATCTTTTTTAATCTGGCCACTTGCTTGTAGCAATCATCCCTTCCATTAATTAGCCTACAGAATGAATTTCTAAATATATTTAAAATATTTATTTCTGTTTAATTTGCTGTAAATGATAATTAATAATTTCAATAATGTATCTGCGAAAACCATTGCTTTTTGATTTTGGCCCAATATTCAACATTTTGGCTACTTACTTGTTCGATTATGCTTCTATTGATTTGCAATGTGCATCTTACCGCTCTTTCAAAATTATTAACGGTTTTACCTTATTTCAGACTTTATTATTCCTGGCTTCAAACTTCACTACTTACAGTTCATTAATGTCTAAAAGTTTAATCAATAGCCTGTAATGGCTGGCAGATTAGAAAATAATGCAGCAGATAGAACCAGAAGATTAAGCCAAAGTAATCTTTTTTATTCATAAAAATCTTCCTATGATCTTCTCCGAACTTGGAACTTTTTCTTTTTCAATTTCAGCTTTAATTGCTTTTACATTACCAATACTTGAGTAGAATTCGTCAGTTGCGAAAAGGATTAAAGGATTTAAGTTTTCCGGTTTACAGGAATTACCAGTATTGCCTGTGTCTCGAACGTAGTCTATTTAATAAGGCGTAACTTGTTTTTTGATGAACTAAAATTAAACAGCTTCAATTATTAAATAAAATTCCTTAATAAATTATCCTTTTATTTTGATTTTCAAACCAGTTTTGACAATAAATAAACAGCAGATTTAAAATCCTTTAGAGATTTTGCAGCAGCATTTAAAATCTGAGATGAATGAAAATGCTTAGGTATCAGTACGAAGAAGACTGCTGATTCAAGCTGTTCAGTACTCGTTCATACATCCAATTAAGAAACGAAATTTCTCAGAAAATTTTTAAATACGGAAAACGAACTGAATAATATAAGTTCTAAAACTTTCGCCATTCCCCCAATTATTTACGAATGATAACTAACATTTTGTTTAGTTTTTTCTTTTTTGGACTTGATTCCTTTACGTTATCTCTTATACAGTATAAGATCTGCATTTAACTTGTGATAATTATCTATATTATAAAATAAAAAGCACAATTTTTGTAATAAGAACAATATATATTCGTGGCAGTTTCGAACATTAACTGTTCTTCATCAGACTGGTTGACCAGTCCGATGAAGAACAGTCAATGTTCGAAACTGTCACAAATATATATTGTTCTTATTACAAAAAGTGGGCTGTTTGTTTTATAATATATATCTTATACAGTATACCTATGTTAAGCAAGATAAGGGCAATAAGTTGTCCGAAATGTCGGTGCTTGTTTTAATAGATATGTAGATGTTTCATACTTTCACGAAAAATAAATGTTTTGAACAGACACATCATTTATACTTTTTAGATGAGACATTTGATGTGAAGATAGACCTCCACCAGACAACATTTAACCACTTAGATTAGGTGTTCTTTGACATATTTTGACTGGCTGCTACTTGCTGTACTTTAATTATAATTGATAGCAGAAGCTACGAAGTCTTACTACTACACAATAAAAGTAGACTACACACAAGACTTATTGAAGACCCAAGACATATTAAAAAGTTTTTATAAATTAAAAAACGCAGACTAGTTTCGAACTGCTACAAATGCAGTTCTTTCTCATTGCTAAGTAAGTTCTTTCTCTTACTATTCTACTTCAACATTTATTTCTTTGCTTATCTGATTATCTTGTTTCTATGCGTATCACATTAAAACATCTAGAAAGATTTCTTTAAAATTGATAAATTGGTTTATCTTTGCTCCAGTTAAATGAAAATACGAGGATTTTTGGTCTGCGATATATGTAAGGGCTGCGTCATAAATAATCAGTCTTAGGTGTTAATCCATTGATTTGCTTCTTCTTGATGATAAGTAATTATACGATTACGATAAATGTGGGTAAATAAATAAACATAGGAGTTTATAATATATTTGTATTGATAATATTATCAAATGAAAAAACGAATGATTGCTTGCCAATTTTAGTTTCTTCCAATAAAAGTAGAAATATGCTTATGTAATTAAATTTCTAGTTATTTTGCGCTTTTTTATTTTAACTGATTTTTCCCTTTAAATTCCTTTACTCGATAAGCCGTTACTTAACTTTCAGATCAGTAATTGCCCAACAAGAATCTTCCGTTTAATAAAAAAAAAAAATTGAGAATAAGATGGAGAAAGAAAAAAAAGGACAGTAACACGATAACATTTTTAAAGTTTAACTTAAAATGTTCATAATCTCTTTTCAGCCGCAGGAGAATAAAAGTGTAGGCAAGAGATAGAGGTTAATCTGATTTGGGTGTCCTTCAAGCAGGAACTTATTCTTTTTCATTTTTATTTTTCGTTCAACGCTGCTGTCAGCACTTGTATCTTGTTTTCCATCTTACAGAGTAATCAGGCGCCAGCTGCAGGTCGAGAGGATAAGTGCTAACGGATATCCACGAGAGGATTCTAATACAACTACAGATTAAGACGTTTCCTCCAAAGGGAAAGAAGGCCTTTTTGCAAAACTCCATAACTAAAGTGAAGTTCTCCTGCCAAAGCACAAACAAAAACAAACCAGGCGGGAACAGTTAAAATTTAACAGTTTTGAGAAAGCTTCAATAAATATCTGTGTTATGTACCGTTGTATATTTATTACAGATTGTCTTAAAAATAAATGTGTAGTAAATGAACAATAATTCTTTCCTTTAAAACATAACTTCAAGTGTTAAGTCTGTAAATTCTGGCAATTCTGTAGGGAATGGTATCCAAGTATAAGTTTTATTGTTAATTGTTTCTCCATTTGTGAATAAATATTCAATTGTCAGTTATCCATCTCGTGTTACGCAAAGAGCCTGTACCGATACGACATCAATTTTGAAGATTGGAGGCTGGGGAAATAAAATCATCTTGTTCATACGTTAAGAACAGTATGAATTTTTTAAAAAAAATCAGTGCAGTCGTTTTAGCAAGGGATTTTGGGGTATCATTTTTAAGGAATAGTAAGAATGGAGATCAAAATAATGTGCCTATGTTTTAAACTGGGCCATTATTCAGAGACGTACCGGTACAAAATTTTAAGAAATTCCGGCCAGTCCTTTTTGTTTGTTGTCTACAAACAGATAAACGGATAAATTAATCAGTTTACTATAGCCATGAATGTGTCAACAGATGTTGAGTTCTTAAAGATTATTACCGTCATAATTACTTTGAAATTGAAAACATTTTCTTAAATATCCCTATGAATTACATCCAAATTTAAAAATATTATCTTACAAAAAAATTCTAAATCCTAAAATTTATATCCTATAAATAATTGTAAATTGGAGATCAAGGATTAAATGAAAACATGGGACAGTGCTCAATTAAATAAATAATAAAGTATAAAATTATTTTGTAAAGACACAAAATTATTTATGGCGTTTAACCACAAAATTGTTTATAAATTATTAGATTTGAAGTTATATCCTTTTTGCATGACAAGGCCCAAATTATTATCATAAAATTAAAAAAAAAAATAAGAAATTTCGGCCATGTCTTTATACAGTATATAATTTCAACATCTACTAATGTTTATGGTTAATAAAAATCAGCAACCATAATAAAGATATATATATATATATATATATATATATACATTAGGAAGTAAGTAATATATATGTTAAAGATTATATATACTGTAAGTTTTAAAATTTTTTCATAGCATTAAAATCTAATTAATAATTAAGTATAAATAATTAATTAATGATTATTAATTCAGGTATCATTGCCTAGTAGGGACTTTCAGAGTAAAAGCATCAATTTGTGGACTGTTTTGGGTGAGGGGTGTAAGTAACAAAAATTAGCTTGCTCATTTTTTAAGTTAGACCACAAAAAAGCATCATTCCAAAGACAAGGAGACAAAAATATCGATCTAATTAGACTTTTTATGCTTTGCATGCTAAGAAAAGTACATGAATGGTAAAAAAATTCCATTTTAGCTATGTAAATGAAAACTATAATATTTTAACCAAGCGTCTAATTATTGCGAATTTATAATTTTTCTTAATGGCGTTCAATGTGGTTTTTACTTTACTTTACTTTTTTTTTTATTAACATGCAATGCAAAAGCTTTATTAGATCGTTAATTTTCTCCCGAGATTATATAGCATTAAGAGGTGCCATTAATGATAGAAATTATTTTGGAACATCATACAACACTGCTCTTAAAGTGTAATGACCAGTAAGTTATGACCAATTGTGTGACTTGAGAATGTTCGGAATTCTTCTTTGGAAGGCAAAAAAATAGCATTCCAATTAACCTTCACAATGAGTTCACACTGTATTATTTCAGATCGACAATAATTAAAGAAAGCACATAATCATATTTATTTCGGCATTTCAGAAACAGCTTCTTCAGACAGAAGACGGTACACAAAAATAAATTTTTAAAATTACAATGAACTGTTCGTATAACTCCGGTTCAGTTTGCCAATCCATAAGTCGAAATCCTAACACTGATAGGCTACTACAATAAAATGAATTAAACACAATTTAATAATATCTATGCGGCAATTTTTGTAGACAATATATTTCACTAAGGGGACATTATTTAATGCGTTTTTTCCAAATTTCCAAAATTTCTATAGTTAATTCTACTGCTTTATTAGCTGCCCCTAGTTTACAGCTTGCCTGTAAAACACAGGGGACCGCTCTACTTTTATGATTGTTGGATGTCACACTCTGTAGATGCCAACGGTTAGAAATATTAGAATGAAACTTTCCCCATTGTGGTCAGCATCAAAAAGTAGGTGACCACGTCCAAACTATCAGACCTCTAGGACCACTCCCTGACTGGGGGGTCAAAAGTGGTCGCTTCCGATAAATAGTTAGGTCGCTGGTTAGGTTCACTCTACTTTTGTTTATAAAATTCTGCATATTATGGGGGCGCTTTGCTTTTGACACTGTCTAAAAGCATTAATTATCTTGTATCTATTTACAAGAATATTACTCTTCTTTAATTCATTATTAATTACCCTTCCAAGAGTTTTCTTTTCCTTTCATTGTGTTCTTGTATTAATATAACGTTAACATGACAATTTGAATCATGATTATAAGATAAACAATGGAAGTCTCAATCAGACCTCTTTGTTCATTCCTTTTTGCTATAAAAAGTAAAAACTAATTCCCCCTTACTGAAATATATTGTTATGTAGTTAGAAAACAAAATAGCTTACATCATTCTTACTATTGAAACGAAAATCCTTGATGAAAATATGTAATTCCATTAATATTGAATGGGGAAAATAAAATTGAAGAAATTAATGACTGACAAACTACATAAAGTCAAATAGATTTTTCTTTAGAAGAATTCTTGGCAAGTTTCTCACATATATTAATCAGAATCTTTCAATCGATCTTCTTTGAATTAAAAAACTCTGCAGGATTTTCTTTTGTTTATCATCAATCGAAATTAAGAAAATTTGTCCATTTATGAAAATTACATATTACTTATGTCAAACTTAAAATTGATAGATTGAAAAGCTTCAACAAAGAGATACGAAGGTAATATTATACATTGTCTAGAAATAATGAATTCTATGATGTTTTAAAATCCTTGTGCAATATTTCTTCCTTTATTGTACTTACAAAACAGAAAATAATAGCAATTACACTATCCTTTACATTAAATAAAGGTAAACATTTCTTTTAATGATTGTTTTTTTTAATTATTTAACCTTCAGAAAAATATTTTTTCTGTTTTCTGTAGGTTAAAGTTAGGATGCTTCTTATGATTAATGTACTTTGAAATAATTCCGCTGTCAGACTCATATCGACCTCTATTGGCAGAATCTGTAATTACGTTTTGGAATTTATGTAGTGTGAAGATATGCAATGAAAATTGGATAAATTTATAAATATGGATAAATAAAATGATAAATTTAAATCAAGAAATCATTTAAGCATTGTAAATTCCAAATACAGTATAAGTTTCTAAGAATAATTACTTACATTTTATTTTTTCATCAATATTTTTGTAAAAAATATGCAATAATGATAGCAGATCTTCAGTATTAATTGTAAATACAGTGTAAGCTTTGTCATTTAATAATGAATATTATACATTCCTTGTTTATGAAACCACAGAATTAAATTTCATGCTTAATTAACTGATTTAATTTGAATAACTTTATAGTTTGTTTGAATAGTTTTTTTTTATTAGATTAGCTTTATTGTTATATTAATTTTATAATTAATAGAGCTTCTGTAGAATTAGTATTACTATTCTATTTTTCCTTAGTCAGTGTTTTTATCTGTTTATACTCGAATGACGTTAAAACGACGGGGATGATTTCTTCCTTGAGGCGCGGAAATTGAGGCGCGGAATTCTTCTTTTAAATTTGGTACTAAGGTAAGTTATGAATGACCGAAAAATGTACAGGATGATTTTCGTTCCTGGCCTCCCACAGCCCTCGAGATGCCCCCCTCCCCAGTGCGACGAAAATATAAGCATACACTAAATTTTATGCTTATAATGTCAATGTTCCACGACAAAAATATTACAAGGAATACACAGCCAGATAAACTATATCTTATGTCCAGTCATAGTTGGCTGGTTCAATAGTGCCACTTGCGATTCTTTGCCACGTCAACCACCTCGCCAAGCTTGACCATGCATTGATTTATGCTAATTTTCCTATTGTTGAGACGTACAAAATCCAAAATTGTTAGTGTAGTATTGGGCAAAATAAACAGTACTGGAACATTTCACATCTCCACAAGATAATACGGTGTGCCCGAATTTTACGGTCTATTTGAATATGGACTGTATAGTAACTCGTCTTGAATCAGTCGAGGCAGTAATGGTTCTCAGGATAGAAAAAAAGGTATTTTAGTCTAATATTTACAATCTGGTCATATGGACTAGGACGATAAGATGTGAAGGAGCGGTTCAGGTTACGTTTCGGAAGGACGTCCCAAGGACAATGTGATTCTTAGCATCCTACAGATATTTCGACGGACAGGTAGTGTTGTGACACAGCATAAAGGGTACAGGCGACTGCCGCGAACGATAATAATAAACGAGAATCACGGCCGTAGGATGCCTTCGTGTCATTCGACTATGGTGAGGAGGATTCTACAGGCAAACTTTACTCTTTCAACTCCTTGAGTTGCTGAAAAGTATTCGGTGGTTAGTGTGGAACACCAACTGCATCAACATCCCTCTAGGTTACGTGTCAGGTGGTGTAGCATTGGGGAATGAGAAGAATATGTAAATTCTGTGAACCTGGAGATGACAGGGCCGTGAATGGTTTCATGAAGAAACTGCATGTACGCCACAATTGTATGACAGATAAGCACTTTTCGTCCTAACCCGTATCAAACGTTGGACCATATTCGGCTAAAATACCTTCTGAGATCAGAAAACCATCATTGTCTCGATTTATTCAAAACCTAATACCAGTTACTACGCTGTTGATATTCAAATAGACCGTGACATTCCGATACACCCAATTATCGCATGGGCAAGCGGAATGATTCAGTACTGTTTAATTTGCCCAATTCTGTATTACTGTTACCTGAGAAGGCTAAGGAACCTCAACGAAAGTGGTCAATTTTTTTTCATTTAAATTCGTAAAAAAAATCATTTTTTAATAAGTGTGTTATGTTGTCTTTCAAAATAAAAAACTAAAAGATATCTCTTCATTCTTTTAATTTTATAATTTTATTAAGCATACGATGCTGCCAAGGTCTTACTATTACATGTAGAATTAGTTCTTCTTTATTTGGGCGTGTATCTTGTAACGTGCATTGCGCTAATGCGACTGGATGACTTCATTAAATTTGATACGATTTTTATTTACATACAGCATATACTCATTGGTTTCCTCTCAAAACCTACTAAGTCACTAAGCTCAAATATCTATTGCGTAGTGAAGACTGAAATTGAGCGAAAACTATCCAGGCGATATGTTTACTAAGTTATCGATTCAAAGATATTGGCTGCGTTCTTGGAAAAAAAATATTTTTGAAAAATCAGACAATTTGACGGCCAAAAGTCAGACGATCTTCAGCAGTAAAGATTATCTAGAAAAGTTATTTCCTTTTCCAAGTCATCTTTATTGATGAAAGTCAATATCGATGAGTAGAAAATAACAGTCATTTCATCTTTGCAAAATAATTTTTTCAAGTTCATCTGTATTTGGGACGGTTCTGGACCATTCATGGTCATCTAGTCTAATTTTTGCAAAAAACATTTGGATTGATGAGTAGAGTTAGAAGGTAACATTTACGTATTTTGTAAATGGAAAAAAAATATTTTTTCAAGTTGATCTTTACTTGTGAAGCTTTTGTGACTTTAACAAAAAGAGTTTTATGGAACAAAACATTACGAATACTCTGCCCGTTCAGATCAATAATCAGAATTTGAAAATTACGTTGATTTTAGTCATGGGAAATCGTTTTTAAGAAGTCATCATACAGCTTCAAGGTCATCCTGTAGGTATTTTAGGAAACGGTAATTTTGTACCAAAAAAGCTTCGCATTTAAAGACAAAAAAATTAAATATAGTACCCCAACTAAAATTCCGTGACGTTAAATGTCTTCATCAAAATACAGAAGATCTGATAAACTGTATTTGTAAAAATTTAGAAATAATAAACAATCATAAGTATCTTGGTCTATTTATAAATAATAAACATATATGGCATACACATTACACTTATATATTAAAAACATTGAATCAATTGTCATATATTTTTTATTATATTAAGAACATTTTTCCTGTAAAAACTAAAATTGTAATATATAAAGAATCTGTTGACTCATTAATAAATTATGGTATTAATAACTGGATTCATATTAATAAAAATGAATTAAAAAATACTAATAGAATTTTAAAAAAGATAGGCCTATTAAATTTCATTTTTCCTAATTTAGACAAACTCCAAACTGATCAACAAAACTTAATTCTGATTAATAACAAGATATTATTTGGGACCGTCCATTAATTACGTGAGGTATTTTTAAAAAAATTTGGACCCCCCCCCCTCCCCCTTGGTGAGATTTGGTGAGTTGTGGTGGGACTCCCCTCTCCCCCTCATGTGAGATTTAAAAAATTTTAACAACCAAAAAAAAAGGAAATCTTGCTTTAACAACCAAAAAAAACAGAAATCTTGCTATAATATATATTTTTTCTGAATGAAAAAGTTTACGTGAGATTTTCGTTGACCCCCCCCCCCCCCCCTTGGTAAGATTTGGTGAGATTGTGCTGGACCCTCCCCTCCCCCTTTTGACCTCACGTAATTAATGGACGACCCCTTTCCACAGCAAAAAGTCATATTTAACTTGATTTTATAAAATTATTATAAATTATGTTTTAAATAAGAATTCCTTTTTGAGTCGAGCTGATACTCTGGGACGGCCGTTTCGAGCTTGTTAGGCTCTCATCCCCAGAGCTAATCAGCCAGTGCAAGACTCAAAAGGTGTACGAGGGAAGATATTATGAATACAAGATGGAGACAGTGACCCCTCAAAAACTAAAAGCAAGAAAATAAAAAACAAGATGTTTTTATTAAAACAATTAAAACAACAAGTTAATAATACACATAATACAATAAGTAATAATTTATATATAAAACTAGCCTTTGACAATCTAAAAAATAATTTTGGACTCAGAATTAATAATAGAATTATCAATAGAATATTTGACCAATTCTCAAATTATTTAAAAAAATATTGAAAAAATATCTACTTTAAAAAAGATACTATATAATAAAATAATCCTTGGAAAAATTGTATGGGTAAACTAATATCTTTAATATTGTTCATTAATTTACTAATGGTTATTTATTTATTGGAAATAATTTTGATTTTCACTTGAATTATAGTTTTTATTTGTTTTTTAGTTTATTTTTGTATTAAATGTTTTATTGTATAAAATATTTGTTTCTAATTTTTATTATTCTGCAATTTCACTTTAACATCTTGAGTTCTTATTTGTTTGTAGTTTTTTATAATTGTTTTATAATTTTTTATAATTATAAACTCCCAGCACCTACATAACAGATATATTTTACCAAGTAGGACTGTATAATAATATTACAATAAAATAAAAAAATAAATAAAAAAAATGGAGTTGAAGACAAAAAGTAAAAAAAAATCACTACATAGTCGGAAACGATAAGGCTATCTGCAATTTCATGATCAACGGGACAACACTGAGATCAGGTGTTGATTCCGGAGAAATACGATGGAAAAAAAATCCCCAATCTCGCTGGGAATTGAACCTGGCTCCTTTATCCCACAGCTTTACTACTGGATCACGATTAAGAAGTAGATTTGGACAGTAATAAATATTTTCTCGTTGTAAAACATAAACAATTAAGATAATCTTTATTGCTGAAAGAAATATGACGCTTCAAGGTCATCTTTTACCATGTATAAAAAATTCTCTACAATAAGACTACAATTAGACATCTTCAAAATATGTATTCGTTTCTAAATTGCAGCATTGTACATTTCATGTGAAAATTTTCTAGAATGAGTACAATACAAATTCAACAATAATCCTTTGTATTAACGTTTGTGGAAATGTTTAAAACATAAAAATACAAATTTAAGAAATTAACTGAAACAATTTTTGCTAATAATTCAAAGGAAATTGAATGTATTTTCAATAAGAATCATAATTTGAGATGCATTTAAAATAGTTGACAAAGAAAGACAAAATAGTTTGGAGTAGAATTACAATTAAATTGAATGTCCTTATATATACTAATCAGTTTATTAATATTAATTAATAGGAAAAATAGAAAACAAGGATATTGTTTGTGGATTTGTGGATTTTGTGGATATTTTTGTTTATTTTATTCAAACAAAATTAGGAAAAAAATTATTGCATTGTAAATTCATTCATGCCTGACGTAAATCGTCGTTACGTCACATTTATATTATTTTAGTTGTAAAGTTTAAATAAACAGAAATTTATGATTTTCTTTCTTTATTATTAAAAATCTTAAAACGATTACGTTTTACCCTAAAAAAATGTATAAATTCTTAAAATTATTATTTTTAAAATTTAAAAGTTTTAAAGAAAATAAGATTAATGTTTTATTTAGTAATTGTCAATTGGTGAATTGAGGAAAACTTTGCATTGATTTGCAGGATAATCCCTGTAGGAATGCTTTGGAAATAATGTCGATGTGAAGCTTGTGTCGCCCTCTATTGGCAGAATCTGCAATTATGTTTCTTATCTGTGCAATAAAGATAGGTTGCCCATATAATACTTAAGAGAATACTTAAAATAGAAAAAAATAATTATTTTACGAAAACATTTCCAATGACTCAAAATATCCAAAAATAAGTTATTTTAAGTTTATTTTAATTAACTAAAACTTCTAATGATTCGTCCATAAAGATACACAAAACAATATACTTCTTCATTCCAATATTTCTGTTTTTTAATCAAAAACCTTCTTCAGCGAAACTTACATAAAAACAAGAAGAGAAACAATTCAAAAAAATACCTTTTCTTTTCTTTCTAAAGGTTCTCACATGTTCATCTACACGCTCTTTTAAAGATATAGTATAAAGGTAATAGTTTATTCCAAAGGAAAAAGATTAGAAGTAAAGATGAAAGTAATTTATTGTATAAAATGGATGTCATTTGGATGTCAAATGGATGTCAATGGATCCAATATGCATTGGAATGTAGGGAATCTGGAGAAATTATGTAGAGAGTACAGGGAGATCGTTAAAAGAGCGTGTAGATAAGCAGGTGAGAGCCTTTAGAAAGAAAAGAAAAGATATTTCAGAATGGGCGAACCATATTCTTAAGTTTGACCACAATCCTGATCCTTTAGTTAACATTCTTTACGAGTCTCAGGATGAGACAGAGAGATTGTTATTAGAGTCTTGTTTTATCAACTAGAGTAAATGTATGAACAAGGAGAAGGTCTAAAGGTAAATAAAATTTCCTTTGGTATTTTAAAAAAATATATGCGTAAAAACAAGACATTAAATACAAAACTAAAGATTCCATTTAAATTTTCCTTAGCATTGTTTCTGTTTAAATTTAATGTTTAGTGAATTTTTATTAATTTCTTATTATATTAATTTTGTTATTTTACTTCTTTTTATATGATTTTTTTAAAATAGAATCATAGAAAGATAGAATAGAAATAGAAAGATAGTCAACGAAATAAATCTACATCGATATTGATTGCATTAATTTTGAAGATTTTTTTTTCAAAATATCACATCTAAATATTTATATAATAATTTACTTAATGTAGATCTAATTTTCAATGTGAAAGGAAGCTTTGATAGATTTGATAAATTTACGCCATTAGTGATTGGGGCTCAAAACTAATTTATTTTACCCCTTGAAACTCAAGAGTCAAGAATAATTTCAAGCTTATGACCGCATTGATTTGGCAAATTTAGTATTTAATATGTCTAGACCCTCATTTTGTATCCATTTGGGCAACTCTAAGTAAGTGACCAGTAACGACAGTTGGTAGTGGATATAACATTCTTTCTCAGCCCCAAGTTTATTCAATTTACCGTTGTTTTCTGACCAGGTTATTGGCCACCAAAAACCAGAAATAGCATGAACCAGAATTTTTCCACAAACCTTCAAGAAATAGGGAGTTCAAAAAGATATGACTCATGGGGATCGAACTCCCGATTTGGGCTGTAGAGGGCTTACATACATTGTGGAAGGTTGCTAAAAACGTAAATGAATAAGAGATTAGGTTTTTTTTTTATATATTTATGAAAGAATTACATATTATCAATTTTTTATTTTATTTTATTGTCTATTATCCGGGTACCGTAGCTTTGCTCCGGGACTCTTGCATATGTAATATAAACAAAAAGCTTTATTTATTTAGCAAATTAATATCGAGATCGGAGAATACAGTAGATCATCGATTATCCGAAACAATGCGGCATGGGGAGGGGGGTATTCAGGTAACTGATATTGCAGATAGCCGATCATTTACGAAAAAGTTGTACGAGTGTCCCAGGAGCAATATGAAACACAGAAACAGTGATACATATTAAACACAAAATCTTATATTGTATTTTAAACATTGCTAATTAACGTAACGACAAAACAACGCTTCGAAATCACAGGATGGATTTAAAATAAGGTAATTTATTATATTGTATTGTATATTGAATAGGCCAAATTTTATAATGGCATCACTGTTCTTTTTAGTGCCTGATATTGTGGCTTATCCAACTTCATTCTCCCGAGCTTCCATATTCCATATGCGCCTTCGGTTAACCGGATAGTTTCGGTTGATTGGTATTCGGATAATCGACGCTCTACTGTATATGATATCCCAGTCCGTTGTGACCTTCTCTGCTTCACTTTGGTGTATTGCTGGTTGGCGCCGTATACTTGGGGTTGCCGCCAGACACTTCATGGTCATTTTCCCTCCCCCACCAAAAAAAAAATTTAAAAAAGTTTATTTTAATACTTTTACATTTTCTACAGTATGGAACCTATCCACATACGTAAATTTCAAGTTTGCAGCATGTTGGGAAGTACGCTAAACATTTTGAAAAATAACAATATGATATCCACAAATTTCCCTTTTTAATTACAGATTCAATCTTTTCTTAGTAATATATTTATTTTAAGATATTAACACTGAAAATCCCATTGAAACGTTATTGTAGTTTTAGAGTAATCTTGTAAGCAGGAATAAATATAAACAATATTATCAGCCTTTTATTGTCTATATACAGGGTGTTTCAAAAATACACGGCATAATTTCAGGTATGTATTTCCCACATGTAGACAATCAAAATAGTTCATTACAACATATGTCCGGAAATGCTTCATTTCCGAGTTATGGCCTTCACAACATTGAAAATCACCGGAACGTTTTTCGTTCCGCCGGTCGTTGCCATTACAGAAGATGTTCAAAATGACCACCTCCTGCTTGAATACAGACCTCACATCGATGTCTCAATGACCTGCGAACACGATCCCACACTCCAGGAATGTTGCGTATGTCCTCAGAACGTGCCACAATTCGATTCCGAAGGGATTCCAAATCAGGCACCGGAGACGAATAAACCAATGATTTTAAATGGCCCCACAAGTAGAAATCGAGAGGGTTTCATACGCCCATACATGCTGATTGTGGAAATTTGTTATGCCATCTCGTGTGAACTGTGCTTCATCTGTAAATAATACTAAGGCAGGAAAGTTCGGATTTGCAGCACACTGCTGCAAGAACCACTGACAGAACCTAACTCGTGCAGGGTAATCTGCTGGTGACAGCGCCTGTACACGTTGCAAATGATAAGGATACAATTGATGCTCTTTCAGCAGTCTCCAGACAGTCGTATGGGGAACATTCACTTGCAACGCTAACCTTCGTGTGCTGACAGAAGGAGTTCTGTTCACAGTCTCCAGAATCTCCTCCTGTTCTTCTGGAGTTGTAGACCTTGGTCGTCCCCTTCCCAATCCAGGAGAGTGAAATTTTCCATACTCGCACAGACGGTGATGGAGACTTACAAATGTCTTCCGATCTGGACATTGTCGCTGTGGGTACCTCTCCTGATACAAACGACGAGCCAGCGCAGCATTGCCGTCTGCCTTACCGTACATGAAGTGCATCTCTGCCAGCTCCTGATTTGTGTACATGACACACAGTCGAACGCCAAACACACCACTGAATTTAACCTTCGCCTCGGAATGATCTGTCAGAGTGCCCTCTTAATGTGTCCTTTGACGGCAACGACCTGCGGAAAGAAAAACGTTCAATGAGACATCGATGTGAGGTCTGTATTCAAGCAGGAGGTGGTCATTTTGAACATCTTCTGTAATGGCAACGACCGGCGGAACGAAAAACGTTCCGGTGATTTTCAATGTTGTGAAGGCCATAACTCGGAATTGAAGCATTTCCGGACATATGTTGTAATGAACTATTTTGATTGTCTACATGTGGGAAATACATACCTGAAATTATGCCGTGTATTTTTGAAACACCCTGTATAATAGAAATCGTTTTTTTTTTCACATCTATTTAAAAAGTTATTTCTAATAATTATATTTTGTTTATATTCATCTAAATATATGTAATGATAAAGAATTAATTGGACAGCTATTAATTAGGGTGACCTTTATCAAATTGAGCACCTCTGAGTGATGTTGAATATCTATACCTCTCTTATAAGTAATTTTTTCTATTAACTTAGATAAAATAATTTTTTTAATTAATCTATGAACTTTTTTTCATAAGGCTTTTCTATGTAATTGAGTTTACTTGTTAGGTTTTCTAGAGAATATATATTTTTATTTCTAAATTGAAATAATGCCTTACTCATTTACTTTTCTGTTATAACAAATAAACCCTACAGCAGTACACTGACATCTCTTGCAAACAACATCAACGCAACTTAACCAATAACGTGAATTTTTTATTATTACTAAACATACTGAAATACAAGCGGGAGTTTAACATGCATAAATTGACAAAAGAAACAAAGGAAATTATGAGAATGCAAATTTTCCATTCATGCTTGAGCTGCCGTCTGAGGTTTTCGGAGATGTGAAAGGTTATGGACCCATTTCCCGCTTATGGAAGTAGAACCCTACTATAACAAACTAGTATAACAAGAAAATTACTAATATCAGTACAAAAATTATTGTAACCAGCCTTGCAAAGCTCCGAGATGATCGTGAATGGAAGAATTTGACTGATGAGACCTAAGAAGAATGAAAAAAAGCTATTCGAGATTTTAGTTGACGATAGCTCAAGACGTGAATGGACATTTGTGGATTCTAAATATTTCCCATTTACAAACTGAATTACTTTTCAAACTAGGAGCCCTTCAGCTACACATCAAAAGAAATTTGCATCATTGCACGCAATAAATATCAATGCGAAACAGAACATTCAAAAACATGATTTACCGTATATTAAATCTTTAATCTTTCTATTTTTATTTCTTTGTACGGAATCTTTATTACACAACCCACCACATGAAAGAATATATTTTCTTTTTATATTATGTCTACCTTTTATATATTAGTGGTAGGGTACTTTTCAATTATATGAAAGTTGATACTCTGAAATGCCCCCCCCCCCCCCTCCACCAAAATAAACAACAAAAAAACTGGGAAGGTCACTACCATGTCTATTCCTTGCCACCACACCCTTGTGATATCTATATACGTAGATATCTATGTAGATATTACAACCTGCGTTATCTCAAGTAGTAGCATTCGCAGCTCCGATGCAACTTATCAGGACTTTAGCGACATCGAATAAGGTATGATTGTAAGGGCCCGAGAGTTGTGAAGTCCCGGCTTCACAGAAGTTCGGATTCACACGTTCAACAAAGGGTGTAACTGGACTACACGAAATCAGGGAAAACATCCATCAGGGAGAGACTGGTTTAGCCGGAAAAAAGCCATTGCCGAACGTGTAGAGTGGCGTCGTGGCACTCATTGTAACATCCGGTCCAAGTGGAATAAATGCCAGAGTAACTGAAGCTGGAGCTAGTACTAGGATCACTGTTCCAATAGCCCTACCTCCGTTCCACAGCCGACGACCCACCTGGGTGCCATTGCTGATAACACACACAAAAGCTATGCGCCTCGCGTGTGCTCGGGAATACCGCCATTTGTCCCATGATGACTAGAAAAGTGTAGCCTGATGCGACAAATCGCTGTTCCAAATGTTTCGGGCAGATGGGCGACTGGGTGTGGCGAAAACCCCACGCGACATTGGATCCCGCATATCAACATAGGCCAATAAAGGACTGGCTCTATTACGGTATGGGGTGTGTTCACCCCATTATGGCACACATTAGGATCCCTCGTGCATCGGCAAACCTCTATGACGTCCGCTACATCACCATCCTTGCATATCATTTGCATCCGTTCATGTCCTGCATTTACTCCGACACGTACGGTCTCTTGCAACAAGGCAATGCACAAGGCCAGTCTTCCGACTATGACCGGAGGAGCATTCCTCTGAATTTGCCGTCATGCACCTCAAAGTGTCGTCCACTACTAGTGAACATTACGTAATTGTGGGACGCTCTGCAGAATGCATGGTGTCTACTTCAGAGTGCTCATGGGACGTCGTGTTGCTGTCATCTTACCAACCGCGAGGAGGACCTACGGGATATTAGACAGGTAATGAAGTTTATTTGCATATTAGTTCAGTGCACATTATTTTATTCTTGGGATAGTAAATAACTTTTCCGGAATTAATTTTTTTTAGTAGTTTATAATACAGTTATAACCTATTTAACTAAATGTATTTCTTTAATCCATGGCATTTTGGGATAATTTTGAAAAGAGATGCAAACATGGCGACAAAAATAATGCTCTCTATTATTGATAAGCTCAACTAATAATTTTGCTACAAAAATGAAAAGCAGCTTCCTCAATAGTGGAAAGAATAGTCGAAATAATTCTAATTTTAAATTATTCAAAACAATGAAAATCTATAATCTCTTCTTGTTGCATCACCGAAAATATCGATAGATTTATAAACAATCAAAATATCTTACGAAACCAGTACTTTCCACCTCTGAAAGAGAGATGTGATTTCGTGTGCCTACTCTTTTCCTGTTCACGAATCACAATGATTGAATCTAAGTCTTTGACTCGTCTATTCACATTTTATTAGTGATCGGATGTCCGCTAGCTTTTTCTAAAAATCGAATTCGTTTGAACTCATGTATGAGAGAATCACAAATGTATCATATTTTCAATTCTATTTAGCTTCATGGATTCTATTCATTTTGATACTGAATTCCTTTTTAAAGGAAAAGATCCTATTTTTGGATATTTAGCCATGAAGCTATATTGTGTTACCAATTTTGGGATATTGTTCTATCGTTGAATTGCCACATATATTTGTTACGATATTTTACAGACATGCGAATGAGTTTCAACCATTTTCATCCTTGCGATGCTTTTTCTCTTTTCTGATTCTTACTCAAGTAACATCATGAGGATTAAATTCATATTTCTTCCTAATCTCTTCACTTGTTTTCATGTTATTATTATTAAAAAAAACCACATCTTCACAGCAGTAAAATATATTCATTAAAATATATACTATTTATCTAATGTATTTAAAAATAGCAAATTTTCAGAAAGAATATTCCGTCTTTCCTTTTTCAAGCTTATTCAAAAATCATGAGTATATTTTAAATAGAAATTATAAGCAAATAGGAATGCTGTAGCACTGAATTACAAAAGCAAGACAGACGAGTAAAAAGCTTTTAGAAAGTTATCGCTAATTTCCGTAGTTGCCGTTGCATTAGAATTTTTTGCAAAGGATTTTACTATTCTCCGCTAGTGAATACAACTTATGTAAATTGGTAATTGCGTTTGCAAAATTCTGTTACATTTAAAGAAATATATATATTTAACTTGGTATTTCCATATTTAGCCAGGCCAGAATATTTATGAAGGCAGTTGAAAAAAGACAATTGTAGCATTTTGAATATATAATGCAGAAATCAAGATTTTTGTCTCTGTTTGAACATTAATATTTATTTCAACATATAAACTTCATTGCAATAAAAGATTTTGAATTTATCTAATTTCAACAGAGATTCTAAGTAAGAATACATGCACACACACTTGAATCTAATGTATAATGTTAGAAAAAAAAACTTAAGGAAATTCTAATAGTAAATTTTGAAGTTACTCGCATCTAATAAAATTTTTAAGAATTCAATACCAACAAAGACGTCTGAGAAGAAAGTGAAATTAGCAAAAAATATATTCACCTGGCTGGTTTAGTCTAGTGACAATATTTGAAATTACAGTATTGAAAGTAAAAGTGTTGGAAACTTTTTGGAGGTCAGTGTACTTAAAATAGAGTGGGACGTCAAATAAGCGAAAGAACAAGAAAGTTCCATTTAAAACTAAAGTAAAAGAAATCTATGTATTAAGAAAAAAATATAGCAATATTTTAAAGCAATATTTGCTCGTTCTTTATAATGAGATTCTATGTTATGCGTTTACAAATGAGGAAATTTTCGAAGTTTTCGTCTCAGCAATTAATTGGAAAAATGACGGAGGATAGCCTTTTTTTTGTCTTCTTAATAACGCCACCTACTTGAAGCTAGTCCAAAGTTTCTTAATGAAATTTTTCGATGGAGTTAATAAAAACTGGAGTAAAAGCTTGTCATAATTTACTGTTACGCCACTTTGAATAAATGTTTGCATATGAACGGGTGTTTATTGTACTAATAATTGCTCTGCTTCTGCACACGTGCCATGAGTTATAATGAGACGTTCCCAACGCATTTGGGGGGAATTTTTATACCGCATCAAGTTCCGCTCTAAACGATGTACCCATCCACCCCCTCTAAGGAATAAAAGCAGTATTAAAGCCTGTATGCACATTAAGACGTTAAAATGGATAAGTTCATATCCTAGCTATTAGAAAAAAGATACTTTGAATTTTTTTTTGTGCGTTAGATCTTCTGGAAAGTTGGCAAAAGGTTTTAAACAAATTCCAAAATGTTTATAACAAAATGTAACAGAATGAAGCGAAAAAAGTAGCAACATCGAAAGCTCTTATAATAACCAATTTATTTCTAAAAAGGCAATCAAATTTCTTTCATCTTCAATAGTTATCCCTTGCCAAGAATTTAGATATCACGTTTATCAATACGACTTGAGCTGAGAGAAGCTGAAGATGTATTGAATTCATACCAATTAGAAAAATATCATTCCACTATTGGAAATATTTTTGAGTTCAAAAAACAATATGCTTAAGGGATGTAGTCATATAAACGGTTTTGTATAAATAAGAATTTCAAACTACAAGAAAAATTATTTCTTAAAATACGTACTGAATATAAAAAATATAATGATAATAATTTAATAATAAATGAGTCAAAGTTTTTACATTATTTAAGGAAAACCAAAAATTTGTGTAATTTTCAGATAGTTATATTTCTGAAAAATACTTATTTATTTATGAAAATACTCATATTAATTTCTCTTCGTAATATTCCCACCGGTCTATTATAAATCTTCTTTAAACAAAATACATCTTTCATCAATAACCAATTACAATTAATTATTAATTGAACAACAATAAATAAGCTATGTAAATTTTCATTATAACATGAATTTCTCTACATAACACTTTCATAAATGTTTCCAATGTATATTCGTTAATTTTTTAAGCCTTCATTTTTGTTTATACAATTAAAATTCTTTATAATACCAGATTCTACTATACGTCTCATCTTTTATTCAAAATAAAATTGTGTTTAATTCTGATATACACTGTAAAAGCAAATCCAGTTTCTTTCCTGCAACAGCATATCTAAAAGATAGGAGATCTTAATGTATGTAGAACAGAAAAAGCATCAAATTAGAATCAGGAGGTAATGATCGTCAATTTCTGTAAACTGATTTTTCCTCGTCGTATGGAATCTTAGCCAAAAATTTCTTAAAATTGTACTTAAAGAAAGATATAAATTAACTTCATAATTAAAAAAAATAAAAATATTATTTGCTTGAAAATAATCACAAAATCTATGTGTCAATTCATTAACGGTTCAGCTTAGATCTGCATTCAATCACAAATTTTAAAATATACTTTTCAAATTTCATTATTTTTGTTTCAAAAATTAAAATTTGCGCTTTTCAAAACAACTAGAATTTGAAGAGAATACACATATATAAAATTATTTTTATTTCTCTTATTTCTTATTTTTTTTTCAATCTCTTAGAACTTTAAATATTTGAAAATTCTGTTTTTGTGAGATATAGAAAAGCATTGTTAAAGATGTTTCCATGTTTCATACCCAAATCCTTTTCAGATTTGAAGGAATATTAAAAAGATAAAAATCAAAGCAACAGGATTCATTCTTAAGCAATTGTTGATGAGAACAAAAATTTAATTTCTTTTTCAACTTTTAAAATGTTTTCAGAAAAACTTTGACATTTAGCTGTAGTTTTAATGAAATTTAATTCGATATCCAGATTTTAAACTGAATCAATCTTGCGCCACAGGAAATGCTCACGGATGTGGTCATGGAAATAAAGTCATTTGACAGTGGATTAACCTTGGTCACAACTGCCATCATTTGATAGAATTTCATTTTAACATGATTCGCCGCAGGTGGCAACAGAATTCCAGGAATTTTCATTTATGGTTAAATCAAGCTTTGGCTGGTAATATTTAAAAAAATAGCGTTTGCTATTTCAAACATAATATAACGTTAATTAGATGTTTTGCAGCCAAGATATTTCTAAATTAACTGCTATTGATATTCGGCATTTCTTCTCTCCGGTCTCTGTTGTAGAGTTGCCAAATACCGAGGTAATACAATTGTGTTATAATTCCAGAGATCAATAACAGTAACCAATAATACAGTAAGTAAGTGTTTTCACTTGACAAAGTGGCAAAATTGTTAAATTAAGATATTTTATAATTAAATTTCCTAAATTTGACTTCATGAAAATATGTAAAAGAGGTGGGATAATTAGAATAAATCATTTAGCCAAAACAGTCTTAAGATTAAAAAGTTTGTTAAAAATAAGGAATGTGTACAATAAAAATCAGACTAGTTTCGCCATGTTGCCTAAATGATTTATTGAACTTAATTCACACACGTTAATCCTATTGAACAGGTGGGATAATTAGTAATACATTATTAGAAAATCATTGTAGAAGGATGAATAGAGTTGTGTAATTTTCATAAAAAAATTAATTTTTGTAGAAGATTTTACTATTTATATCATAGGGGACTATTAATCAAGAAACAAAGAAACAGTAATTTATTCTTAAACTTTTAATAAATACTCTTTTAACCACAAGTTGATAAAGCACTGAAACCAACTAGCACTGAAATCATAATTGTTAGCAATATGTCAAATAAAATTAAAACAATGGTGGTCGTTAAAACAGTATAGTATTAGAAACATCCAATAAGTTTCGTTACATTTTAAAGTTTTTTTAAAAAAACTATGTGTTTCTTTGAGTCTACAAATATTGGTAATTTATCTAGAGATATCTTCTCCAGACAACCTGAAATTCCATTCCAGTTCCCAGTTATCATTGTCCTTGTAAGATGCCAATGATAAATCATCCTGTGAAAGGTTATGTATTCTGCTAAAGTAAATAACTTGACTTACTAATTGCAGACCAGATCTATAAATAAAGGAGGACGTTTGTAGATTTGTTTGTTTGTTCGTTATACACTCCTAGGCCCTTTGACCGATCTGGACCAAACTTTACAGAATTACTCTGTAAGATCCCGCGGAAGTAACATGCTATAATTGAAATCTGGACACATCTTCCCCTCCACCTAATTTAATCCCCTTACTCTTTCATACAATTTTCAAGTAAAGATATGGTTACCGGATTCAAATCCTCTTGGTGACAATATTTTTTTTATATTGCCGCTTTTTTTCCTTTTTTTTTGATATTTCTTTTTTTATTCCTGTTGTTTACTTTTCTTCTTTAGTTCAAATAATGAATTTTCTTTTCTTTTTAATATTATATTGAAATAAATAATATTCTTCTTTTTTTAATTAAATGTCCTTTAAAAATTAAAACACGAATCCGGACTTTTCTATCAGAAATGTTTGAATCATTCTTTTGAATGGTGACTGTACTTGCTTACAATTCAATCCCACAGCTGGCTTGGATGTTTGTCATTCTTTTTTATAATTTTGCTTGTTTATCAGATGTAAACTAACCTGCCTCTTCTGGTAGACTTTTGGCAACGATTTATTCCGGCAACTAGTATAATTTCCGCCTCTAATGAAAGACCTAATCTTAGTAAAGTTTCTAAGCCAACTAGCAGGAGTATTGTATGAAATTCAACTTGTTTGTACGAGTTTCCTGAAGCTTCTCTGTTTCTTGGTTCGTAAAAAAATTACGTAAATCTGAAAATGTGTTTATCAGATGATAATAAAACGTAAAACGTTTGTTTTTTAAATATAATACCAGTAATATTCTGCAGCCAACTGGAGCGAGCATGATTGAAAAAAGAAACTATTTGAAGCTGTCATGAGTTTCGAACAATTAGTGATCTGGTTGTTATAAATTTACCAACTCATCATTGCATAATACCCTTTAAATCCTTTTATTCATACAAATTTGGCAATTTTGTTTTCGAAGTAATTTGCTGTAGAACTGTTATTCGATCCTAAATCTTTTTGAAGTTTTGCTTCTATTTCTTCTCAGATTACTAAGCAGGAAGCCAGATTTTTTCAAGGGTCGTATTTCTTAGAAATCTTTTAGATATACTTTTAAGTTTATAAGAACCAGATAGACATTAGGATAAAAGAATCTAAGCCAATCCAGATTTATAAAAATTACTCATCTAAAAAATCAGAAAGCCCAAAATTTGTTCAAAATCTCCGAATGTCTTCAGATTAGAATATCAGAGGAATATATATATATATATATATATATATATATATATATATATATATTCTTTTATGATGGTAGACAGTTCCTTAGATATATTGATGCTGCTCAATCTCGCTGCTTAAATGTCATATACAGCCAGAAGCAGTCGACAACCTATACAATGCTATCGATCGTTTGCAGGTGGCTGCTTTTAAAAATATTTGAAAGAAGGGGAATTAAAGTTCATAAGTGAAGACCCTGCTGTGCAATGATTTCCTTCATTTATTAAAAAAATTTCATTGAGGAATGACATCGCCTGTCTCTGAAGATGTTGAAAAACAGTCTGGACTTAAAAGCCACTGCTGTGAAACATTTCAATAAAAATATCTTGTGACGATTGTTTCCAGAGAATTATTAATAATGACAAATAATGAATATGAAAATATTTCCAATCAATTGAACTTATGTGTTTTTGAAATTTCGGAATTGAAAAAAAGGTGAAGATTTAGTAATGGCTTTTGACTTAAATAAAGCTAAAAAAACAAAGATGATCGTCTCTCAAACATGGTTTAAAGTCCTTATTTGTGAACAACAAAAAATCTGATATAAAAGATTCAAAATTCACATATTTAATAACTTAGAATTGTTATGTATCTATAGATTATCTGTCACCATGTCACCTTAGTGTCACCATGTCAAACTAGGCATAAAGATTCATAAATAGAATATTTGGCAATGAAGAATTGGATAAAAAAATTACATTGCAAGGAATCTATTAATGGGTTGTGCTCCAGTCATAATTATCAGGTTGTAAAAAAAGTTCCCGGAAAAGTCTAACGTGGTTTTTTTGGAAAGTAATGCACTGCTGCACTGCGGGAAAAGCGCCCAGCGTTACTGAAGCGACATAGGGTAGTATTCCATCGGGATAACCTGCATATTGCTTTACGGACACAGCAACAATCTCAGGAGCTTGGATGGGAATACTCTATCACCCACCATATGTTTTTTACCTTGCCCCAAACGACTTTCATCTCTGCCAATCTTTGTCGAGTATTCTTGCTGGAAAGAAAATTGCGAACGACTACGAGGTGAAACGATATTTCGATGTCTTCTTCACCTACAGAGGGCAAACTTATTAGCTCCAATGGTGATTATCTGGACGATTAGTTACAATATTGTGAAACGGATATTCCAAATGTTCGAATTTTCCGAGAACTTTACAACCTTATACTACGCAAAGTATTTAAGATAAGCTCTGTATCTTGTCGTAAATTTCATGATACCGATATTCAATCGCTTTCAAAAAAGAATTGCCAAAGAATGAATAATAACTAATTAGTTTTAGGTATCCATGTAATTTTACGACAATACGAGTAAAACGAGATTAGCGAAGAAAATTCTTATCATTGATTCCATAAATTTTCAATTGTGTTCGTACGATTTCTGTTTATTCGTTGGAGAAATAAAATAGTAACTTTTGAAGTTGGAATCCAATGGGAACGACCTTGTGAAATTAAAAAAAATTCCTATGATCAAGCAAAAATTTAGCATGGAAACACGATAGTATTTTATATAGATTTTTCTGAACTGGAACTTCAGAAGATCTTGTTCAAGAGTTCTGAAACTAGGACTTTATCAATTCCTGGCCAAAAAAATAGGTTATTTACCCACGTGTTCCCCGAAAAATTTTGGGATGAAGGAATTACATAAAGACATTTAAAATTGTTGTAAAATCAGTTTTATCTCATGTAAGAATACCAAAGCTGCTTCTTCGGAATACATTCAATGAGAAATTACCAATGATTCGAAAAATTAAAAAATTAAGAAGTAATACAAATAAAGAATATAAGAAAAAGGCAGAAAAAAAATAAAAATGATGAGAATATTAAAATAGAAGATGGTAATGCAGAAAAGCCTAATCATTAAAGTAGAGCAATATGAAATAATTTTTGTTTTTCATTCAAAATATTTTTTTAATGCAAAGAAACAAATACTGTCAATGAGAAATTATTTCCTGAAAATTCATTAAATTTTTCATTTAGAATTTCAGATATGAAACTAAATTAAATGAGCACTAAAACAGATACAAACGAATTGAATTAAATCTTAAAACGTAATTTAAAACATAATATAATCTAGCGAAAGAAAAAACAAGCCAATTGGTTACATTCCAATTACAAAACATCATTGCAAAACAATATTAAGTAAATAAAACAGAAAAATAACAAAGAAACAAAATCATAGGTACAATCGTGTTAATAAATTAAAAACCAAATTAATTCTTTACTGGCGCACATACTTCAATTCTTTTGTCAGTTTAATTACGTTGGAAATTGCTGCTTTTCTTCCGCCCTACTTTTCGTCCTCACAAAATATAGAAAAGAAAACTTTTTCTTCAGTGAATTAGTTTGTGAATTAATCTTTAGCGAATTCCTTCTGTAAATATTGTCAATGATACAGATTGCATCGTTCTGTGAACAAATCTGCAGGCTTTTTGAACGCAAACACTAGTTTGCAATTTTGGAACATCACGGCTAACTAAATGATGCAGGTGAAGATAGGTGACTGGTGGTAAATGTAATAAACCTTATTGAGATTTATATGAAGACTTTCTGCACTTTTTTCATCAAAATTTTTACTTTGTTTCTCTAAATTATGTTTTTATTATCAGTTATCTTTTTTTGTGTTAAATTATGTTAAAAATGGTTTGAGTTTCTTCAAAATTAATCTTAGAAGATCAGTAAAATAAGGTTAATGGAAAAGACTTCAGCATATCACAGTTACTTCAAGAGTTAGGACATTGAATTATATAATAAGGATCAAATTAGTGTAATTTTTCTTCTACAGGTATTGTCATAGGTTGTAAACTTCACTGTGTTATTTCATTCAGTAATTTTGCTTTTAAATAATTCTCCAATAAAGACAGAAGGTTAAATGTGCAGATGAAGATTTTAAAGAAAAGAGAAATCACCCTTTATTCACTAATGAAAACAAAACAAGTTCATGCCAAGAGATTGCCAACGAAGTGTCAATCAGAATTGGCATGAATTTGGCTTTTTTTTTTTTTTGGTGCATGATGGGTAAGTTCCGATAACTTTCATTTCTTTATTGATGTGCATTGCTGTAAATTAGGAGTTTTTGCATCTACAATTAGAAACATATCTGTCCTGCAATGCTTAAAAGCTCTGAAACCATTAATGCTTTTAACAAAAAGAAGCAGAAATATATCAGTAAAGAAATTAAAAATTGAGTTCATGGGCAATTACTTTCTGGTTAGTTGTTTAGTTTAATTCTTAATTTTGTGTTTTTGAGAGAAATTATAAACAATTTGCAAATTTTTCTACTGTTTTAATAAACATTTTGTGATTTAAGGTATTAAAGAGCTTTGACGGAAATATATTATAATTTATTTGCGTGTACGTGTGTGCTAGCTTATTTACTTAGGTTATTTAAGCTTATTTAAGTTTCGCCTTTACTAGATAACTTAAAAAAATATTAAAGATGTTGTTAAAAATTTTCGTTATATAAAATATAGTTAATAATAGATCATAACTCAAAAAATTGTAACAATGATTCATTAATTTTGATTTTCATAAACAGCAGAAGTTCAATAATTTAACAGCGAATTAAATCCTTGTGATAATTAGTTCTGAAAACATCTTCGGTTGATAAATCAGTATTATGGCGTTACAGTCTCAAAAAATTTTTACAAGTCATTACTGAGAAAAAAGGCTTTTGATTTATCCTCGCAACGCGAATTAAACGATACAAGCACTTGCAGAACTAATTATCAAAAGGATTTAATTTGCTGTTAAATTATTGAATTTCAGCTCTTTGTGAAAATCAAAACTATTGAAGAATGTAGAATATTATTGATTTATGATCTATTTTTCACTAAATTTTATATCACGAAAATTTCAACAATATGTTGATAAGTAATATCTTGATTATTTTAATAACAATGTTTAATGATAATCATTCACTTTACTTTTTTGTAGACCTCGCTTGGGATCAATGCTTAGGATTTCTTGTGGCAACCATGTCATGGTTTTCTGCTCCATAACTCTGATTTCCTAGAAAATGACCTCCAAAACAATTGCTTTTATTATCATAAAAGCTTTTAAATTAAAAGCAATTTCAAGTCTAGTCCTAATCAACTGAAGGGTTGTAATGGAACTGCTTCCAGTGAGAAGTTCGAATGTAATGCTTTAAGTACATGGCGAGTTCGATTATGGTAATTACAGATAATGGAATCATTTTATTTTTTCTAAAGTTTTGTTTTTTGTTTTCCTATACATAATGGAATCATTTATAATTCATTCTTTTCCTAATTGACATGTAGAAATTGCTGCTTTTTCCGTTGAATAACCGTAATTCAACAATTCCTAAACATTTACTTCTTGTCTATTCAAAAGATACGATTATCGCTAGGAAAGTTTAAGGACATAATAAATAGTCCCAATGAATATGTACGCCTACGGGACACTCATCTCTGTGTGACATCTACTGTTATAGGCAACTTAAGCAGTTTTCTCAGCAACTACAAAAATATACGTTTTTGCTATATTATTATTGAGAAACATCGTAACTACAGGATATATCAAAGTATTATTTGATACATAATCACTTGCATTATTCTGTCTTTCAAGACAATTTCCAGTTTGCATACTACGCTACTAATTTGATAGGAAGAAGTGTCTTTTGAAATGTACACTTCCACTCAACGAAAGCAGAAATGTCAATGATGATATGCGATATCTTTAATTCGAATAAATGTTTCTTACTTTAAATAATTAAGCATGAAAAACAAATAAATATTTAGATAACATAGATTGACGTCCATAAAACTTAATGAAAATTTGTTTATTTCGGTTTACACAAATTAAAACACATTAAAAAAGCTAACATAATTTTAAAAATATATACCTTTAGGAAATCTACAAACGTTTCGGAAGCACTTCAAACGGTTTTCTTTGATGGGCTTCCGAAACGTTTGTGTTTCTTTGAAAATATTCTATTGTTTTCAGCAAGATTTAATTTGTAAATAGTATCAGTCTAAATATATGAATTCAAATAAATAAACAAATAAATAAAACGATTCCATTTCCTTCAGTTAAAAAAAGATGATCACTCAATAGAACAGATCAAGCACTGTCCTTTTCATTACAACAGCAGTAATCGTTCGGCAACTTATAGGAGGTTTTAAAATCTGTTGTTTCAGAGCTTTTAGGAAACAAGGCCGTATGTCTCAGAAAACAAAGAGAGGTGTCATATCTTATCTGTAGATCTGGCACCATTATTTTTGGAAAAGAACAGTTATGGCGCATTGTTATGACAGCGGTAACCTGTCCAAATTCAATGAACAATATCAAATAAAATTAGTTTTTATTCTATATCATAAAGTCTTTATACTCATTAAACAAAAGGATATTAATAATTTTTGAGAACGCTCTATATTTTCATGATAAATTATCTTTAACTTTTCTATAGTTGAGAAAAGTATATGCTTTAATGTTATTTATTCTAAAGATCATTTAGAATTAGGAATTAGGATATTTACTGTTATTAAAGCTTATAGAGATTCAAAATAAACAATTTAAAGGCAATTAAAGTAACTGAAAGCAATTTACGATTCTTCATTAATTAAAAATTACAACAAAGCGGAATCGTTGGAATTAATCCGGTTTTAAAATAAAGATTAATTACACAAGAAATTTAAAATAAATTCGGTTCTGGAAGCTCTATGAAGAACAGTGGCGCCATCTATTGGAAAATGCGAGATTTACCTCGATAAGTAGAGTCAAATACTTTCTTTGAATACAGGCGTTGAAGCCCTAGTAACCCGGCGTTGAAGCCGTAGTTGCTTACCCAAACACGATGCCATAAACTTGAAGAAAGTGTTAGAGCATAAAGCATCAAATAATAATTGTATCTCGAATTTAAATAAATGACTCAAAAGGTTTAAAAGAAAAAGCATCAATACCTTCCGCTCAAAAATACGGAAAAAAGAACGAAAGGTGTACCATTGCTATTTTCTTTTCTTTTATTTTTTTTCAAATTGATTGATTTGATTAAGAATTTATTTAATGAGAATTTTGAAGCCGTAAATATCATAACAGAAATTGAAAATGGTAAATAAAAAAGTTGAAATAAATTTAATTAATATATAAATCGGTATCTATCGTATAACATTAAGTAACGCTAGTCTTGAACGTATAATGATTTTTTACGCCCAATCAGATTGTGAACTGCAATTGAAACAGATATCAAATTAAAAGAAAAAGTGAATTTAAATTCCTTTGTTTATCAAAGCATAAAATCATTAGCACTGAGGGATTTTTAAATAGTCAGATTCTCCTACACCAGTGTTCCTTTTTCTAGCCATTGATTTTTCGATAGATAATTCTTCTCACGCCAGTTGTCCTTGACCTCAGAATAGAAAAGGCTTCAGGTTGGTGCTGCCATCTAGTGTTAAACTTGGGTATGAGCAGTTGTGAAGTCTTCCCTTCTTGCGCCACTGATTAGCTGACAAATGGATCTGTGTCTCTGAAATATAAATACAAATTCTGTGCTTTAAATTTCATTAATTCGTTCAGTTTTATATATTTTCGTATGTTTTACGTTTGTCTGGTCAGATAAATGCTTCTGATATCGAAATTACTATTACAGTTTTGCAAAATCATTTCTAAATATTTTTTTTTGAGATTTTCCTATCACCAGATAGATGGTACAATCTTTCGACAATTTACTTTAATTTTGATTTAAACCATGACGGCATTTGGTGATCAATTAAAAAAAATTAACTAATGAAAATTTGAAAATGTTATCATTAAGTGATTGGACTTTAAGTATATCGACAAGACAGTTTGGAAAGAAATTACGTAAAAATATTTTAAAATATATTTTTAAATCATAGAAATTCCAGAATAAGTTAGAAAATTTGATTTAAAATTTAATGTCAAAATATGCTAATAAAATGATTTTATACATTTTTTGTTGGACTACATATGATAATAAATATGACATTCTTATTTAAATAAATAAGCTGTACATAAAATTTTATTTCACAAAAAGTCCAGTTTTACAACAAGCTTTCTTTTCAAATTAAAGAATGAAAATAATCTCACCACAAAGATTTCTAACAATCATTTGTAGCTTTAATGGAAGATATCTTCTAATATATTTCTGAAAATCGTAGAAAATCAAATACAGTATACTCTCGAAATCTTGAAGTCGAAGGGACACTAAAAAAAATTCGAGATAGCGAGTTTTCGAGATAACAAGGTCCTAACCAAAACATAAAAATTCACGTAAAACACAAGATACGGAAGAATATTCTAAAAATTAGTCGAAAATAATTATATTAAATTGAAAAGAATTAGTAAAATACAACGAACTTACATTGCTAGAATTTCTTTAAAAAAATCCAGAATCGTGGCCTGGCGAAGTGTCTTTTGAAATTTTTCTTCAACCAATATTTCTATTCGAAAAATAGCGGCAAAGTCATCGAAAAAGATTGAGTGAAAACTCTTCGACATAAGAATTAAAATTAACATTAGATGAATATGTAATATCAAGGGGAAAAATAATTTTTCGACTTATAAGGTTTTCGAGATATCGAAGTTCGAAATATCGAGAGTAGACTCTACAATAACTCTGAACCTAATCGCTTACTGAAGGATGATAACAACGATAAATAACAATGAAAAAAAAAAGCAGAAAAAACGTTTAATTATTGAAACTGACAAATGATTTTACGTGTACTGAACATAATATCTCAAAATTAAAGCCGGTAGACATGCATTAAAATTATTGAGCTATATTCAGGGCTACCGGCTTTAATTTTGAAGTACATAATGAAACTGAATTTTAAACTTGTTTTAAATCTATTCACCTGCTATATAATTTGTATTTTAGAGATATATATTTAGATATATATTTAGAGATATATTAAAAGTTCCTATTGAATATTAAAGGTTCATTAATTGCTTTCAAATGTTCTTCCTTTATTAGAAAAAGAGTTCTATTTCTGTTTCCAGTTCTATTTCCAGGAATTGCTTGTTATTGGGTATCATTAAGTCTTGAACATTTCTTTTGTTTTTCCACCAAAGCTGGTATTGAGATGGTGAACAATTTCTTTTGTCTAACTTCATCTTCAAGATTAAATATTATAGAAACATTCATACTGCTAAAACTTAAAGGCTAAACTAAAGCTTACTGAAATGTGAAATAAACATCTTAAGCATTTTACATATTTTTAACTTATAACAGAATTCATATATGAATTTAATTTTTTTTTTCCATTTTAATATCATAAATGCCACTTAAACATTTTTCAAATCAATAGCATGATATATTTAGTATACATAAATTTACTTACTGACAAGGGAAGTGCATGACCTCGAACGCTGAGAACTGCACGAAAATGTGCTTAGAATATAAATCGCTCATGCCAAAAACAGTGGTATGAGTCATTCCCATGCAAAACTGCACGTCTTACCACGAGAGACATTTGAATGATCACGTTTTGAAGGTCCAAGAGAGGAGCTTTGGTAACGCGAAGAAACAAAATATCGATATAATAGGACAAACAAAATTGCATATTTCAATGTCGTGACTATATTGCTATATTTCCCTGCTTGAAATAATTGCATAGCTATTCAAAGTACAGGTGTGGGATTTCAATAAAGTGGTCAAAGCATATGGAACAGAACAGTATGCACATCTGACTAAAGTCACTTTTTCAAAGTCAACATCACTTCCGCATTCAAGCAGTTCAATATCAAAAGCCACACTAATTACATTTTCAAACTATGATATTGGTATGCCATAACCTGCATTTTTTCAAGCATATTGTAACGTTCGCTTGTACTTCGGTGCAGAAAGTTGATTGTATATATCACAAAGTGAAGTCTGATGATGAAAGGACGATCGAGTAACTTTATTTGTGGTTTTTCACATTGTAGTCTTACAAAATCAACGATCCTTCTCATGCCTAAAAAAGTACACATCAAGAGGTTGGCAATATTTTCTTGTCTTCGGTGGCAATATCTTGAGATGAAGTATTTGTTAGTGCAGGTACAACATGCCACTGTCGGATGGCACTAGCAGACAACAGCTGATTTTGCATAGGGATGACTCAAACCATTGTTTTTGGGAAGAACGATTTACATTCTAAGCACATTTTCGTGCGGTTCTCAGCGTTCGAGGTCATGCACATCCCTTGTGAGTAATTACTTGTAATGTTAACATATATTGTTAATTTGAATGTTAAAACAAGCCAAATTAAAAAACAGATCTCAGGATCCTTTTGTCTTCTTGTATTTAAAATATTAGAGTATTTTTTAATTAAGAAAGGGTCTTTCATATGTATTTCCTTCTAATTTGACTATTCTATTTGTTTCTTCTGTTACTAGTTCAGTGCATTTGTTCAATTTTGGAGTCAAACCTTGACATTGTAAATACCTAAACTTTCTTTGGAGGGGTTGTTTAGTGGGGGTCGCCTGAAACCAAACTTCGTCCCCCCCCCCCAATAAATCTGAGGTCGGCTTTGGGAGAAACCCGCCATTTTAGAAAATGGCCATCAATGCGCATACTTTAAGCTTTAGCAAACGATTTAAAACCTAAAAATTCCAGGATGTAAAGGATAACATTTGCTACAAAAAGAAATCCTTACAACTTTTTACATAACTGTAATAAAAGGCAGATAAACTTAATTAAAGTATGAATTCAGTTGAAATTTCGCATACTAACTTTTGTTTTAATCAAATAGTAGATTAACCTTTAATTTAAATAAAAAAACACCGAAGTAGGAAAATATAAAGAATTAAATTGGCTGTAAAGCACTTTATGATCAAATGTTTCGTATTTTTAAAATGTAAGTAGATAAAATTTACTAAAATAAGATAATGTGTCAATGCGCCCATGGAAATGTCGAGTTGAGGAGCTGGTTTTACCTTAGAACTACTAATTATTTAAGTAATTAGTATATTTTTTATCACGAATTGTGGATATTACTTATTTAATTTAATTATTAACATTTATATCAAATTACGATCTTTCATAATTTAAAAGTTGATTTAAATAAATAAGAAACAATATAAATATTTTGTAAACAGCAAATCAGTTTCATATATTCTTATGATTAAAATTGAACATAGTTTTCATATTTTAAGTCGGCAATTTCTTTATTTTATACCCAAGGAAAGAAATCTGTTAATTTGCTCTGAAAATGGAAAATGACACTTTCCTCAAAAATATGTTCATAGAATCGTCCGCTACAAAGTGACGTAGGAATAAGCAGAAGAAATGGCAGAACTGGGAAACTGTGGGTCATATATTTAAAGATGGTCGAGATTATACGTTTCTCTATCAGAGCAGAGCGCAGCGGGTACTCACCACTTCATCTATATAGTGTTCGGTGAATACTGCAGTACTTCCTCGAGGCAGGATATCTCAATTATGCAAAATCAGCGCATGCTTATTTGCAACAGTGACAAAACTTGAAGGTATACTCCCTCCAGACAAGTTTGAAAAATTTGCTCAAGAAGAGTAGTTTACAACAAGGAGATCTACAAAATATTCGTCATAAATATGGACTGATGATACCCTAACCTTAACAACTATTGGTCATCAATGATATTGATCTTATGAATATTCAGACCATTGAGAAGTCTTAATGAGGTCCTACAAGTCTCGTGGAGGACTCACTCATGGTCCCTTTGGGTGAATTCAATATCAATTTGTTGGAGAGTGATTGAAGCAGTAGAGGAGTTAAGTGGAGTGTATTCCAATAGAGCAGCATGTGGAACTAAGAAATTCGAGAATAGCTAGAGACGAAGCTCATCTTGTATTTTTTTGTAGTGGTTGCTCTCCACAATCCATTTGAGTGCCTCTGCACTGAACTGTCATCAGTTTCTTCTGGTATTTGAGCAAATGATTCTGTAAACTGTGACTAAGCTGTATTGTATGACTGAATTGTATTAAGAAAATCGAAGGCATAGTGTTTAGTCAACTTCACCTAAAATGCAAAACAGCCATAAGCTAATAGGGCAACAGTTACTAGGGCAGTGAAGATTAAGGACAATGCCATCGTGGCAAACCATAAGGTAATAGGGCAACAGTTACTAGGGCAGTGAAGATTAAGGCCAATGCCATCGTGGTAAACCCAAACAAACTCTTTCATCGTATTGTCTATTGTGAGAAGTGATGAAGAACTGGCTGACTACTTAAAAGTCCCTTGCGTAATTTGTGCGTGTTCATTGTGTTTCTTGATTAGTTCACTCCGCACGTTAAACAACGTTTAATAATTTCTATTTACGGCGTAGTTCTTATTTAATGCCTTTATTAAATTCCTTTTGCGAGTTGCTTTGCGAGTTGCAGGTCAAAGAACTTTTGTACTTTTTATTTTTATTAATTTTTGTTTTGGATTTCTTTGGGGGAAGTCCCGCTCTTGGGAGCAAGAATCAGGATGGTTAACCTCTCGCACCTTCTGAGCCTGTTATCGCTGGAGTTTGGCTGGCTGATGAGTCCTAAAAAGGACGAAGCGATCCATCCCAGTCTCTTCACGATGATAGCTCGAGCTGCGAATCCTTTGTGTAATTTGTGGGTGTTCATTGTGTTTCTTCACTTAAAGTACGAGTTGCTGCACGTCCTCCTTTCTTTTTTTGACGATATCTATATGCGGAAGGGAGCGAAGTTGTCACTTGTATCAGTTTTAGAAACCATAGCAGGGTTATCGAAACCTTATATCGGTTTTAGAAAACATATCAATTGCACAAGTTCTGTCCAATGTTTCTTACGTAATGGACGGTGGATACCTTTTATATCGTGTTGTATGGCTTCCCCTGCAACTTATGGAGGAATTTG
This sequence comes from Thereuonema tuberculata, assembly GCA_023159025.1. NCBI lineage: Eukaryota > Metazoa > Arthropoda > Chilopoda > Scutigeromorpha > Scutigeridae > Thereuonema > Thereuonema tuberculata. The sequence continues at coordinate 135,696,449 of JAFIDM010000001.1, forward strand.
TCAGCAGTACGTTACTTACGTAAGTAGTCACTATGGACTTGCACAAGTTGCCTTCGATGGGTTATGCAGTACGCAGCACCTAGACGAGGAACACATTCGAAGTAAAATGTCATCAGCTGATATAGTGGTCTGCAACTACATCACAGCAAAGCTTTCTTGTCAACACCACGAATAATCTGAGATTATTTGCTTCTCTAGCTAAAGAATTACAGAAAGCAAAGTTCATCAGACACTCGCCGACGCTAATTCTCCCATTGTCAAGACTGCAATGGAGATGTCTCAGGACGAAGGCTCTTCGGTCGTCGTGGAAGAAGTCCTGGTTGTTGCTCTTCCGAAGGAAAGGTACTCATGCCCGGAACAAACAACAATACACCAAAAATATTACAATCTAATGACTCTAAGAATGGATTTGGTTACTTGGCCACCCACACCCTTCTGGTGAATGCAATTACTGGTTGTGGTACCGTCTGTGCTTCTTACAGGAAGGTCATGACATTGCCCTTTAAGAAACTAAAAGACGACGTTTCGTGGCATATTCCGAGGGAGATATTTAACAGATCATTGACTTCTGATGAAGTTGCAATTGCTAGAGAACTTATTCTGCACGCTTTAGACACTTTGGACAATTTAGATGTCGTCAATACCAAGATTCTTTCCAAACAACCAATCAATGCTAAATTTTAACTCACTGTTCTCCATTCTACTTCAGCAGCAGCTTGATTTAACATTCTTATAGATTGTAGCCCCAAGTTCAACTATGTCAAAGGTTTAGATTTAGATTTAACGCAATGTGCATGGCAAATAGAAGGCGGCAGGTTGCGATCAGTATCCACCCTCTGAAACCAGCACCTGAATATATTCGTCACCTCATACTATGCAACTGCAAATCTGAGTGTGAACGAAACTGTGATTGTCGTCGTAGTGGACTGTCTTGCACTCACATCTGTGTTCATTGTGTTGGCCATACTTGCAATAGCCGATCGGCCATACAAGTAGAAGACGATGAGTGTTATGTTGATGACGCTGTGAAAACATTAGAAGAATATAGAAATGATCAAGATAATGAATGTGACGTTGTTAAGGACTATGTAGATTCACTTCCTGAAACGTCGGCTACGCTAAAAGAAGCCAGTACGGTGTGGGGAAGTGAAGTGGGTGGAAAGAGATATTATGTATGTGCTTAAGAATTTTAAAAATTAATTAAGTAGTTAGACATGAATTTAATATTACCCATTGCTACGGATATTGCCGTGAACGTTCTATTTGTCGCGAGTGTCCACTACCAGCCATGTCATTCAACAAAACGTTCTTCTAAGACCTTCACTAGCATTCGGTGAGTAAAAATTTATACAATAAAATATCTGTAATTCAATATATCAATTACATAATTATATATGCATACAAGCTTAACTATAGGTATATAAATGAGTATATTATGAGATGACAGTCGCGGCATCCAGCTTCTCAGCTCGCCACTTTCATGATCGCGCGGCGTATAATTTTACTTTAGTCAAGTTTGTCTGCTTACACATTAAAGATACGGAGCATTTGATGATTAAGTGCTTTGTAGCCAGTTTCATTTTCTACATTTTCTTAAATTGGTGTTTTTTTATTTAAATTAAACGCTAACCCACTAGTTGATAAAAACAAAAGTTAGTACTCGAAATTTCAACTGAATTCATACTTTACTTAAGTTTATCTGCCTAATTATTACAGTTATTGTAAGAACTTTTTTTTATAGCAGATGTTATCCTTTACATTCTGTTATTTTTAGGTTTTAAATTGAGTTAGTTTATAAATACAAGCAATGAACTTTTACTTTAAACTGAGAAATTAATGATTCATATCATCAAGTTACTAAAATTAAAACTTAATAAAAAATTCAATTCATCAATAAATTTATCAGCATCAATTGAAAAAAGACATAACATCATGAAACCATCAGTTTAAATTCAAGAAAATATCAGTGAACCTACAACTTAGATTTTCAAATGGGATGTTAATTACGTAATAATCCAGACAATCCATTCTGACATCTATCGAAGAACTATCGCATGGAAATGCCATCTATGGTAACTATCTATCTACGTAGCAACGGAAACTTAACTTTAAACATTTCAATATTTTCAGCTCCAAAATCTACATTTAACTACTTAAACTGTGATCCTCATTCAAACTCCTGTATCTGGAGATAACTATGTCATTAGGAAGAAAAATTTGGATGATACTTCGAATGCTCAATAATCTATGAAGATTCTTTTAATCTATAACTAAAGGTATGATATGTTTGAGCGTATTTGGAAGACTAACGAGACGTTTAGGAATTCTTTATGTGTTAAATTTGCCTTCAAGCTAAACAAAATATTTTAATGGAGAAAACGATCTACTGTAGCTCCTTCAATCTTAAAAGAACCTTGGTGTTTCAAGTCAGAGCCTGAATAGTAATACAAATTAATGAATTTTTACTTAAATCGTAATTTACTGACAAGAAATACATATAATCGTAATTTGTATTTTAAGTCTTATGTATGTACTGGTAATCATCGGTAAGCATGCATTTCTGTTTCATTTGTAAACATTTTTCTTTTATATTTCTGCGTTATCTGGAATTATAATTTAACTTCTTTAATTATTGAGTTCTCGCAAATAAAAGAAGTAAATTAAAATTAATGATGTTTAATATCAGAAAATATATATTAATCATTCTATCTATATAAGTTTTGATTATGTATGGAAAAAAAGTGTTTGTAAGACAGAAATTCAAAAACGATCAGAATTCTAATCTCTTTCCTACTATTCTTTACGAAACACATCTTCATATTAATAAATAAATTATCTTAAACTGCAAATTTTCGTAAAGAAACATAAATATCTTTCTTTTCTCAAGATGACTAAAAAGTCACAGTAATTTCAGAATATAACAAATCGGTAATCATGAACATGAAAATACTCTTATACGTAAAATAATATTAATTATTACAGACAGGCAATGATTAACAATATCTTACGGGTAAGAGCATATTCATGTTCGTGATTACCGATTTGTTACTTTCAAGACCTGTTGTCCTCTTTTGATGACATCATAATTCTCATAAACTAATATTCATCTTAAGAAAGTTTTGTGATAACTTTGTTTCTATTATCCTAAAAATGATTCATGCCAATTTTCAGAATTTTCCATACTTAAAAAAAAAAATCAGGCCTAAACACTTATCTAATTAAGTTTTATTAAGTATCTTTATATGTTATTTTTAGTGTTCTCAACAAATTATTTTATTCATTAACCGTCATAAATCTTCTTCAATTCTTTAATTTTTGTTTGTCTCTGCTTTTTCTATTATCTTATTATTAATTATTAAGCTCTATAATAACACTTATTTACTCTTAGAATTATTATTAGCAACCACTTTTCCCAATAACTTACATTGTAAGTTATGATTTTTATACGAAATGCTATTATTTACAGAGAAGTTATAAAACACAATATTTTTGAAATGATTTAAACCGATGAATCATTTGATTGATTTTCCGTGATTGAAGAGGGGTTTTCTAAACTTACTGAACCACCTCACTATTCTAACACTTATTAAATGGTGGTTTTGAATTAGTATTACAATTTGTTTCTTCTTCCATGTTACAATGTTTAGTGCATGGTACCAAAATATATTCTTCCACATGTACGATATTTTAATTTATAGATAACATACATCAATGTCATTATATCACTTGTTTTATGAGAATCATGTATTAAAGATTTTAAATTTCTATTTGATACTCTTACAATTGAAATATTATTGGATACACAGATTTAAAGAATTTCTCTAGATATAAGGTAAAGTTTGGAGATATGACACCACATTCGAATTTTTCACGTAAAATATTAAAAACCTTATTTTTTAAATGTTTGAAAGCTTTAAACTGTTGATTTATCCTTTGCTTTCATATATACGTTATATTTTTTAAGTTTTTAATGCTTTGTCTTATTTTTCGAATTTTAAATTTTTTTTTATATTGAGTCATCTCTCTCATACCTATGGGAGAGATGACACAGGTAGTAGGGGATAGATGGCTACATGGAATATGAATAAGAGAGCTGTGTAAATCAAGCTGCTAGTTTATTTTTATAAATATTAACAGAAACGTAACTAAATTCCTTTAAATAAATCCAATATATGACAATTTCTCCAAGATCTCCTCCCCACTTACTTATGACTTCCAAAATAAACCACTTACATAATAAACCACAAATGGGATCTAAGACACTAGTGACCGGTACATAACCTTGCTTACTATATTTACATGTTTACACAGAGAATAATAGCGAGAGATGCCTTAAAAAAGGGCTGTTAACTAAACAAATTCGCAAAGTCAACGAATATTCAAGCACATCCCTGGCTATATCATAGGAAGAAAACTCATATATCAATTCAGCACAAACACTTTACACACACTGAAGCTCAGATGTGTGGTGAAGCTCAGACTGGGTTTTGGTCATGTGATGCGCTGCGATCTACTGCAAACCCTTCTTGAAGTTATATTACAGGTGTCATCTCTCCCCATGTGTCATCTCTCCCAACTTTACTATATTATTATTATAAGCAGTTCGAATTATACTTTTAAATTCCTTATCAATTTTAGGTTTAACTTTATTCTTATTCAGAAAACAAGATTAACCTGAAAATCTGTTAACCACTTTCTTGGGTATTCATTATGTTAAGATTTTCTTAAAATCTTCAACTTTGCCAAAACACCATTTACTTTCATTTAATGTATTATTAGTATTTCTTGAAAGATTATTTCAAATTACCGCTTTTTTAGTTGAAAAATTATATATTGATATATAGTTTATCATCATATAACTTTGTTAAGATTTTTCTAATATATTCAAATTCAACATACTCGACATTTTTGAACATGTATAGTGTTTAGAGGATCTTGTTGGTGATAGATTTCATTTCGCAGTTCTATTTTTGTAAACATCTACCAATGCAGTTACCAATCTTTGTTTCTGGCGAGTACACTTTCAGTTTCGTGATACGTCTTTTTTAGCCATAGCTAATTTCAAAACGAACTTGTAAAGGCCAAGATCCAATGTTACAAATGCTGTGGGTGTGACAGTAGATGCTAGTCATTGCAACATCTTGAATGTGAGATGTGTTTGTATGCTTGTTGGGCTGGAATCTATGAGTGGAAGTTCACCGAATCTAGTTTCTTACCTTAGCTTACTTATAATTAAATTAAAAGCTGACCAAGTTGGAACCTGTAGTTTATGAATCTGTATCACAGTCATCAGTCTCAGTTTCGTTTGACAGGAATTACTTCTCCTTACTTCTTATAGGATTCTATGATCTGCGCCGTTTAGGAATGTTGCAAGGAATGAGTTCAGACAGAGACTGAGGAATCTCAATGAATGAAGTGATGATGGTCCTGATATTTCAGTTGGGCTTAGGACATCTGAGTTTTCCTTCCGCTGATACAGACTGAACAGAATAAAGTTCCTTTGCCATAAAGTTCCTTTATCAATATTGTTGGCAGAAAAAAAACAAATATCCATCTTACCAACTCGGAGGTAAGATCCTCCATGTAAGATCCTCTACACTAATCCAAACGTTTTACCATCTCAGTCGCCATCTCTGTGTCTCAAACCAAAGGATTTGACATAATCAATGGAAGCTCCAATGCTGTGTAGGAATTGAATGATGAATTTGCCGATGGTTGCTATATGCATTGTGAATCCAACTGCCACTTGTAAAGACAAGTCGCATATTTGCCGAATCATTGTAGCGTTTACGTTAGAAACTTTACGTGGGGAAAGCATTTCATACATAAGCATCTGCGAAAAGTTACGAGCTCTATTCATTACAGTTGTATCAAGCTTTTTGTATCTATCCGTTCTTGAAAACCACCACTTGTAAAAAAGACAACTTCCTCTAGAACAACATCTGCCACGTTCACTTCTTCAAAACTTCAAGTGAATTTCCAGTTTTTGTATTTTATAACAACTCTCCATAAAATCTGTACTGCTTCAAGAAAGGTTCTGATAATTTTCTCAACATATCAAATTGTTCTCCTGAATGAGACGTGCAGCATCTGCTGTTACTTTGAGTGAAACTCGTTGTGATTCATTTATCCTTCTCAGATTACTAAATAGAATGCCAATACATTCAATCTGCTTTTCTATGATACTTTTCATTTGTTTTCTAGATTTTATCTGTCCTTCTTCTAAACAACTGTTTGCAACAATTTTCCTGTAAAGCCTCTTAATTTCCCCATTGTTGTTACATTGTCTTCGAGAAGAAACAATCACTGAGGATAAAAATTCAATATTTGTTGCTTCATAAGACGGTGAATTTGATTGAATACTTTACTCGGTGTAAGTTTGGATCGCAAGACATTGACTACGTGTGTGTTCAGCATACCTTGCAATATGGATTTTTCTCGCATGAGAGTATTGACGATCTGAACAATCACTAACAAATAGATCCAACATTGCGATCTGTACATGATCAAAGTAGTAGTATTTCAAAATACTAGTTATATGGGTTGAGGGGCCAACTACCAAGCGTTTACGCGATATTTCACATTGTTTTTATCGATTTTCGAGTATTAGCTTATTAACTTTCTGTTAATTTCTAACTATCTTAATTAACTTTCTAAGCAGGTGTTGTTGTGGTCCATTAGATTAAAGCATTGGTGTGGTGGTGTATGGATCGTACGTAGGGAACAAGTATTTTTTTCTTTCATTTTTAATGATTTATTTATTTATTTTCTTCAGTTTTTTTCCCACATTTGTTTTCTTTTTTTCTTTAGTAAAGAGTGAGACCAAGTTGTATACAAAATGACATCCTCGAACAGCTGTTTCACGCTAATATGGTGATCATCAGCTAGAAGCAGTCATCTGTAAACAACCAGGTCTCGCTACACGGGCCTATACGAGAAAATGTCGGATAAAAATCAGAATGCGCAGGAAAATATTAGTAAAGAGTGAGACCAAGTTGTATACTAAATTCATAGCGATCGCGTGTAGCATATTGAAATTCTCGCAATTATTTCTTTTGGCGAGTTTTTTATTGCTTATTTTAGCTTTTCGGATTCCACATTGATTCCGACGTTTTCTCATATAGGTCCATGTATCGAGACCTGCTTGTGTACTGATAACTGCTCCTAGCTGATGATCGCCATAATAGCGTGAAACAGCTGTACTAGGACGTCATTTAGTATAAGGGCATTTATTTTCGCGATGTACAGACCATGACTTCTTCTTGTAAGACGAATCTTTACTTAACTGATCTACTGCTCTATTCAAACGCATGGCTACTGAATCAGTGTAATTGATTTCTTCTTTTTCCTCTTCATTGAAATGAAGCATTTTTTTCCTATCATATAACGGTATTTTTAATCTTGTAGTGTAGATCCGTTCTTTGTGTTCCTCTTCTTCTTGGCTGAAGATAAACTGTTCTGGTTGAAGTAACAATTCTTCAAACAATCTTTCGCTTCGATCCACATTAGCCATCTGAGTACATTTCTAACAGTATGCTGAATGCCATGATGATTTTCCATTTGTAAGTTCTTCTGTTTTTAGGTTGCTTAGCTGAAGAATTCAATGTATTAATACAATCTAATAGCGTTTCGTAATATTTTCGATTAACCAAAGAACATTTGTTTTTTTCTTGGCTTAAAATGCACAGGAAAAAGTCTGTCCTTGATGATAATTTTAACTTGTGCAAATCTCGTTTTTTAAAAGTCCTGGAATAGCCTACACACAAGTATAAAAAAGTTAAGTTAAAAATTTAAAATTAAAACATTTAAAACACTAAAAAGACAAACTAGTTTCCGCTCGCTAGCGAGTCATCATCAGTGAGTCTCAACTATTAGACAACAGGTTAGTCGTATTGTGTTGCTCCAAGCTGAGTTCCATATGAATTTTAATTTTTTCTTGAAAAAAGTTTCTTTAAGATTTGGAAGCTCTCTTATGAGATCTTTCAACCAATAATTATATAAACAACATTCGTTGGTTTTATGGAAACAAATAAATAAAAAGAAGTACTAAATTTTAATTTTCTATAATATAAATACAACATTATTATTTTATAATATTCTTACCAGATGTATCTACGCTGAAAGGAGAAGATCTCAAAAGTACAATATTTTACATATAATTAAAATAATATAATTAATTATATTTTGTGATCACTTAGAGATCAATCTTATTATTAATACACGTATTTCATTCTGAATGCAAAAATTATTTGAATTGTTTTTACCGAAGCTTAACAATCCTCCGTTCTTTTGATTGTTTGAAATCTTCAATATTTTATTTACTAGATTAAACATTGAAATAATATTACCATTCATTTACTTTATTCGTTTTCTACTTTATCAAAAAGAAAAACTTCCCTCTTTTTTTTTATTGAATATTACATTGACGACTAAAATTCTCATGAATATCATTAGTTGTAATTAGATATAACAAATATTTATTTTGCTTCTAATAAACTAATACATTAGTTTATATTATAATATTATACATATTTATCTATTACATAGATAAATGTCCATTACATAATAAATGTCCATTAATTGAAGTTTGCAATAAAAATATTGTTTATGTTAATAATTCATAAAACCTCTTCTTCCTTAATCACATTATTTAAAACTCAATATTTCAATTCCTTTAGCAGGAATCTTCTTCTCGGAGACTACAGAAAATGTAGAGAAATAAACATTTTCTCTCACATTTAAAAATTAGAATTTCTAATCATGAACTATCATGGTACAATCTTTCTTGAATAACAGTCACGGCCTTTCTAAACAATCATGGTACAATCTTTCTTGAATAACATTAACAAACAAAGTAAATTCATCCTACATACAGCAAACTCAGGCTTTCTTTAACAAACAAAGAATAACATTAACAAACAAAGTAAATTCATCCTACATACAGCAAACTCAGAGAATTCATCTTAAAAAAAAATAAAACTATACTAGATGCATATAGAAACAATATAATTACTTCAATTCCAATTTATGTTTCAAAATTTTATTATTCTTTATAATTTTCTGGTCGTTCATTCAAAGAACGGTTAACGGAACATACTAATGCATGCAGAGACAATCATCCTGAACTGTCAGATTGGGCTTTTCACTCAATAAATTTGGCACCTAATCCGGAACCTATTATTGATATTATTTATATAGCCCAAGATGAATCAGAAAGGTTCATGTTGGAATCAGGTTTTATCAATCTAACAGATTGTTTTAACAAAATTAAAGCACTTAAAATGAACCCAATTTCATTCTGTTTTTTTGAGAAAATTATAAAGAATAATAAAATAATAAAATTTTGAAACATAAATTGGAATTGTAATAATTATATTGTTTCTTTATGCATCTAGTATAGTTTTATTTTTATTTAAGATGAATTCTCTTTGTTTGTTAAAGAAAGCCTGAGTTTGCTGTATGTAGGATGAAT
>JAFIDM010000001.1:135705930-135747407 GCA_023159025.1 Thereuonema tuberculata
TTAAAGAAAGCCTGAGTTTGCTGTATGTAGGATGAATTTACTTTGTTGGTTAATGTTATTCAAGAAAGATTGTACCATGATTGTTTAGAAAGGCCGTGACTGTTATTCAAGAAAGATTGTACCATGATAGTTCATTCTCGTTAGTAAAAATAACGAAAATAGTAAAAAAAAAACATATCTTCCCAAAAGTTAGTAGAAAAAGATTAGAATACAGAGCAAAGTTACTAGCAAAGAAATTCTATGCAAAAATTACGTTACATTCTAATGATTCAAAATATTTTTCTAAAGCTGAAAAGACAATGATATAGAAAAATTGAAGTATAATTTGCGAAGCACTGTAGATATAAGCTTAAAGTATCCTGAAGTAAGGTGGTAGTTATGGCATTAGAAACCCAAATGATTTATTCTGAAATCAAAAATAAAAGAATTGTAAAAACATATGATGATGTAACAATAACTGGATGGCAAAAGTTAGATAATAAGCAAAGCATTATCACGTTGAAAGAAATAATTAGAACAAGCTTCAAAAACTTTTGAAACTTACTAATTTGTTTGAAATCTTTATGAAAGTGGATATAATACGCTATGTTAAAAATAAAAATGCAATGCATAAGTTACGTTCAATAATAGATAATGTACTATTCACATATTATCAAAGATGTAATAGATAATTGACGTTTCATATATTATGAACATTCTTATGTAATTTTCATTACATAACATCTATTTACTGATACTTACGGCATCAAAACTATGGTTATTAGTCTAAGGTAAACATTTGATTGGAAATCTAAAATCCGAAAATGCTCACCTCTCTGATTTTGACCCTTATACCCCGATTTTAATTGAAAGGGATTGATTTCACAATACACTTCGTTATCTTGAACAGCGTGTTTGGACGATTTAATTTCAAAATTTTATACCCGTTATAAAAATTCCTACGGATTTTAATTTAAGTAATTCGAATACTACTAAATATATGTAATTAGTTTAAGAAGTAAATATACGTATCGTAGTTGTCTTCTTTGCATATTTTGTATATTGCAACATACATAACTTAAAACTACTTCGAGATAATGAAACACTATAAACTTCTGATTGTTAAGACATTCTATTCAATTTTATTTAATCAATTAAATAAATCCAATAAGATCAGAATGAAATATAGGTTTCTTAGAAGAAATTTTTATACAAATATTATTCAAATACAAACCCTCCGTTTCTTCAAAGTTTTGTATATTTTAAATTTTAATTAATTTTAATTAAAATTTACTATATAATTTCTTTTCGAGTTAAACGTTATGTAATACTAATGTTCTATAAGAAATAAATTCCTAAGATAAATTAAGGCAGGCCAATACAGAACCATTACAGTTCATTGATAATAATAAAAGTACGCTTAATGCATTTATAGAGATATATAGAAAAACATAGAAAGTTAGCAGTAGCTAACAAACTGTTCTAAAAAGCAAACTGTCATCAAGGAGGGTTTTTTAGTAAGGAATTTAGGCAATCTTTATTTAAATGAAAATTATCTACTTCTGTAATTTCTACTTCTGTAATTTGTTTCAAGTATCAAATATTCTTAGATGATAATGATGTACCCTAGTCGAATGCAAAAAATTCGCCACCGTTGGGGACAGTGGTTATGAAAGTAATTTGCTATTTTAAATCGTTGCACGAATCCCCATCAGCCTTTTTAAGTATCGGGTGGTTATAATTAGTGACCCTAGTCAGTTCTCTAATTAACATATCTTAAGGAAAATTCGTATATATGCTAATTAGACCACTGGGAAGCGATTTCCAATGAAACAAAAATTGGTTCAAAGTTTCGCCATCAGGCGAAGTTATGGCACTGTAAACATAGTTTGAAATGCAACACAACAATAAAACGATTCTTACTGTCTTTAATCAAAACTTTTACTGTCTTTATTCAAAGACAGTTACAGAACGTGTTAAATATGTGCTCCAGTTAAGTCGATTACATGATGAATGCATAATGTAGCATGATGCCTCGCAAGAAAGAGGATGTTTAGGATCTACTGTCTTCATGCAAGACGGAGCAACACCGCAACACAGCGTATTGGTCAACTAGTGGAGGAATTGCTTCGTGCCACCTTCGGCAATCATCCAGAGCTTTTCCAGATTTGCAGCTTTTATCGGACATGAATACTTGAAATTTCTGGCTGTGAGGATTTCTGAAAGACATTGTCTATCAGGAAGGCCTGTGGTCTCTGCCTAATCTGAAGGGAAGCATATAGAGGCATGTTGCTAACATTACACCCGGAAATGCTTCATGCAACAATTGATCACCCTGTATTACCCATCCAGCATGTAATCGACTTAGCTGGAGCATATATTGAAAATGTTCTATAACTGCGTTTAAAACGTCTTATTATTATAGCGTTCCATTTCAGACTATATTTACAGCGCCTTATTGTCGTTTGGTGAAACTTCGAACCCAATTTTTTTGGCATCGGAAATTGCTTCCCATGATTTAATAGCATGTACACCAATTTTCCTTGAGATGTGTTGATTAGAACCCACTCCAGAGAGCTGATAGCAGAGTTACTTTTAATTATAACCACCTTGTATCATGACTACTGAAATTATGCTTTGGTATTACACATCTTCCCAGTTTGTCTTCCAACTGTAGGCCATTGTACTACAATCATGATTTCATATTTGAGAAAATATGTAGGCCTACAGTATTAAATATAGTACCTTCATATCTTATTATTATATTATATTTTTTTCCTGTTTTTTTTTTTTCCTGTCTCCCATAAGTCCAACCCCTCCTCCAAGCGGTGGGAGACGGGCAACGGCATGAAGTAGGGGACTGCCTGTAGGGGTGAAGTACAGTGGGGACTTCGTGGGCCCCGGGACCGTTACGGTAGCTGTGAAGGCTCTACGGGAACCCCGAAAAGTGACGGCTGACGGGGCCATGGTGAAGCTACGATAGGCCTAGCAAGCCAGTAGTGGATTTTTGTTTGCTTTCAAAACAGGAACTAGCCTCGGAAAGGACAGATGCAGACGACGACCGGGAATGTACAAACGGACTACGAATTTTACAAATGGATTACGAAAGAGTGAGAATGGGAAAATGACAAATTTAAGAATTGGGACGCTGAATATACTTACTTTGAATGGGAAGGTAGATGAACTGATTACAGTGATGGAGGAGAGGAATATAGACATCTTTGGACTCAGTGAGTCAAAATGGAAGGGAAAGGGAGAGAAGGATTTGAGGTCGGGATACAAACTTTTCTGGAAAGGGAACGACAGGACAGCAAGAAATGGAGTAGCTATCATAGTAAACAACAGAGTAAAAAATTTAGTTAAAGAGGTGATATATCTGTCAGAACGGATGATTAGTATCAAAATTAAAAATGGTAATGAGATGGTACAATTAGCGCAAATTTATGCTCCCCAAGTAGGCTGCTCCAAAGAAGAAAAAGAAAGTTTTGAAGAACTTATGGAAATAAATATTGAAAAATGCAACATTATAATGGGAGATTTTAACGCACAAGTGGGAAAGGATAGAAAGGGGTATGAGAGAGTTCTAGGCGCCTTCGGATGGGGAGACAGGAATGTGGAGGGAGCAAACTTGTTGGATTTGTGTCAAAGGAACGGATTACGAATGGGAAACAGCAGATTTAAGAAGAGAGAAAATCATATGATTACAAGGTATAGCTGGGATGGAGTAACTAAGAGTGTAATCGACTACATTATTACTGATGAAGGTTGGGGAGAAAAATTAAAGAATGTTAAAGTGATCCCAAGCGTTGCAATGGATGGCGATCATAGACTATTGGTAGGGGATCTTCAGATACGACCGATGAAATTGAGAACAATGAAGTTAGTTAAAAGAATTAAGATATGGAAGTTGAATAAGGAAGAAGTTAAACAAGATTTTAAAGAACTGATAACGACAGGATTGCCAAGAGAGGGAACTGCAGGAGTTGAAGAAGAATGGTCAAAGTTCAAGATAGCTTTTGTCGAGGCAGCAGAAAAAGTATGTGGGAGAACTTCAGGAAGGGCTAACCAGAAGGCAAAGCGAAGTGAATGGTGGAACGAGAATACAGTAAAAGCTGTGAGGGAAAAGAACAAAGCATGGAGAGATTTGTGGAAAAGCAGGAAAATAAAGGATGGAGAGGAGATAATAAAGAAAGGCTTATATGAGAACAAGAAAAAGGAGTGCAGAAGAATAATACGGGAAGAGAAAGAGAAAGCATGGGACGAATTCACAAAGAAACTGGAAGAAGATGTAGAAGGGAACAAAAAACTTCTATACAGAATGATCAGAAATAAGAGAAAACCAACTGAAGGGGCTTCAATTTTGGAAACAGAAGAGGGAAATCCAATTGAGACAGCTGCGGAGATAAGGAAGCTGTGGGAGAGCTATTTCAAAAACCTTTTGAACAACAAAGAACAGGAAAATGAGCACGCCAAGGGAATCCAAGTGGAGATAAGTAAAGGTGAAAGGTCAAAAGGAAACCCACCATCATGACAAGAATTGGAAGAGGCAGTAAAAGTAATGAAAAATAATAAGGCAGGTGGACCGGATGAAGTTACTATAGATATGGTGAAAGCTGCAGGACCGGAGGGAGTACAGTGGTTGTATAGAGTGATGAGGACAGTTTGGGAGGAAGGCACAGTACCTGAAGATTGGGGAAAAGGAGAAGTGATACCGATCTTCAAGAAGGGGAACAGGAGACTGTGTAAGAATTATAGAGGAATCACCTTGATGAGCCAATGCGCTAAAGTGTTCGAAAGAATTCTCCTGAACAGAATGAAAACTAAGTGCGAGAGATTGTTAGGTGAAGAACAACATGGGTTCCGGCCAGGGAGAAGTACAATCGATTTGATTTTTTCAGTGAGACAGATGGTGGAAAAGAAGTGGGAATTTGGGAAGAAAGTGTATATGGTGTTCATCGACATAAAAAAGGCCTACGATATGGTGAACAGGAAATACATATGGCAAAGTCTAGAGGAACTGGGAGTGGATCCATACATAGTGAACTGGATAAGAGAAATATATAGGGTGAACCGATTTAGAGTAAGAACCACAGAAGGGCCAACTGGTTGGTTTGAAATCCAGAGAGGATTAAAGCAGGGGAGTGTTTTGTCGCCAATGCTGTTCAATATAATAATGGAATGGGTAGGAAGAAAGGTTAAGGAAAACTTACAAAAACAGAGTAAAGACGCAAAGCATATGATCTTCGCAGATGACATTGTAATATGGGGTGAGAAAATTGTTGACGTACAGAGGGAATTGGATGAATGGACTCTACAACTGAAACTAGTGGATCTTGAAGTTAGCGAAGAGAAAAGTGAAGTGATGGTGGTAGGACGGGACAAAAACCTGGAAAGGGATATCTGCATAAACAACAGGGCATTGAAGATCACAGATAGTTTTACTTACCTAGGGACCGAAATAACAAGTGATGGTAGAGTGGAGCATGAAATCACAAGACGGTTGGAGAAAGGGGGAAAGCTATACCAGGGAGTGAGACACCTGATATGGGATAAGAAAGTCCCAAGGAAGGCAAAAGAAATAATCTATAAAATGTATTACGTGCCTATAGTCACCTACGCAGCGGAGACATGGGTGATGAATGCTAGAGACTGGAGTAGACTTCAAGCTGGGGAGATGAAGTTTCTTAGAGGTATAGTAGGGAAGACTCGATTAGATAGAATGAAAAATGAGGATATCCGGGAGGAGTTGGGGGTAAAAAGTTTGAGGGAAAAGGTGGAAGAGGGAAGGCTGAGGTGGTTCGGGCACGTGAAAAGAATGGAAGATGGTAGGACTCCTAAGGTTTGGCATGAGTTAAAAGAAGGAGGGAAGAGACCAAGAGGTAGACCGCGTAAGCGATGGCTGGATGATGTGAAGCACAGCCTGGAAGAGAGAGGCATCCCATGGGAAAGAATATGTAGAGAAGAGGCTTGGAAGAACAGGGAGAGGTGGAGAGGCCTAGTTAATTCCTAGACCCACAGTTGGTGGAACGGGAAAGGATATGTATGTATGTATATTTTTTTCCTATTTTTTTGAATTTCGTTAAAATCAAGCATTAATAGGGACATAATTGTTTCTATATCAGTAATAGTTTGTCTTCTAAGCTCCAGATAAAACCGTTGATATGACAAAGTATCAAAGACTTTTTTTTTCGTATCAAAGGTAAGTGAAGAGTCAAAATTCACTTAGCTAATATGATCAGCTATCCACAATTAAATAAAATCCACAATTAGATTAAACCCACAAGAAAAATCGGCCAACCTTCTGGTGATATATCAATAAATTTTTTGGTTTTCTTTAAAACGTTATGTTTTTATACTTTTTACACTTTGAACTATGACTTTGCTTAAATCGTGGGAAATACATATTGGGAATAAGATTTTAATATTCATTTTGAATTACTATTATTAACACTTTGTTTGCTCTTTTCTTGTGGTGATTATATTGCATTCAATATTGCTAATTGAGTAATGAAACAATAAAAATGTTGCAATAATATTTAAGACTTATATTGGATTTTTTAAAACAATACATTCAATATATTTCCAATTGTTTTAACTGTGACGTTATATTTATATTTCAACTTTTAACTGTGACATAGTGTTAGCACCATACATGGAAAGTAAAACTAACAATGTCAGTTACAACGATTGTTGAAATATCTTGTCATAGCTCTAGCTTAGGAGAGCGCAACAAGCTCGAAATTACAGTCCCAGAGTCTTAGCTCGACTCAAAAGACATTCTTATTTGAACTTATTTTTTTTTATTTCAATATATTGTTGTATCAGAAATCTTCAATAATTAAAACTTTTGAACAAAATTCCTCCGAATCTTACAAAAATATCAATTACTTATACTGAATCTGCTAATTAGTAGCGTTGCATTCCTATTTTCTTCTCAAATGGGAACCTTTGAGATTGATGTAGATTTGTAATGTTAGGATACTAGAATAGAAAGACGTTTGATCACTAGATCAGTGATATATTTATACCTAAGACTAAAAGAAACGTTCAGTACCATTTCATAACTTTCTTGATATCTTTCTTGACTTCTTGTTACGAAACAACTATATGCTTTGATTGCGTTAATACAACTCGAAATGATCTATATAACTTTAATACACTCAGATAATTTTATATTTTTGTTCAGATTACAAATTTAAGTACTAAAATTATTAAAAAAGAAGTACTTACTATTGCTGTTCTGTAGGATCCAAAAAGATAGAATTCAATGTTGGACATGAGCACTTCCACAAATTTCATCTGGAGAAAAGAAATGTAGCTGAAGTCATGGATTTTGAATGTTTCGTGCAGTTGTGCTCTTAAAATAGCAGTGGAATAGAATTGGACGTGGAAGAGGTGCAGTAGCAGTGCTCAATCTTAATAATAGTGCGTAGACAAAGCTTTGTGAAGAAACAGTGCTCATTTACTATAAACAAGTTATCAGTTGTATGATTATATGTGATAAACATTAAATTGCACTTCTAGAGTAATTGCTGTAAAAATATATTGACAATGGACTAATAATATTTTATCGATTTAACAAACATATTCAAAGTCTTTGTAGAAACCATTTTAACATTTGAAGATAAATACAAAGAAATGACTTCTTTTGTAAAACTTTTTGTTTCCATATTGGGAATTGAAATAATAAATTTAAATATAACATTATTATAGCATTAAAATATTAAGTTCAATGTTTTGTTATAGCTGGTGTTTAAAAATACTAAAGAGTCAAATGAGAATCATAACTGAAGTGACAGATAAAAAATTCAGGAATTAATGTAGAAAAAAAATAGTTCAAAGAAGTATACGAGGAATTTGAGAAAACATGTTAGTACTATTATCATCTGAAAAAGTTACGCAAGTTCTTCAACTTCTTATTATAATCATTCATAATAATCTTATCTAAAAGTCCGATAAACAAATATATATTTTTGTTGATTGCTGAAGAATTTTTGTTTTCGAAGTTCTTATAAAAATTCAAAACTGGAATTCAATATAGAATCATTTCACTGAAATTAAGAAGACTTTCTGAAATTGGAATGAGAAAATAAAAATAAAACTCTCTTCATCATGTTATTATTTTCAAAGTAAAAATACTATTTCATCGATACTATTATTTTTATTTGACTTTCGAAGTACTGCAAAATCTTAAGTAAAACTTTATAAAAAACTTGTTGTTTTCCTATATATGTGTAATTAAATTTTATGACTAGGTCATCAAGTGCGTAGAAATACGACATCGAACTATTGAAATATAAACTTAAGTATTGGCCATTAACTTGATGACTTTTGCAGCTTATTCTTGAATCGAAACTTAACAATTAATACTTCAGTTACTAATTATATTGCTGTCTTTTCTGACTTCTAGCCTAATGTTTTTCTCGATAGCAGTGAGTTGTGAGTATATGGCAGTATCTGGAATATCTAATTTGTGGATGTTCCGTTTTAGTTAAGTAAAATCTTAGAACGTTGCTCATACTAACTTCCAATTATCAATGTTTATTTGATTTTCTGAGATAATACAGTAAAATATAGTATTTAGCAATCGTTCTGTTAGGATCTGTAATAGCTTGTTAGCAGAAGCAATCATTTGCGGATTTAACATGTATGCTTAGCGAAATACATAAAGATTTGTGTTGTGTAAACTTTGCCAACCACAGTCCAGTTTGTAGACAATTTTAGTAGGATTTCCAGATATAGGTTTAAGTTTTCCTATATACTAGATAAATTATAAACTAAATTATAAATTATTCCCATTACAAACATAAAAAAATTCTTTCAGAACCAGAGAAAGTGAAAAAAAAATTAGTCTTATAAAATCAGGTTATTTATGAATAATTACCAACACACAATTTGGAAACAGGTACCATTTTATTTCGTCTTGTTTGGCATATCCTGTCGATGATCTCTAGTAGGGTTATTACAATTATGCGGTCATTCACAACTGAAGAGAAAGTAGGAATTCAGCATCATCGTTATATTGATATTTATAACGTAAATTTTTATTATTTAACATCAGGTAACAACAAACATCAAAATTTCTATACTCTGTAAATGAAATACTAATTTAATTTTCAGCAATAAGTTTCCAGTGAAAATGTCAATGAATTTCCTCATCATTCCATAGAAATTAATAATCAATTCTCTACTCTTATTGATTTTCAATATATCATATTAGTTCCATTTATGTACTGGTATATTAAGTTATTATAGTTATTTAGTTCATTTTAAGAACAACCTCAACCACAAAGATAATTGTGTGTTCAACAAGTAGTGAAACTGATTTCCTACCACACTTCATTGGAAAGAAAAATCCTCAAGAATGAAAGTGAACTTGTCCCTCAAACTGTTATTTTTATATTATAAGAACTCTACTTTTATTTTCATAAATTCCTTCGCACTATATAAATCTTAAGACGACAAAAAACTGCCAATTATTAATTGCAAATGAAAGACAGTTTATTTGCTGAACTGCGTCAGTTAAGAGCTATATTCTATATCTCTTTGCGTTGCTATAAATGCAAGCACAAGGTTTTGGCTTTCCCAAATAGTTTCAATTGAATTTTGCGGTTCATTGTTACTGCGAGCAATTCTCCGTACAGGAAATAACGAGCATGGCTTTTTTTTTTAAAAAAAAGCAATCCAATCCAATTTACTTACAAAGTAGGATTTTCTTCTGGCTTTACTGCTTTTTAAGATGTAGGTTTTTTAATCAAAGCACTCAGTTAAACGATTTCTGAAAGACGATAAACTTTGTGTGCTCTTAAAAGAGAAGACAACATGGTACTTTGATAATTGTATTTGTATTAGGTATATATAATAACTGGGATCGCTCAGATGTTTATTTAAGTTTCTAAATTCTTTTAAAATTAACCATTCAGTCCTTTTTCTGTCAGCTCAATTTCTTACAATGAAGGAATTTTTCTTTAAAATATGAATCTAATGATATTGTAAACGTTTAAATATGAATTACAACAGCTTTGAAAGCTGACATAATATAATATAATATAATATAATAATGTTTCCTTTCATTTCTTCTTAATGCTGCAAATACGGTATTTGCAGCATTTTAAGAAATATAAATTTCTGGCATTTTCCAGAAAAATTCAGATATAGGTTGTTTAGGAGAATCTTAGAAATTCAAGATTTTTTTCATTTACTTTTACATCAAATTATTCTTCGTATAGTTATATACTTCATCTTTTTAGCTGGTTACAGAGTTGGGAAACATTTATTTAAAATTTTATATTCTAACATTCAATTTCAATAAAGTCGTCTATCTTTCTCTGGTGAATGCTTTGTTAATTTTTAAAAAATATTTTTGGTACATTAAGTAGTACCGATATATTTTGAAATGGAAGTTGTTTAAGTTTGTTTTCTTTTCGTCGACATGCATTAATCATTAATTATAAGTGATCAGTGTCTGACATTACTAAAAATGTCATTGTGTAGATATTAATAATAATTCACTTTCATTCTGAAGTCGAACTAAAAGAAACAAGTTGATATTTTCGTCTTAAGATAAAAGTCGTTTTCTTTTAATATTACTGCAACAGAAAAGAAAAAAAAAAACATTATTAAGTTTTGAAAAGAGAAATATGTTAAAAGATATTTTACACTAATGTCAGGATATGTACTTTTTAGTTTACATTATTTATGTTAGTTTGGAAAAACTCCCTAGCAATGTTTTCACCTTTTCATGGATAACAAAATGAAAGATATGTTTATTGCTAACATCTCAATGCGGTTTCTTATTTTTGAGCTACTCCGAATTAAATTGGATGAAAAAACAACTCGAAATGGAAAGAAAAATGTTTATCTTTTTTTTAACAACAACGGGAAGGTTTTAACATGTGCCTTGCGAAAAGACTCGTAGACTATGTACAGAAATGACGTAAATTAGACACTTTTAATACGATTTGGTGATTTTTTTTAAGTCGTAAATATTAATTTTCTTATTCCATGGAACAAATATTTCTTCGAATAATGTAAAGGAATAGTTGTAAAAACACTGCGAAAAACTCTAAATATTCTAGTTTTCAGTTTGTTTGGTTTTTATGATTAGGCTAATTTATTGTCAACTTTTATATACAGTCTGCTTTTGATGTATGTAGCTTTCAGCTGCTTAATGACGATAAAATGTATAGTTTCTGTTATGTTACGTTGCAAGATTCTTTTCCAACTTTTCTGAAGAAAAAGGTAAAACAAAGGGCAGGATTCATTTTTGGGTTAGGGATGAAGTTTCTTTTTCTTAACATTAATTCTTTACTATAAGTTTAGTACATGATCACCAATCACTGAAAAGTCTGAAAAGGGATTAGTTTCTAGGCCTATGCTTTATTAGAAGTCTTTTTATCCGATTCCAGAGCAAAGAGTAATTGGACTGAACATAATAGGTCTGGGGGATAAATTGTGACAAAGTGAGTGACTTTAAAAGTGCAAGGGGTCATCACAATTCTTCCTAAAAGCTGTCATATGAAATTGAGATTTCACAATCATGAGTCAATATCTCACACTTAAAGAGCAATAGAACCGATGCCTGAGAACAAAAAATTGTTTATTTGAACATCAGTAGATTAGAACATATCGCTTAGTGACCATAAGAAGACACTAAACATGGTAAAAAGGTTGTCCAAGTTTCGCTATTTTAGTTAACGGAATGAAATTCTAGGCCTGTGTATATTCCCGTGCTCGCCCATGGGCGTGCCAGCAACTTGTTTATAGTTTGGCAGCCTTGATGTGTTTTATATGTTTTTATATCAATGTAGGTGTTTTCGTCCTGTTATATTTCTTGAGCTGCAAAGACCCTGACCCAAGTGATTCCCACTGAAGAGGGGAAAGTTGACTGCCATCTTGGTTCAAAAAACGAGGGGTCTGAGATGATAGCTGTCTAGGGGCGGATGGTCTCAGGGGACCAATGTGAAGGTCATTCACAGTTGTTGCTATGGAGATTGTCTGTTGCGGTCCCCATTGGTTACTTTTACCCGCCGAGTTACCTTAGCTCGCCGGGCTTCCATCCGGGACTTATAACAGAACTCGAGTAAGGCAACGCCCATGGCAACGACGAGTCCACCAATCAGAATGTAGAAAATTCCAGCAACGTTGCTGAGGCTTAATTCATTCTGAGAGGAATCCTAAAGAAGAAACAAATATATTAATATAAAAGCATTTAATAAGTAATGGGGAATTGAGTCACGATATGATGTTTATTATCTAAGTAATTATAAGCTGACTACTGGACACAAAGGGGTGCTAATTTCATCTCTAAAAAACTTTGACAATTTAAAACTTTGACAAAACTTTGGCAATTCAAAACTTTGACAAAATAAAGAAGAATTATTTACTAAACCAAATAATGTTAAAAGCCAGCAGTCAACTTGAATCTATCAAAGTATGAAACAAAATCACTAAGATTAATTCTATATTTTCAGGAATACTTCTATATTCCTGCATTCTGAAAACTTCTAAGATTTCCAAACTAAAAAGTATTAGAATAGAAAATATTTAAAATATCTTTCTGAATATAATTGTAAAACAACAATTTTAAATGAAAATTTTAATAATCTCATTATCAGACAGCAAGAAAACCTTATTTATGGAGAAACACAATAACGATAACAATAATAAAAGCAAGTGATATTTTACTACAAGACAAATCGTTTCAGAGTATTCTTTTCTTCCTGCAAACAAATTATATCTGCTAAAAGATTAAAATTTTAAAACGATAGACTTATTGCCGTGAAACAACTAAATGCCACAAAAACAGATTTTTCTGCATTTGACTAAGAAAAAGTGTTATCTGGAAATTTAAACAATAGTTCATCAGATAAGAGTTAGATCTCTAACTTAACTTTTAACGATTCCTTTTCGAGGACATCGTTATTATGGAAAATAGTGTCCATAACTGAGTGCAATAAACATTTGAAGTTTAAAGTGATAATCTGCAGCCATATTCACTCTGCAGCAATCAGAATATTTTAGTGGGTCACTAATACACTTGATATCAAGTTAAGACAAAAGATAGAGGAAAAAAGTAAGTTTAAAAAAATACGGTTTGAGAAAAAAACTAGAGAAATGATCTTCAAAGATCAATGTTTTGAGATACAAGAGAATACTGATATCCAGTTCAGCTTTGGGTTCTAAAACATATAATAGACGTCAAAGTATTGAATTTTTTTCACTTAAAACAAAAGTCTCTATTCAAATAAACATTCTCAATAATGATTAAGTGAAGGTAAATTTGTATAATGATGAAATAATTTTTAATTGTTTTTGAATGTGAATAATTTGCCTTAAGTGTTTGAAATTGTCTTAAATTGGTTTCTAAATAGTGAATATTTTTTTAAAGTTACAATTACAATTATCTTTGAACTTATCTAATATCATTTACAATTAGATAATTTGTGAAACACGAAATAGTGATTTACTTAAATGTTAAGTCGCCATCACCAAAATTCAAAGAGCTAAAACAGATAAAGAATATGATATTTAAAATAGACAATAACTTCATACCTTATCGTAATGACTGCATTCGCTACGATCATACCACCATTTATTTTCTAATCTAGCTAAATCGCCATTTTCTTTCAGAGATAAAACTGCTAAATTTAATCGCTCTCTGTAAACAACAAAGAAAAATTAATGTTAGTAAGTTCGTAGCAAGTTATATTTATAAATATAATTAGATGTAATATAAAACAGTTATATTTATTTTAGAATAACTGGAAAAGGCGCTTCATTTAAAACTTTAAAAAGTGAAAAAACTCAACAAAACTCTTTTGCTTTTCTATAAAAACTACGATAAATTCGATGAAGGAAATATGTAGTGCTACTTGACATTTTATCCTGAAATCTTGCACTGCATAGGATATCTGTTGCTTTAATTGAAAATGTACTCAAGATGGTGAGAGAGCTCGAAGGTTCCAAACTTTTTCTCAAAAGCAATTTAATAGCAACAGCATATTCTCAAAGTTCTTGTTTAAAAGCAGAATTTATCAATAACGTTTAATTAGATTGTCAAACTTAATGAGCTACCTCAGTAATGAGTGTAATACTACGTAGCTCCATGTATGATGATTGAATAAATCTCCCTAATTAAACGGATTTGAAAGAGGAATTTTTTCCCCAAATAGTTTGGGAAGATGTCAAAGCCTTAAAGATGTCTTAATGTTACCCCATTTCTTATGGTGGGCCCGATATCCAAGTGGTAGCGCGCTTGACTGCTGGTAGGAGGGAGGGGGGTTCAAACCACGACCTCGGTTGATGTCGGGAATTTTTCCACACTTCAATTACTTTTCAAACGGATCCTAGGGTCCTCACAGCTCTCATTAGAATGGGTAACGGGTTTCGTTTCCGGGGGTACAGGCGGGCAAGCTTTGTCTCGAGGTCAACGAAACTTTGGGGCCTTACTTCCAGTTCCCCGATGGGCTCCAATGGGATACACCTACACCTATCTACATTAAAGATTCCTATTATGAACTTAAAAACACTACTTTATATTATTTCTTTTCAGTAACTATTTTAATGTTATGGGTGATCACTGCATGTAAAGTCTAAAATCGATGTCAGAAACTTTAATAATGTCCCGAGTTTCTGTATATGCGATTTCATGCTTACAGTGTGTAACAAAACTCTCTACACAAAAATTTTAATGGGAACTAGTCGGCTACACGTCGCTTCGCTCCGGAAGTCTCGCGTATGTAACGGAAAACAATTTGTTATTTATTAAAAAAAACACATACACAAATTACATCATTTACAATTTATATACAAGTAAAATAAAATTAAAAATTTTTTAAAGTGTTTTTTTTTTTTAATTTTAATTTTTGATGTCTATATTCTCTCAATCCACGACTGCTTTTAGAATCAGCGGGAGAATCGTACTGTACCTAATGAAGTACTGCTTCTTTCTTTTTTGACTTTGACTGAAAAGTAACAATTCTAATAAAAAACAAAGTCAGTTCAGATTTGACAGATAAGTCAAAAAAACAATATGAAGAGAGTTGTAGTTCCCATTGCCTAATGGATAAGATGTCTGACTTCGGATCAGAAGGTTGCAGGTTCGATTCCTGTCGCGGATGTTTCGTTGTAAATATTCTTTCTATTTTTCATTCTCACAGAAAACTGTGCCGGACAGACAGACAGACAGAGAAATAAAAGATTTTAGTAATATAGATTAGTGAGCATCAAGAGAAACCTTTTTTTTCTATTAATATATCCGCTGATGGTAACCTTCGGTGGCGGAGGGTGCCTGGCTACCAAGTTAACACGATGTAGCATGTATTGATTTCTTTCTCTGGTGACACAAGACTTGTGTACAAAACGCCCACTGACTCACATGAAGGCTTTGTCACATGAAACAGTTGTCGCCGCTGCAACTGTTCACGAAATACCGGAAATCTTTCAAAACGTATGACAATTAATACTTTTACACTGTCATGCAAGAATTGCTATGGCCGGCTGTAACTTTAAGCACCTTCTTTGAATAGAACGTTCTCTGTCGTTCAGACTTGTTTCTATTACTGAGGTTTATCTTTTATTACTCGCTAAATGGATTGAAGATTGCCGTCAACGGACATGCAATCATACACGAAAAAGATTTGTCATGCTGACCCTATTTCCCATTGAAACTTGTACAGAGAGTTTTGATACACTCTATAAACGATAACATTTTTTGAGAGTAGTCATCATAAAAGCGCGCAATTAGCAGAAAGTACTCATATTTATTGAATTCATATCTAAGCTTAAGCTTTCGTTGTTGTTTGAAACCGTTCAGAATGTATTGGAAGAGCCAAAGCAGTAAATGGAAGAATCTTCGAAATTTCTGGATTGTGGAGGATATGTGAGCCGAGCAATTGAATATCTTATCTTTTGGAATACAAATGGTATGTTGACCGTCAGACCATGGAAAAGTGAAAGGATACAATACTAAAAAAATTACTTTCTAATCATTTGATGCTATATTTCAACTGTTTCATAGAGGCTAGAATTTCCATTCCTTGGAAACCGAAACATCTTGGCTTGTTTTCCTTCAAATATGATTTTGGAATCTGATTCTAGAAGTGATATCTCTCATAGCGAAACTCAACTTTTTTTACACTGTGTGAATTTAGCGACTTGATAAAGAGATTTTAGGATCTGAGTTAATAAAAATGCCTGCTCACAACGGAAATGTACTTCTGAAACAGAAGAATGTCTTCTTTTTTATTGTTACATAATTCCAGAACTGACGCTAAAACCTGAACTTTCAAAAGTCCAAACGACAGCACTGAATGGAAACTTTCAATTATGCCTCAAAGAAGTTTAAAAGGGATTTTCCTTCACAATAACAATGCATTTGGTTTAGTTCTCGTCGCTCAATCAATACTTCTTAAAGAATCGTATGAAACCGTTGAACAATATGTATTCTGATTCAAATCGCACAAACACAATTGGCAAGTTTGTGACGATTTCAAATTTCTCTTTTAGTTGTGGATCAAACATCAAATATCCATGTCTTATTTATGAATATTTAGGACAGGATTTCATCAGAAGTAGTTCCACCCCAAGATAAATTGGTCTTTAGTTCTAAGAACATTGTATACAAAAAGCATTCCTTCTGCCATATCTCCACATTAAGCTTAACTTAACAAAACAATTTGTCAATCTCTAAATAAAGAATGTACTAATATCAAGTCACTAATAAAAATTTTCTGGTTCTAAATGCAGCAACGTTGAAGGAACATGTACTAACTATGTGTCTACTGCAGAAAACATTAATGTACGTAGCAGAAAACAAGCCATAGATAACATTTGTTTCTTGGCAATGAAAAAGTTATAAAAATATTTAGGAAAAATCTCAGACCAGTCTGAAATTTTGATTCAGAATTTTATTTAGATTATTTCTATGAAACCCCGGCTTCTTTAGTGAAGAATAAGGAGAAAGTTTCCATCAAGAAGTAAAGGATACTGAGAGACGATGTCAATGAATATGAAACATCATTAAGCTTGGCTATTGTTAGATGTTCCAGCGAGAAATCTGAGAAGACACATAAAGAAAGGAAAATAGAAAAGGCTGCAAACTATGTATTGATTTTAATTACTTTATAAAACATCTGAAGAAAACTCACATGTTTATTTGCTGCTACATTTACAAGGGTTACATTTATAAGGGTTCCAGCAGAAGAAATATATAAAAAGCTATAAATATCATTATTTCTCTTTGCCAAAAATTTACACATAGTCCCGGCACACTAAAATTATATAGTCATTTGAGATAGTCTTTAACTTCTGCAGCTAAAAGTCTTATCCATTAGACCACGGGGACTACATTGTAATCTCTATAAAAAAATAAGAATATGTCGTAGACATATCATCATCACAAAGTGTAAATGGTATTTTAGTAACTAGTTTCTTTTAACAGAATAATTCTAAAAAAATGCTCTCTTTTTGGTAGTGTAATGATGCTAGCATAAAAACATTTTTTCCACAATGAGGTGGAAAATATATTATTCCAGTAATCTTCTCAGTTTTTAGCATTTTTATAATTTTATCGTAAGGAAGTTAGAGAATCAATTAATTGCTTTATCTACAATGAATTATGCAACAGGGAAGAATAGCGCTAAGTTGGAATAGGGATTTTACTATGCTATGGAATAGTGATTATTGATAGAAATTCTTACTTAAAGCAGTTGAATTCGATTCCTACCCAAAGTAATGTTTGGAAAACTAGCAATTGTGTTATAGTCTTATACTTTCTGATTTTTCTGTAAACGAAGTTTCCTATGCGTTTAGTAGATTGATATGTTTAATTCAAAGAGGATTTTATGTAGCTCATTCATGTAATTTCCTTATGTCTTTCAATTCCAATAAGCGCTTTATGAAATTCGTCCTGATTTTTATCAAATATAACATAATGCATAAAACTCCCGATTTTTTTGTTTCAGTCTTTTTCAAATTATCTATAAATACATCTCTTGTATGAAAGAAAGTCGTCATTGCAGAACCTGCTAGATATCTTGTGATTTATACTGAAATGAAGAATTTTCGAGTAAACTTCTGCAGTTTTTTAAAACTTCCTATCTGCTTAGAGAAGTAATTTGTCAGAATTTGTAAATAAAAGAATCATTCGAAATTGATTACTGGAAGTTAAAAAAGAAATTCAAGGATTTCCTTTCCTCTGGCATCTGAGGATCTCGACAGAAGCTGTCAAATGCACTCAAAATATCTTGACACGTGTGGAATGGTCTAATAATAATCACCAATGTTTTTATTAGACTCTCACAATAAGCTCCTTAAGTTAATCATTAGGCTCCTGAAGTGAAACTGTAATAAATTTGTAACTAAATCAGTCAAATTCTCCAAAGTAAACAAATCGGAAATAACGAAAACTTCTCTGTTTATGTAACAATCCAGTCTTTCCAGTCTTTCTTAAAGACAACAACTCCCATTTCTGTTTTCAGAAAGGTTTCTCGCTTAGCTCCAATCTCCCCTTTCAAAATTATGAACTCTTCTTAACGACAAATTAGAATTCAGCAGCCGTCCGACGTCTTCCGTTGCAGAGGTTGGGAAATCATATTCTTCGAAGTCTTTTTTTTTTCGCTATCGTCACTCAGTGTTTGTACCAAATTCACGATTAGGAAAAAATATCATAAAACCAAAGTTGACTGTCAAATGAAGAAATTGGCTCCCGATTAACTTTAGATTAATCGACAATGAACCAAACGGAATATTAAAAAGACTTCACGCCAAAAATGGAATTAAGAGAGATGACAAATCAAAATGGAAAAGAAACAGTGATAAAAATTACAGCAAAAAATAATCTTTTTTCCTGTCGACCTCGCATTACGTATTACCTGTTTTTTTTCTACAGTTAAAATTTACGGCGAATTAGCTTTAAAAAACTATTTCATTGCCAAGGTCTTACACTGAATTGCAAGTTACACTCAACTTTACTTTGTATATGCAACTTTCAGAACTTTTTTTAAATTTTTTAACACAAGACGAAACCCTCGATTCACCTATGTTAAGAATCCAGGATTTTTATAAATTCTTTTAAAAAATTAAGGAGGATTTAAGAATTAGAGTATTTTATTTTTAGGTTTCAAAAAACGAATCAAATTACTCAAATTTATTTATCTTTATTTTAAACAGTTTATAATACATTTTGAACTTTCTTTCAATTTTGAAGTTTTCTTTCATCTCTTTATCTCCAAATGTTGTTTTAGACTGGAATTATTGTAATTTGTCTAATTGTTGTCAATCGTGTTAGACATTCATAAATAATAGAAGAGCATTGTATCATGTAATTTTAACATGATGATGAATCTCCAAATGTTTCATTATGTAGAAACGCCATTCATGATGGGTTTTTGCTTTTAAAAAGATCGTAAGTGATGGTTTAAAGAAAATAAATTGCTTTCATTATCCATACTGACCTGTTGAGGAAAGTTAGCGTTCTATAAAATATTGCCCTTAGAATTATAGCTTCCTTAAATTTATAGTCATGTATTTTAAAAATAAAAAGGTTTAATGCTGTGGTTTTTATTTGATTCAACTACAAATTTTACGAAGTTTCTTACCTAAATTTTTTAAACGGATATTTTAATTCAATTTTAATAAGTAAAAATAAAAAAAAAATTCTTTTAGGCTTATTTGAGAATGCTTTGTTATAAGCTTATTTTATTAGTTTCGAGAAAAAGAAATCAGCAATAAAATCTAAAACTGCTAGATTAAATAAATGAATGAATAAAAGCTGTGGAATAATTTAACTGTTATTTAATTACTGTTTGAACTAATGATCCTTTATCCTACATTTCTTAGGTAAATTTCAGCTAATATGTCAGCTTAAAATTGGCATAAGTTGATTAGCCTTTGCGGAGTCTAAAAGTGCATAGGAAAATCTAAATTCGACTCTGAACCCTATTGAAATTGGAGTGTGTTCTTCCTCTCCATTTTAATGCCAGGATATTACTGGAAGAATGATTCATCTGCATTTAATGCCAATCCCATTTCGATTTATTTATTGACTAAAGCTTCGTGGAACCAAAACTTAGAAATACAATAAAATTGCTTCAGTAGCACTAGTTGAATGAAGCTGTTTTGAGCTATCTGTTTATAAAGAGCTTCAGTAAACACGTATGGAAAACTAATGATAATTTAAAAAACTTTTTCTTATTTTATAATTTAAAATTGAAGATATATTGTAAATAATTAAGAAGTATTGAATTTGATTACTATTGTGAGATTTTTTGATTGTTATTTAAATTCAGATTTAACGGCTTTCTAATAGATTAGGCCCGAGGAATGTCGTCAAGATCTCCGAATGAAATATTGTAATTATTAGTTACAGAAGGAGGAGTAAATGGTTAACTACATTTTCACTTCATGGTATTGTTTACACGTCGCTGTCGTTTTGTAAGTCGACAGCCATGGAATCTACTACTTTAATATCGTTTTGCATATTCTGTACGTTAGACGTCAGCATATCTAGGATGAAAAATGACGAAGACGATGTCCAATGGTACTGTCAAGATTAAGGGTTGAACGTGGTCATTTGTCACGTTGAATCATTGGACCAAGCTTATCTCAATACTTCTTAAAAGTTTAGCACAATCGTTATCAGACTATTTAAAAGTTAAAAGTTAAGGATACCACTGCTATAAGACTACATAAACATGTTTATTCATTCATGTATTTTTGATTTTTCTGTTGTTTCTGCTATGTTAAAGCCAAGTTCCCGATGCAATTTTTACGTAATTTCACTGCAAAAACAATATTTTAAATTAGAATGTTAGTATTCACAATATAAAAAATATTTTTTTTTTATTCTACGTATTTCTTTATTTCTTTATAGAATCATGGCTGCGCCTCTAATTATTCCTTTTTTATAAAGGAAAACTATAAAAACGATAAGATCACTGTTTCTTTTCTACAGTTCCAGCCAATCTAACTTTAAATCAGTATTTCCTTTTATATATTCAATTAATGTCTAAAGTACATTTTCAAAGGCAAGTCCTAGATTCGTTAGTTCGCAATTTGAAGCTACTTTAGATGTAATGCATTACAATGTACAGGTAGCCCTCATTTTACACCGGTGTCGCGTTCCTGCAGTGGCGTCGTAAATCGAATCGACGCAAAACGAAAGCATTATATAATGTACACAGGATAAATTCGTACCACACATTCAAAAATATATTGTTTTTATTTAATGAAACCATATTAATATAAGTTTTTACGATTAAAATCCATTAAATATTTTTAAAATATTTACGTACTTTCATAGGCCTACTAAATTAACATGAAATAACAAATAATAACCTAACTATTATATACATACAATATATATATATTCCTTTTACCAGACTTGTGCATGTTTCTTCTTAAAACTTTAATCACTATTGACAGTAATACGCATTTAACACAGCATTCACAGGTAATCAACGCAGGATGACTGAGCGAAATAAAAGTGAGGAGGGGAGGAGCCACGTGAACCGAGTGGGCGGAGCCTATGTACAGATGTTAAAGTTGACTGCATTCGCCGTTTGTGGCTGCATTTTCGCTCAATAAATTTAATTTCCTTTTTCTACTTTTTTAATTTTTTAAAAATATATTTTTCCTCATTTTGGCCTAAATTCTAAACCGATGTAAATCTGAATCGTCGTAAATTGAACCGTCGCAAAACGAGGGCTGCCTGTAATGGATTCTAATGAGTATTCTAACAGCTTTCTAAATGTTTTATTGATTCTTGCACGCATTTTACGGCATTGCAATTAATACAAATATTAAATGCTAATTTACTTTTTGCTCAACTTTTCATTTTTCTTTCTTACAAATGTGTTATTTCTCCGTGATTCAATTTTCTGTGTAATCCTTTAAATTTCTTCTCTATTGTTTTATTTAGATACGTATAATAAAGTTTTTGATACAACATGATTTCGATGCAACTCACGTTGAGATCTAATATTCCAGTTTCTCCGTTTATCTTCTTATTAACCGTTATAATATCTTTCTAGTTGTTATTCTTACTTATTGATGTAACTGTGATCAATTTATTAAATGCATGTAGATTGATATTAATATCACGGAAATTGCTACAAATTGTACAGATTATTATTATGCATTGTAAGAGTATTTTGGTGTATTTCAATCAAAATTTCGTATTCAAGACAATATAGTACACTGAAATGAAGAACTGAACTGAAAATGCGAAAGTTAGGCAACAATGTATTTCTTCCGGAAAGGGCAGAAGAAGGGAGAAAATTGGAAAAGTGTTTGCGGGCCAGTCAATATTCCGTTCTTTCCAATGATGCAAAAAATAAAATAGGGGATTATTCATCCTACATTTTCTGATTAAATTTCAAGGAGATTTATGTATGCCCATGGAGATATCATTTTGAGCATTCTATATTATAAAGCATCTGCTATTCATTTGCTGAAGAAATAATATTTTCTGAATAAATCTGTTTTCTCAAATGAAGTATTGACTCACTCTTTTATTTATTTTCTAAATTGAGATATAACTTTGCTGTTTAGATCATGTGTTATCATGTGTTAGTCATATGTTGTAGAAATGTGTTTTGGTAATAATGAATTAAAAGTCATACCTGAGAGGAGATCCGAGCGGAGTAGCCACTCCGTAGCCTTTCGCATCCAAATTGCGCCCAACCTTCATAGTATCGCATGGATGCCTTTCGTTGACGTAGTCGTTTTTCGTGGATTCCACGAGGAAGGCGTATTTGCCTTTCGAGTCCCTTACACGTTTTACGCCGTCTTCATATGATTTGACGAACACGTGCTTCCGAGATTTCATAAACTCCCACATCCTCGCATAAACTTGTATTTTGGATTTCTGAAAAATAACAAAAATAAATTATGTACAAACAATACAATATGTACGCCACTTTTAAAGCATCTTATCCTGAAGCTATATGTATGATATTAAAAATCACTTAATTCTAGGGCATATCAAGTTCCACTAATTATTCATTTACCACACTCGCTTTTCTTGAAATTCTTTCTTAAATAGTGATTCCTACATATCCAAATGCAGACTACGAACCTAATATGTTTCAAAAGCGTTAGACAAGGATTAACTCCATGTTAAGTGTTTCACTTTTTCATTAGAATTACCCACATCACAGTTGGTTATCTCAGTTGTTGTAACAATAAATGAACAAAGCGTCAAATAATACAAAATATTGTCGGATGAATTTCAACTATTTCAGATGTTACAAATTTATAAGAATTACTAACTATCACTATAAGAATAACTAAATAACGAAAATCAAACTCACAGTGAGTTCAGTAAAGATCCTGTTTTGTTTTTAAAACTCTTGCTTGTAGTATTTCCAAATAGAGCGTTGAAAGTCGAAAACATTGAAATTAACTACTGAAAATAATTAACAATTTACAAGTAAATGCAGAAATCCGTACGTTGACTATTTAAACAACACTTTTTCTATTCTTGTTGTTGTTTTTTCCTTGATTTCTGTGCTTCAGTTACTCCTCCATACACTAAACAGTAGGCAAAGCAAATGAAATCTCCAAATCTTCCATTTCTGTCCCTAAAGAAGTTCTAGATCAGATAGGAGATTGTTTTATACTTATATTACAATGCTGATAAAACTATCAGAAAAAAAAGGTAACGTGAATTTATATGAAAAATATCTTAAGATAAATGAAATGTTATTCATTATTATCTGTCGTTGAAAAGGTATAGCCAGAAGCTCGAAAAATATTTATAAGAAACTTTCTGTATTATTGGAAATGAAAGTCAAAAACCATAATATAACAGGAGTTACAGTGTGAGTAACAATGAAATACTTTTATAAGATTTTATAGGTAGAATAATTTCAGGCCTGTTGAATTTTCAAGGTGGAGTACACCCACTTACGAAATTATATGAAATTCAATATTAAAATAAGGATTACCCATCAATAAGTTCAAACTCTATTTAAAAGGACTGTTCCTGTGATAATCCTAAATTCATCTCTTACATATAGTATCAATAGGAATTAGATACATGAATATTACCTCTCCCATGTGGAATATTTTTCGTATTGATCACCGTATTATCATTACTACGTCATCAGTTAAGGAGAAATATTATTTATTTTGTTGTTTATTAGAAAAATCTATAATAACCAATAAGTAATCTAGAAATCCTTAAAATTACAACTTTATGTTGTCAGTTTTCTAGCAGCAACAAGGCCGCTAGCTTGTTATTATAATTTTTTACTTCGTTTCTCAATTTAGTGTAAATATTCTCAAAGTGTCTATCTTTTAAGAAAATAAAAGGAAAGAAACATAGAAAGAATGTTTATTGTCAAATATTCGAAAATTCGAGAATTATAAATTTTACTCAAGCTGTTTCTTAGGAAATTTCCAAAAAACAGATCAGTGAGTTCTTAGACTGTGCGTTTTTGTTTTATATGTAATTGTTCCCAAGAAATTGTTGTTAAAGCTTTTGAATCAAGTTTATTAAAGAGTGATAACGCAAATCTCGGCAAAAATTTATGTATAGTTTTTCACATTCATATAGTTTGTCATTTCTTAGCTGGATCATATGTAGCCAAATAAAATTAATAGCAAAATGTGACGAAATAAGCCATATTTTCTGCCTTTTTTTTGCCTGTGAAACTGTGCCTGTGAAGCTGTTTTTCTCTTGTGAGATACTTCTGAATTTTTACGGTACAGCATGCAGCAGTGCTATTACCTACGACTCATTTACCGCATCATTTTAATTTTCTTCCGATCTTAGTACCTTCTCTCCACAATATTTTCTTAATATTTTTAATGTTCTTCACTCACTGTACCAAGATTTTTTGGGAAAAAGTCCAAATGAATCTTCAAAAAGTGAATTCTAATGCTCATTACATTATCTGACATCATTCGGTCTCACAAAAATGCTTTCTCTTAGCTTGGTTATTGATAGGTGAGGGAATTTCTTAAAGAAGTAATTTAAGTAGCTTTCATCTTTTCGCCAGGTCTTAACAAACTGAGATCCATTTCTATACGGGGTGTGGCAGAAGTATTTTCTGAGATTCGAAGAGAATTTCATGCAAACTATTCTTGCTCCCGGGTTCAAAATATGATCTTGCGGGCCAGTGTTTTCGCTCCCAGTGTTGACTTTTTTGGTTTGCTGTCCTCCTAAATATAGGAAATAGATAATTATATTTATCATATATATTGTAATATATCCACCTTGTTAAGAAGCATACACAGTACTTTTTAAGTACTGAGAATTTCGAACTGGGTCCAAATAAAGATCATAAATTATGATTTTTATTTCGATCCAGTTCGAAATTCTCATAACTTTGTTTGAGGTGTGTGGAGTGACCATCGGTTACAGAAGCTTATTTATTCCCATTATGAAGAAGATCAGCTTTTAGACTTCTTTTAGAGGAGTCGATTAAGAGTCATTAGAGTCGATTAAGAGTCTACACATTAGATCGGCAATGCCTGTGAAAAGTAGAAAGGAATCTCCTGTGTTTTATACAAAGAGATAAGATGGAGACTAAAAGTTCAGAAGAATTCTTCGGTAATCCTAAATTTCTCACTAAATTATTGAATTCAAATTTAGTGAATATCTGCGAGTCTTGACTTCATCACACTAAAATTCCTGATCATTACGCTGATTACCAATCTCCGAATCAGAATTACAGGATTGATCTTCTAATGTTTCTGGAGGAATAGGGACTGGGATCTCTGGTCCGCGAGGAACACGTCGTTGGAGCTGATGAAACGTCCGATACAAAATAACTTTCTTATTCTTCAACATCACAGGAGCATCAAGCACTATGTCACAGTCATCTTTGTTTCAATTGGCCAAAACTTATATTTTAGTTCAAAGAATAGTCACTCCGTTACCATATGAATCATTTAATATCTGGCAGTAATATAATAAAATTTATTTCTGAGATTAAACAAAAATATAAAACGCACAAAAAGGGTGATTAAAGTGTAAACTTTTAATGAACTATTAGCTAAGTTAGTACTTTTTAATTGCCAAATTCTTGAAATATCTCCCAAAACAATTAACACAAGCAAATCTACTATGTGTATAAACTGTTAATATAGCTTAGAACAAAAAGAATTTCGAAGAAAAGAATTTTGTAACAAATTTATTATTTCGTATGAACATTTTTTTAATGAGATTTTTGATTTCAGCACCCAAAAATATTTAAAGAACATCTAAGAAACGTTAAGAAACTTTTTTTCATCGCTGGCCTGCATTCTTATTTCCATACTTTTGGACTTTGTTTTTGTTACTGATGTTATCTAAAAAATGAAATTCTTTCCAAGCATTAAAAGAATATATTTACTCGAAGTTACATTTAAGTATATGACAACAAAATTTCTTTGGTTTCCTGGAACGTGAGTTCATTTTTTCCGGAAGGAGTTAAAGATTTCTTAAAAAGAGCTACAGAAAAACGACATTCACTTTCTCGTTACTGGACTGTTAGACAGGGTTTTTATTGTGACCATCTCCAAGAGATGTGATCCTGCTGAGCTGCTTTACTTTGAAAGAGGAAGAAAGATTACGATCAGATCTTCGACAGTAATGAAAATTACTTGTGACATGTCACCGAAAGATGGCTGGCAACGGAGCAAAAAGAGTCACCCAACTACGAGATTCAAACGAATAAAATCGTGTTTTGTGATGCGCGTTGATACGGAATTGCTAAGTGTGATGGAAAAGATTGAAAAAGAAAAAAGGCTACGAGCAAAGGACTGTTCGATTCAAATTTAATAAGCGTAACCGTCATTTAAGATTTTCTCGTAATTTAATAGTAAGGGTTTATTACGAAGAAAAATGAATATAAAATATTAAGGCGAAGAGCAGGTTTACTGAATTTTGACCATATAAAGGCAGTTTAAGATTTTAAGAGAAATTTAAAGATTTCATGAGGATTTCACTATCAACTACGGTTATATATAATGTAGAAAGGCAAATGAAAACATTACTTTGAATTGAAAAGTAGCCGAGATTGAAAACGATAATAAATCAACAGAAAATTATATAGGTATTTCACTTTCATATTTCAAATGAGAAAAACGTGGAAGTGGCTCGTAAACTTACGAAGTAGCTCAATACAATAAGTTAGCTAGGGATGAAAAGATAAATTCACCCTAAAGATAAATTCAGACCTACATCTGAATGCTATCCGAATTTGAGAAATAATGTAAACAGTAAAAAAGGATGAAAAGAGATCATGTGAAGAGTTTTACATTAACTATAGACAAAAGATAAAACTCACACCTTCGATCCTAAAACAAATATTTAGTCTTTATAAATAACTTAAGACTTTTTCAAGGTTTTATGCATCAGAATAAAAATAAAAAAGAGAAAAGAGAATTCCTCTTCTTCTCCAAAATACAACAATTAAGCCACACCATACTATAAAACAATAAAGCCATATCAAACTAAAAAATAATACAAACCAAACAATTTAACTTTTGAACAATAAAACAACTAAAACAAACACTCAAATGGTACCATTAAAATAATATTAAAATTTCGTTAACTCTTTTGTTGTTTTTTAGAAATCTTCTAAAAACACCTAAAGATATATCATTAACTTTAAATGATCTATTTTGTATCAGAATGGGCGGACCATTGCTTCAAATTTGGTCACCATCCGGACCCAAATGAACATATTGTTTTTGAGAACAGGAAGAGTATATGAAGTTAATATTGCAGTCTTGTGTGATAAATTGTTGCAGGTGTATAAATAAAGATAGATCACTTAAAGTTAATGATATATCTTTAGGTATTTTTAGAAGATTTCTAAAAAACAACAACAAAAGAGTTAACGAAATTTTAAAATTATTATAATTGTACCATTTGAGTGTTTGTTTTATTGTTCAAAAGTTAAATTGTTTGGTTTGTATTATTTTATAGTTTGATATGGCTTAATTGTTTAAGCCACTTTTGGAATGGCTTTTGCGTTATCTAGATTTCAGTACGAGGAAAAAGAACATAAAGTAATTCGAGTAAAATCATTTTTCTAAAATTTACTAAACTTTTTTTCTTTATTTCCATCCGTTTTTAAGTTAAGGAGGGTTAGAAATGTTATGATCCCTGTTTTTAGTTTGTAACGATGCAATTATAAAGGCTTCAACACTGATTTAGTTACTTAGATCTCAGTTGTTCCAAAATCCAAACAGAAAAATTATGTAAACAGTGCTTTGATAGATTAATATCAGTAAAAAATGATTCATCATCATGAGAAGAAACTTACCAAAGTTGTATTCATTCGATTTAGCAAAATGTTTTTCATAAGTATAGCTTAGTATGAGGGAAGTTTGTAACCGAAAGTTTAGTAGTAGGTTTATGTTTCTTATAAGATAGTTGTCTATGATTTCTATGCGTACCCGACTAGAAGGTAACCAGCTTTAAGTCCAAAACCACCAAAATACTTAGTATTCAAGAAACGAACTTTTCCATTCCCATATTGCAACTGATCTTCTCAGTTCCATCTTATTTAATTTTTAACTGATAATGCAACAAACATAATCGACATACATTATTTGTCGATTAGTGTTTTTGCCTGTTTATCTGATAGGTTCACGCTAAAACGGCCGAACGGATTTTCATATTAATTGGTGCGTTGCAAATTTGTAGTCAGTAACCACCTCTCCCATCTCTAAAAACAAAAGATTCTTTAAAATTGGGTTCGATGTTTATTTATATCATATTTATGATCATTTTGGTGTCCACAGTAATTTCCCTTTCCCAGCACAGTCTTCATAGCGCCGCATGTATCCCACTATGCGATGGATAGCTGAGCGTAGACCTATTTTTTAGTCTCTGTGCTGCTTGTATTTCCTAATTTTTCAATTTCTTATTTTATCAATGAACAACTTTTTCTTTTGATGATCTTCCTTTGTTGTCATATTACCAGTTGGCTATTAAAACATATAATAGGGCAGCCAACTGTATCTTATTCCCTAGGAATTCTCTGATGTTAGACAATGTTGAACTTTTTCAAGCAACTTGGACAGTCAGAATAGTTCAACTATAGTTCTCTCACCTTCATGTTTAAAATAAATTTCCAAAAAACTGTAGAATTCTCTTAGCCAGTATTAACGCAATCCCTCTAACTTTTTTAAAAATTTCTCGTATCTTCATAAGGCAGCGTAAAAAAGAAGGAAGAGCTTGTGGGGCTATGCAAGTACGCATGAATTATTGATTCTATATCTTAACTTTGAAAGAATCTCCAGAGATTACATATATCAGCCAGGCGTTTCCCCACCAGAGTATGATTTGAATTATGATGAATTCAAGCTGAACGTTTGATTTCGGGTATTCGTACAGATCTAGAAACGGAACACGACTGGAATTCCAATCGTAAGAAGTGAAGACCAGCACAGAAAGAGAAACCCACCGAGGACATACACTGAGTAAATAAGTTCCGGAATCAATGAACTTAGATGCAGTGAAGACAGAAGATTCCTGCTGAAACGGAAAAGAAGATCTTAAATAAATGCTCAGGTCCACATTTTTTACAGCAGTCTCTCTACCGAGCATTGAAGAATTTTCATTAACTATGATAGATTACAAATGAATAGAAGTAAACCCCGCCATACTGCATATCAAAATGAATCCTTCAAAAATACATTGAAAATATGGTATGTTTTTCAATTTATAAAAAATTTTCCAAACGAAAGAATGTACAAAGAAGTGACCAAACAACTTTGAAATATTTTTCAGAACAATTGCAAGAAGTCAGTAATTAATTTTAGAATAAATATTAGAACCATTACTATTTAGAAATTACAAAGGCATTTATTTGTTATTTTTTAATCAATTTTAAGAGTTAAAGCTAAGTCTTTACCTATAACTTACTGAAAATATGAGATTTGTTTAAAAAGTAATAATAAAAATTTAGCAAAAATAAAAAGGAAAAGATTTAAGGAAAATAACAGGAAAGGTGGCCCACATTATTTAATCAGTATTTAAAGACATATTTTCAATGATTTTTCTATGTTTTGCCAAGAATAGGAAATGGTCATTTTAGAACCCTCAAAGAGTGATGAAAGTATGATGTTCATTGAAGACAAAAGATGGTAGTTTCCAAATCAGATAGTTCAGCAATGTAAACTTGCTAAATATGAATGATATTATTGAAACAAATATTAAAGATGTCTTTCTGATTAAACACTAAACAATTATTAAAAAATGTTGCCGATGCCTTATAATATTTAGTTTGTTTAGAAATATTTTTTTAGAAAGATGCTTTAGAAAGCTATACAGTCGGACCTCGATATACGGTCACCCGTTGGGACCTCACGAAAGTGACCTTATAAGCGGGTTGACCTTATAACCGATTCATACACATTTGTCAATAAATAAGCATTATATAAGTACAGTATAATTCTTTGTAAAATTTAATACGTACAAAAATATCAGTTTATTACGTTATAATTTTTTAATTTAGTTAAATTGAGCTCAAGCAAAGTACTGATGTTTAACTGACCATACTTAAACTAATCCGTAATGCTGGCCGAACACGTAGGAATATTCGGCAATATTGCTGGGCAATATTGATTAAAATTGATATTGCCAGTTTATATCAGGCGCGAACACACAGTTTTTCCTAAACGAGTATTGCCCTGAATATTGATGGTTACGGCGCTTCGTGTTTCACTAGGGAGCCCTAGTCATTACACACTCAGTGAGAACGCCTTATAAACACACCACACGAGCAGAGCATAGGTGCACTGGGGACAATATTCCCAGCAATTGTACGACATCGGTTTTATTTATTTACGAACGTACAGAAGCGATCGAGTATTAAATGCCTTACCGCGGTAGAAATCAATTAAGATTTCATTATCAATTGACAAAATGTTGTTGTTTGAATTATCTTTTTTGGGCAGGCCCATTTTGCTGATTTTAAGCCTTCTTTCTCAAATAAAATGGTCGGAGTGAGTGAGTTAGTTTCCGATTTTCAATGTCCCGCCTTCCTTCTAAGTCACCATTGTCACGTGATTTCATCCGTTCATGTGATTCGCTGCCGCACCAGGAATACTTTTCGACAACTAAAATTGTTCCTTTTTTTCCAGCAATACCAATATTGTTGAAATGGGCAATATTGTTCATTTTTATTGCTGAAACGGTTGTCAGCAATAAAAATGAGCAATATTGTCCAGCAATATTGCCGCATATTGCTACGTGTTCGGCCAGCATAATACAGGACTGTCGCGATTTTGGTTTCATCTTTTGTACAATGTTTTCTAAGTTTTGTAGTTTCTGAAAATGTTCTTCAGCTCCCTCATGGCTCGTAAAAAAATGTCTTACGACATTTAATGCTCTGAGTGCTTCTGCTTGTGTCACCGCTTGACTTTCAGTATCACTGTCGTTATCCTCACTTTCTACTGCATTGGAATCTAAAACTTGCGAAACAATTTCGGAAATCGTTGCTTGAGAAGTGGTAGCAATTTCATCATCAATTCTCACATATTCACTTTCCCCTTCTATAGCACAGCCGCGATTTCTGAGATCTTGTATTAACACAATCAAAGGAATATCGTCTTCATCATCAATTTGAGGGGATGAAGTGATTTGTGAAAAAGCTGTCCCCTCCATCAGTAGGAGAAATGACGCCGATAAAAGATTGCACCCATGGAAGAATTCTTGGAATTAAGTCAGTGTGGCACTGAAATCACAGACAAAAGTGACCTCATATGCGATTACGGTATTTAAGACCTGACATATATCCGATAATCCATATCAAAGAATTCCTATTCAATGAGTCAGGACTTTAGAAAAGTGACATTATACGCGGGGTGACCACTATATGCGGGTGATCTTATATGCAGGTCCGACTGTACTTATGAAATGAATCATTGGGGATTCTGCGGTAGAGGTCAGTCGTTCAGAAATAAAAGATATATTGAAACTCTAAGTTACTTTTTAATATTTAATAACCAGCATTACATACGGCAACTGATAAAACAGAAGTTTAAATTACTCATGCATGAGCATTTCTTTATGTTCAAATGCAAATCCTTTGCTTCTTATCCACAAGGTTTTCCTGAGGTCAAAGAGCATGCCATGCTTTAAGAGGGATATTAAAGAAGGACACATAAGTATTTGTTAAATAATAACTAAGAATATACTAAAGTAGAAATAAAGATATTTTGCTTCTTTTAACTAACGAAAGCAGAATTACTTGCCATGAATTTGAATTATGAATACAATTTTTGAATACTTAACTGTAAACATTATTAGTCGAATTAGTATGATATATCATATGATAACTAGTGATAAATCATGTGATGAACATAGAAAAAAATTCAATTGAAAAATTTCTACAAAATAATTGGATATACATTTAATACAAATCAAATGCACATGTATTTAATAGGGTACTAATGCTGCATTTATGGAATAAATATTAATGATCGATAATTAACGCACAGCAAATATATTTTTTCATTGTACAACTTTCTTAGAAAAGATCCTATAACTCACATATAAGTTATCAGATAACAGAATGACATTTTCAAAAATTCCCATAATTTCAACATTAACATTTTATACTTCAGATTAGAAAATTTTAATTATTTATTTACCAATTAGTAAAATACATTGGAATCTGTTGCATAAATTTCGTTAGATTTAAAGCAATTTATCAAATCACTTGGTACGAAACGTTAATTGCTAACTTTCGAAATAAAGGTTAGCACAAGTCAACACTGCACTTCATTATTATTGAAAGCTAAAAAGGATTTTCAAAAGCTGCCATTTATAATTAAAAGAGAACTTTACAACAAATAACCTGCCTTCATTCCAGCAAATGCAGCTCAGTTACAAGCGCAACCTGTT
This sequence comes from Thereuonema tuberculata, assembly GCA_023159025.1. Lineage (NCBI taxonomy): Eukaryota > Metazoa > Arthropoda > Chilopoda > Scutigeromorpha > Scutigeridae > Thereuonema > Thereuonema tuberculata. The sequence continues at coordinate 135,738,767 of JAFIDM010000001.1, forward strand.
TCTATGTGACGTATAACAAGATATACTAAACATGAAAATGTTAGGAAAGGCTTAAAATATTACTTGAAATATAATGAAAGCAGGCAGAGGTCATATCATTAGATGTCTATCCAAAATGCATCATTCATATTTATAAACACATTTTATCGTTTCGTATAAATAATAGAGGACTGAAAGTAATAAAGATAATACAATTTGAAATTAAAGTATTTTTCAGTTAGCTCTATTGCTGTTAATAGTAAATGTAATTTGGAGAACCTTCTGATTGATACATTTCTTTTAAAATCCAATAACTTTTTTATGGCAATTTCGTAAACTGCAGGAACATTAAAAATTTTCAACTGTTACAGTGCGAATTTTTTAATTATTATTTATTACGAACAGTCTTCTAATACGTTAATATATTAATAATATTATAGTCTTCTAATACGAATATGTTTTTCTTTCAGTTTCCTCCGTTCAGATGTAACGTTAGGAATCGAAATACTGAAACTAAATTTCAGGTAACGTTATTTTTAGAAAGACAATAAGGTAATGAAATACATACAATTTTCAGGTTGTTAAAGCGAAATATATAAAGCGACTTCTTCATCAGTATATTCTCAAATATTAGATAGTACGCCAACACTAAGTCTTCCATATTTTTTTTTTTACGGAATTTATTTAATCCATTTATTTATATTCATTTTTCATCAATTAAGTAGCCTACATATTTGCACATTTAAGTTTTTAGGGTTTCATTCATTCAGGAAGAATGTAAAAATGTGTGTGTGGGGTTTGTTTTTTTAAAAACTATTAAGCTTTTCTAACCTACTGAGCTTTTCTATATAAAGGAAGGTTTATCGTTTTCGCAGTTTTTTGGTTTTTATTATAAGTGTGTTTTTCGTATTTTATAATTTTTTATTTATTTTTTTCTTCCAGAAAAAGAGCAGATTAAAAAGTACCAGGCCAACATTCGTAAATTTACAAATGAATACCAACTTGTTGTTATTCGAAAGGAAAAAATCAATATTTCATTTCACAGAAATCCAAAACACTCGAAACTTTCTTGTTTCTTACAATATATCGGGCTGATGATCGCCAACGAACGTGAAACAGCTGTTCCAGGATGTCACTTGTAAATAATTTGGTCTCACCCATGGTTATTTCTTTATTTCTTTCTTGGAAAATTTGATAAAAATTTGGTAGCCCAATGGTTTAAAGCAAACTTGATGAGTTAGGTTCAATTCCCGCGATAGTCAGGAAGTTTTCCATGTTTGTTGGTCCTCCAGACGAATTCTAAAATTCACCGAGCCCTATGTCAACTGAGTAAAGGATTAAATGGTCTGTTTTATTCGGAAGAGGGAGTTGAAGGCGGGAGAGCTTTGGAATGACCATCCTACCTCAACTATTCCAAGATCACTAAAAGCCTCCCGCCCATCAACGGTCTATATGGTCTATAGTGGAACGTACCTTTACCGTAATACTATACTATCGACTAACTTGTAAAGACAATTTTTGGTAACCGCACTACTTGAATTTTGGAAATATTGCTTGGCATTCACAATCCAATTATTTCACATCCCAGAATTATTTTTTTATTAGACCATGCATATATCAACAAAACAGATATCATAGGAACGACAAAAAATATTAAAGGAAAAATTACAGTGACTGATTTAATACTTTTGGGTTATAACATAGAAACAGATTTTTAGAAGAAGCTAATGAAAATCATTGTATAACGTTACTTTTAACAATATAAAACTATAAAACATAAAACAATATAAAAAAATACAGGCGCTGAACTATCGTTTGCAAGTCCTTTGCATGTATCATCAAATTACAATATTTTTATCCTTTATATAAGTTCAACTTTTTTTATGGAATTAAATAACAATCATGGTGTTGGAATCGACTAACAAGCTTTATTTCTATACTCTTCCTTCTCTTGCTCAGTAGAGAAACATTCAGTTTTAATTGTCGATATTTTCTTCGCTCAAGGCATTCAGGCAAGAGATAATAAAAAGTTCACACTGGCAGGAAAGATAATAGCATCAACATTATAGCAGCGTATTGCGTCATACATGCCATTACATGTAGAAAAAGAATCAGTAAAACTGAAAAACTGTTTGAATTCATTTTCAGTAATATTCTAAGATTGACTTAATGCTAGTTTATCGATTTAGCAATCGATAGGGTAGATAAGCAAAGAAAACAGTTCTTCCTTACATTTGCTTACATATGATAATTACTTAGTTACCACATAATGTTGGAAAACTGAAGGAGAATGGTGATTATTAATGTATTAATATATGAGATGTACTCTTTGTCGCAAATCTCAAAGAAGAAGTCCTTTTTTCTAGATAACTTCAGAAGTCATGTGCTAAAGATTATTTTGCTGAAGTAGATTTATGTACGCTATTACTTAAATGCAGCGCAATAAACAAATTTTGAATACGTTAATACTTTGCAACCAACTCTTTATTAAAAAGTTCATTGGTTCAACGTTAAAATTTGAATAATATTTTTTCTTACAAATTAACGAACTAGAACTTACGCTAATATATCGAATGATGATATCGCGATTATATCAGCGACCACGGTTTTAGTTATAGACTTTTGCTAGATCCTTCCTCTTTTAATTTGGCGTAGAATGAATGAACACTTATCGGATTTCATTTCCATTGAAGTTAGCACATAAATCGTGAATCGGGGGAAGACGCCTGTTTTATTTTAGTTTCGAACTCTGACCGTTGCATTAGTATTGAGAGGGGAAAGCTGCAGTTGACCACCGTTGCCGCGTTTTCTGCTTCTGACAAGAATAAAACAATGCAAGAACGAAGTTTACTGTCGTAAAATGTTTGCAGAGAAATTTTAAAACGGAAATTCAAAATAGAATTTATTAAAAACTTTGAAAATCTATTAATGTGTCATGTAGTTAAGTTTCTAAAGTTTCCATTGTCAGCTATCACCGAACTTGGTTAAAATGTTAGATCACGTAACTCTACTAGACATCTCACCCCCACAAATAGGGAAGATGCCATTTTTCTCGGGTAACATGCCTACGTTTCAATGGATTTTTGTTTATTATTTTATTGTACGATATGCCGACAAATTAAATAAGAACCTCTCAACGAGATGTCTGGAGTGAAGAAAGCCTTCTTTGCAAGCAGTGGCTTTACGAAGCAGAAAATACGGAAGAAAAAAATACGTTCAATAACTGTACGAATAAGCATTAACAAAAATTATACAGTGTCATAACACTTAGTTTAAAATATTTTGCACTCTGTAGGCACTAAATAAATTTTGGTTTCGATATACATTGATTAATTTCATTATATTAAATTTGCAAACATTAAACATTAAACATTTGCAAACATCTCACCCTAATCCTTAAGGCATCTTATCCCGATAGTCGGGGTGAGATGCCTAAAATGCCAGCGAATTGGAAAATCGTCATTGCGAACTCAGCATACAATTAGTTTTCGTTTACTCATAATTTCATTTGAAAAGAGACTCCAGAATATGGTACTTTTATTAGACATAATACACCAAATTCTAACTATAATATTATTCCTTTCAAATGCAAAATATTAGGCAATCTTCCCCCGATCCACTCTATAAATGTTACTTTTATAATTCCGTTTGTTGATGCAATCTGTCCTATTTATTTTTTCGTAGTATTACTAGGAAATATGTTCCAGTACACAGCGATGCTCTTGAAGAAAAAATATAGAAAGATTTGACATTATCACATACAGTAACAAAAGTAATTCTTATAAGTGCTTTGAGTTATTAACTGAGCAAATAGGAATTTTATCTATTCACTTGCAGATTTCCCTTCTTTGTTTAGGGCTTCACCCTAAAAATAGCTGGACGGATTTTTTTTTTTAAATCTTGTACGTCGCTATCGGACTTAAATCATATGCACGATTACATTAATTTGCACCCATTCCTATCCCTTAAAAATGACCGCCAAACTCTGGCTACACTGATTAATGAAAAATTTGTCACGATACTTAATTAGGGTTCAAATTTTGATCAACTTACTTTGGTCTTTCATCATAACTCTTCCTCAGCATACAGCTGAGATCAGTATGCTGCATTAGTCGCTTTTAAATTCTTGGTGAATTTACCTTGATATAGTTTGAGCAAATATAACGCTGGAGAGTGCTGAACATCAGAGAAAATATGTGGTATGGGTTTCTCAGAATGTAGTTCCAAAAATCGTTTCCTTCTTTTATACCTAATTGTCAGGGACTGCAATTACAGTTTTCATCTGAAAAACTTATTAGTTAATTAAAATTTTGTGAAATTACGTTTTCGAATTAATCTCATTTCTGAGTGAGAGTGTCAGTATAAAATGGAAACACAGAGTTAAATCTCCCGATGTCCTTAGCCAGTAGGAATGAATATTCGCTTAAATTTTTTTGGGTTTTGATGTTTTTCTGTTTTGTTTTGTTTTATCTTGTGACACTTGTTATCATAACATTAAATGATACAAGGTACTAATACTTTGCATTTGGCTGCTACATGATAAATATCATTCCAGATATCTCCGGATAATGCTCCTTGGCACACGGTCTATACGATTCGGGAAGTGATTCGCAAGGCCGTCGATTCGTTTCAACGGAATTGGATCAAATAATACATCTGGGATTATATCACTGGAAATTTGAAACCGGGGACAATTGTAGATATGTAAGTAATTATAATGAATAATAAATAATGATTATGTTATGGCCTGGCTTAAAGAATGCATGGCACTTTTGTCATCAAGAGGTATCGACCTTTTAAAACAAGACTTTCTAATATTTTGATTGAACAATGTTAAAGTATCTACATCTCAATTACAATCTTAATTGTGCATTATCCGAGTAACACTGTTGTATTGCTATTATGTGGAGAAAAAATATCAGTTAGTGATATATTAACATTCTGTCTTCCAGTTAAATATCTGGTCTTCTGTCTTCCATTTATCGTTTAATTTAAAAAGTTAAATTTAAATAATATTCAATAGATATATGTATGATATTTATACGTACAATCATGTTCGTAATTCCTTGATTTTTTTCCTTCTAATTATCTGGCTTAATTTATGTAATGGAAAGGACTTATTAACGTCAAACACGACTTAATAGCCAGAAACAGTACTATTTTGTTTCATTTTCAAAAACTCAAATCAAATTCTTGAAAACTCCAGCCCTGCTACTAACGAGATTAAAGATTAATGAAAACTCAGAGAGACTTAAGTACCGTTCTCTGAGGAATCGCAAGACTTTCTTGTGCCCGAGGGTGAAGTTGCAAAATCGGAGATCTCATGCGACGCAGCTTACCAGTGTAAAAGTTGCGGGTGAGGATAGAATGATCATTCAAAGATATTATGCATGCATTCGATTAAATTTTGCCCTTATTCAAATTATCTCTTTCTGTTTTGAAACAAAAATTCTGTTTATTTTAGGAAATTAAACTGTTAAATGACAATTGCTTCGTTGTTATTCTAGTTACTGTTATTATTAAATTTCTTCTTTTTATCTACCACAGATTTTTATTACAGAAATAAATTAAAAATTATAAATTTTGCAGCAAAATTATTAGTCAAATCCCATAATCAATCCTAAACTCAATTAGTAAGCTTTGTAGAGAAGATAAATAAAAGAAAATAATCAACTTTACTCCATTAAAATCATCAACGTATATAAAGGCAAAATTTCCGAAATTTATATGTGAACTTCTTTTTCAAGCCAAAATATTTAAAAATAAAATCCCTAAAAAAATCTTTTCTCTGTTTAGTCACCGTATGACAATATTTATAAGAAAAATAATACACTGCCTTTCTATATATCACAAGAATAATTTTCACTACCATTTTTTTCATAGACAAGTTAATCCTACTTTCCGATGTATACAAATAAGTTCACAAAAAAAATATTTCTAACGTAAAACATCCAAAAAACGATTATTACGAGAAAATAAAGAAGATTAAGAAATATTAAGTTAAATAAGCACAAATCGTAAGACTGAGGTAAGATCGTTTTCAATACATTATTAATTTTTTTAAATCCAGCTACTGATATAAAATAAATTTTATTATCTACATACGTTAAAAAATGCACCAAAACGATACAATTCAACTTGCCTTTAGTGATGAAAACGCTTAACTTTCATACAATTTGATTATTATTTCTTGAATTAGACTTTTGAAATGTAGTCATTTGCTTATTTAATTGGAAAAAAAACATATTCAAATTATTTTTTTTCTTATGTTATAGAGAGAAAGATTATATTTAAAATCATTTATATGAAACTAGCTTGTTTTCCTATCTTTGCTTCGAATACCATCTTAGAAAAAAAGGAACTTCATACAGTATAAGACAATTAAATAACACTAAAAACAAAAAATTCTCATTTCATGATGTAATTATAACTAATTCTAAAATATACATAATTCAAAATGATAAAGACTGCGATAACCACAATTTCGATAAACTCTATAATTCTGTTTTTAGAAACTCATTGGCTAATCCTTGTATTTGTGAATTTCAGTTCTGTGACAAGTAGCTCCATCTGCTGGCAATCATTTGTAAGATTACCGATTGACATATAAATGACTTCCGATCCATTTTGAGTTCCATCTAATAATTTCAAGCCTATTCTCTAGTCGGTATTACCTGTCTTATAATTTCAGGAAGTACGTGGATTCAGTAAATAAATGTAACTGGCTAAAAGCCTCCGTTCAATCCTTTTAATTCACAGGACAAATGGTCGCAGTCAGTGGCATAAGAGAAATCTCACTGAAGAATACCTAGTAATTTATTGAGTCCAATATTTACTAACGCATCACTGAGAGCAGTTTCTACAAAGCTAATGGCTCTTCCAAGCGTAAGGAATATTCTAAGTGGCACTTTATGTGCAGATGATTTCCATTGATCAACTTCATCAAGTAACACAGTTCAAGTAAGAAACATGTTGATCAAATATTTGAATATTTTATAAGATACAAGTTCAGATTATGTAAAGCTGAAATAATGATTTTAATAAATAACATTTTATTTTTGTACTAATTCTTCGCAATTAATTACAAAAAAATAGTTGTGACATCCATCCAAACTAAATGATAATTGCTTTTATAACGCAATTGAACTTCAATATCTAAATTTCAAAGTCCTTCAAATCTAAAGAATTACCTTTTAAACTGAACTCAAGCATCCTTTAAGATTTCACTTTTTTAACTTTCAGTCGCATTATATTAAATTTTTAATCCCAACGAACAATTTTAAAGAACACGAAATAGACTGAAAATATATAAAGATCATCAGTCTTCTATCAAGACTTATTCTTTATTTTTCTTAATTTCTTTTCTTCAGTACTGCTTTTTCTTTCATTGCTTATTTACCAAATTACTTATTTATTTTTTAATTGCTTATTTACCAGATATATATCTTTGAAGATTATTTTCCTTTTGAGTAAATTCTAAACTCGCAGGTTATGTTTATTGTGAGCTAAATCTTTTCTATTTTCTTTTTTATATTTTTTTAATACGTTAAAGCATTTCGATAAAATAATTTATAATATTTTAAGGGTAATTAATATCTAATATTTGTAGTTATTTTCATTGAACTAAAAACTTATCGATAAAATTTTAAAACTCATTTTGCGGATTCTACATTTTTAAAAATATTACTCTAAGTTTAGACATCAAAAGTGTTGCACAACTAATAGAAGAGTAATTGCAACTATATAGAATTAAAAAAATTAGTTACCAAATAGACTGACAAAATATTAAAAAAATCATATAAGTTAGTCTTCTATCAAAATTTATTCTTTGTTTTTTTTTTTTTAATTTATTTTCTTTACTACTGTTTTTCTATTACAGTTTTTCCTTTCTATAAATAAGAATGTAATCTATAGAAAATCACTCTATTGAGTAGGCCAAATTAAAATTAAAATCACTCTATAGAGTAGGCCAAATTAAAATTAAAATCTTCTGCAAGAGTACTTTTGAATGATAATTAATATCTTTAAGTTTAAAACAGCTTCTTTGAAATTCAAACAAATTGTTTGAAAATTTCATCTTTAAGTCACATTCAAAAGATTGCAGTTTCGTATAATTTACAAAATAGCTCTAAAACAAAAGGCTAATTTCCAATGATGTTTGCTAAATCTTATTATTCGTAATATATAAATATAAACAATGTACTCTGCTCTTACCTGGAAGAAATCTTGTGTTGATCCTTGCAACAGAGTTCCATATTCGACCTCAGTCTGCTTCACGAGGTCATCAGCTGAATTAATTGGGGTCACCATTCTCTCGACGGTCAAGAAAGCAGCCAGGTTGGCGGTGTAGGACGAAATTATGATAAGCGTAAAGAACCACCAAACACTTCCCACAATGCGGCCCGACAACGACCTGGGCATAAAAAATGAAGGTTATAGCAGAGCATTCATGATCAAAACTATAAAAATTGCTTGGAAATTACAGACTAACGAAAGGAAGTTGCAAAGAAATTTTTGTAAAATTAAAGTAGTATTACAACATTATCATTACATTAATTACAAATGCAGTTACTTAGAAATTAGATACAAATACCGTTGCACGTATTTTAGAGTTATTCATACAGAATAGCTGTTATTTCTAATTTAGTAACGACAAATCCTA
>JAFIDM010000001.1:135747417-135789524 GCA_023159025.1 Thereuonema tuberculata
GTCAAAGACAAAGCCGTTTATTTTTGGTCGACTTTCCTGCCACACACAACGGGCAAGTGATCTTGGATCCGAGAAAGATTTTCTCAGACAGAAGGGAAGCCGAGTGGATGGCAGGGAAGCCAGTAAAAATTGTGCGGATTGCTCTCTCTCTCACATATATATATATACCTCGTTAAAATCACTTAAATACGGAGGTGTCAGCAAATGTTAATTTACTGATTTCAAAACTTTATATTTGTGCAACGGATTGGTATCATTTCTACGAATTAAATGCAAGTATCGTCGTTTGGTAAACCTATTAAAATTTATTATAATTTAACAAGTTCAAAATTCTCTTCCCATATTAAATCATTATTAAATGAAATACTCCAAACATATATTAATTTTTAGTTACCATTCAAGAAACAGTAAAAATAAATTAAAGAGTTTAAACTCCCAATATGCTTTGGATACTGGATGGTTGTAATTAAACTGACAATGCTCAGAGCGACGTATAGAAGGATCTACTGGACGGCTCACAAAGAAAATTGATGGATACCTTAATAAAAATATGAGAAACAAAATTTGCCAATAAATTAAAATTATTTATTTTGAGTATCACAAGGTGGCATTCGTGAGCAAAAAACGTGTTATAACACGCTAATTTCTCGAGACTTTGTAGCCAATCACACGTGATGTCTTCCTATAATCCAAGAAGTAACCATGGACATCTGCAAGAAGGATCGAGCAGATAATGATTTTTTTTTTACCAATTATTTTTTTTTCTTTGAGATCACCCCAAAGGGCACCGTGCTTAAATTGGTGAATGGACCATGTTACACAGATTTTCTCCTCCCCAAGATTATTCCGACTTTGCAAGAATATAATTGCTTAGACTCCATAACCTTCATGGAGGATGAGAAGAAATGATAACTTTCTTGGAGCACCATTCTATATTTCACGTACGGCTATACAATTATTACGTACCAATTTGGCGAGAGCTGAGCAATTTCTCAAAATTTCTTCCAATGGGAGCTGTCACTAAGTCACTCTGATTTTTTTTGTTTTTGACTCCAACTCTATGATGTCACACTTTGTCACAATGTTGCGAATCGCCTCCCTAATATTATGTCACACTATCATGCCTCCCCCCTATTTTGCATTAAAAACAAAAATTACTGCAATGAATTTACAAATATTTGTAAGATTCAGTTCAGATCACCTATTAATCAGTTCAACGACTAAGTCTTTTAGAATTGATAGAGAACCTTATCCTTTAACTGGCCAATGGCCTTGTAAGACAATGAAACAACAGAAAATCAATTGTGTCTGGTGATCTTTAGGCAATTAGTTAAGAACGGAAAATAAAAATAAAAATTTGAATATACGAGCATTTTAATTCTCAATATAGTTTACTAAACTATTTTTAAATTTATTAAATATTTTCTACAAAGTTTACATCTTAATGATTGATATTTATACATAAAAAATATTTTTTTATATATGTGAATAGGTATTAAAAATAATAAATAATCTAAATACAATATTAAGAAATTGAATCAAAACCTAAAATTAAATCGATTTCTTTTTGGTATAGATATACGTATCTTCTTCGTGTTGTAGGTAGATACAAATAATCGAAAGTTAGATCTTTAGATCTTAGATGGGTACGTAGTTTATTAATAGCTTACGGATAGCGACATGCTTGGCCGCTATGAACTCGCGATCTCAACCCAGCGAATTTTGATTATGGGATTGATTGAAAAGCCAAGTTAACAAGGCAGTGCTGAGTCGGTTGCTGAACTGAAGGCAAGAACAATGCCCGTATTACATTTCTAGCACATTTTGCATACGAATGGTTCGCATATTGAGCTTCTTGGTGTCAATTAAAAGTTGTTTGTTTGTTTAGCTTGTTATTTTCTTTTATTTGAGCACCAGTGCCAACTGCTGGTACTCAAAATATCTATCTTTTTTATTTGCAGTTCTCTTCCCACATTCATATTAAGGTATCCACCAATTTTCGAAGTGATTTGTTGAATAGATGCTTTTGTATATCGCTGTGAGTACTGTAAGTTTAATTACAACTATTATGTATATTGAAAAATAGTGTTCTTTTAATACTGTAATTATCACTTCAAACAATTTTGTTTTGTACAAGCTCGGATTTCTAGTGATTTTTTTTCTAAGTATAGTGATGAAAATATTTAAATCAACTGGAAGAAGAATGACAAAAATGCTCAGACAGACATTGAATTCCTCCTTTCAGTTTCTCAGCATTTCATTTAATAAAAATTTATATTAAACAATAGTAAAAATATTATATTATATTAATATTATATTACATAATAGTTAAAATATTAGGTTTGGTTTTTCTTCGAAATAAACATTTAATACTAAACATTTTTTGAAAAGTGTAAAAAAAATATAAATATAAAAATGTTATAAGAAAGTAAGGTGATTATGGTAGTAAACATCTCAGATATAAATTACCTGTTATGATTATAAATTCAATTTGACGAGGATTGAATCATTTGAATTTTGTTCGAACAATTACATTTTTGTGACGGAATTACATCTTACACTAAGTTCTTTCAAGTTATTTGGTTAGTCTTTAAGAAGAAAGGCATTGTATCGCTTTTCTAATATTGAAAATCGTAACCGAAATAACTTAGATTTCAAGGAGTGAAGTTCATGGAAAACATCACTACTACCAAAGCTTCGATGATATAAATTGTTGTCATTACAAGAATAATGTTCTAAATCAATTTTATTGGACTATACAGTACTGTATAATCTTCTTAATAGTTCATAGAAGTCCAAACAGAGGTTTCAATTTCAACAAATGAACCGAATTATTATTTGTCTACGTAGTAATGTAGATAAAGATAGTTCATTACTGCCAGATTGAAAGACTTGTCACAAATGAACTAGAGCTAATTAACATATCACTTGGATCATCGTTAAAAATTTACTGCGAATGCAGATTACTATATTTCTTGTCATGGGAGCGTTTGAAGTTGATCTGTGAAGTCTTTCATTATGCCCATGAGATAAGTTCTCTGTAAAGACAAAATTAGTAGATTAACAGATTATTTGGCCAAGAGAACTTTAAACGTGAAATTGGAAACAAAAGAGGAAGACAGCTGTGTACTGCTTCTTCATCTTCGACAAGACAATGAGAAACTAACAGATGTGGAAAATTGATAGTAATTGATCATTGGCCAGGTTCCATTAAAAAAAATATATAAATAAAAACAATAAACAAAAACACTCTACAAAAAATAATTCGAATGAAGTTCAATCTGTAGAAATATGCAGCAGAATTTTTTCATTCTGAGATTTCCAACGTAATTATGTTAAAGATTGTACGCAAGAAAAAGTAGATGGAATGGCTTTTCTTCTCATTCCATATCTTTCCAGCATGACTTTATAAAATTGTACGAGTAATGTTCTAAATATAACATATTGTGCTTGCCAATCATAATGACATTTATTTAGCATGTAAAGATGAAGTATCACAGAGGGTACTCAGTTATAATTACTCAATATGCATAAAACTTTGTATTGGGAAAGAAATACAGAATAACAAAAAGTCTGTTATTTATTGAAATAAATAACAGAATGCGTAAAATGCGATTTTTGTTTTTAGAGTATCTTTATGATTACAATAGTAATAGTTTATTGATAGCAATAAGATGTATTAAGTTTTGAATAATTAAGATTTCCAGGATCATTAGAGTCAAGCATTTAGTCAAATACCTCGATTAATGGTGAAAAGGCCATCAACAACAATTCAATTTTGTGTGACAATAACAAATTACATCAATCTTAAGAGTTAATATTACCAAATAATAGAATACCTTTTATCTTTTCATATGATGACCGTAATATGGTACTGAGTTATTGTTTCTCAGTATCAGTTAAAACTTATGTATGTTAAAATACTAAATTGTCAGTCACAAAATATAAAATTAATTGGAGTAATTATTTCTGACAGATTCAATAAATTAACACATTAGTTGTTTGGACTGTTTCTTACCAACATCACCTTACTTTCTTTATTCATTTCATCAAATATCAAAATACAAGAACTGCTTGATACTGAAGTTAAAAACGGAAAATAAAAAGAATGATAACCGTGTATATCCAATACCTCATAATTTAACAATAAACAGAATTCTGAAATTAAAATGAATTGCAATGGTTGGATCAAATTTAGCATGCAAAAGAATGTAATGCATTTTGACATTAAAATTAAACAGAAAAATATATTTAGAAATACGAATAATTAAATAAAACAATGTTCAAAGAAAAAGTAAATACCTGGCAACACAGAATAGGGGTTTAAAAAAATCAAGTATGGGTATTCGCTATTACTAAGGTAAGATTATTTCGAATTGAATTTCTGCTAGTTCATTATGTTCATTACAGTACATATTTTGTGATCAATAAGAAACTGCGTCGAATTGAGGTCATTTTAATAAAAAAATAAGAACCTATGCATTTTGGATGTACGGTTAGGTTAAGAAGCAAACAAGATTCCAATGCCTTGAATCATGGCTCGCTGCCCATCTTTCGAGTGCCTCTTTCCATGTTGCCAAGTTGTGTGTCAATCTTGCTACTCATAAGTAATAAATGCGGGGAGTGGAATGAAGGGACAGGGAGAAGGGGAGGGGTTATAAAAAGAAACTCTAGGGAGATGTAATCAAAACATGCTTCGTGCATCCCAAATTTCAATCATGTTTCCTTTTGCAAATGCAAGAATGAAAGAAGGGAATCAGAAATGAAAATTAAAAAAAAAAATGAATAAGTAATCGGAATGATCGATTTCCTTCATCAGGTCATTCATCTTTGTTGTTTCATGTTTATTCGTTATTCCTAATAAGTATATTCGTTCGTTTTTCGAATTGCAAAAAGATACTTCATTCCCTGATAAGTTCTTTCAAGTTTGCAGTTTGCTTTCTGTATTGTTATTTGATGTTTCAAAAATAATTCAGGAATTGACTCACTCCTAGTGCCCTTTATAGCAAAATCCTTCTGTCCGGTACTTGTCGCGTCTTCGTCTGCATTTGTTGAGCCAAAGAAAAGCAGTTGGCCAGTATATTAAACATATATGAAAAGTTTCGCCAAAACGACTTACAATAATAAAGTCGTCATGAAATCATTCAAGAAATCATTATCAACAAATTTTCAGTTATTAAATGTTCACTTGCAAAAATCAACATCTGACTTGCAATGCACGACTTTTAGCAAAATAGTCGAAATTACTCATTTCTTTTCGAATGGAGGACTCCGATTGGAATCATATTTGATTTACAGATACTGACAAAAATTGTACTTGAGGAGAACTATATAACAGTTATTATGATGTGACTATAATTCCATCAGCAGACCAATCTGTAATAAATGGAAATAACATTCAATGACATGCCTTTTTCCACTTATGGCAATCAGCACTTAGTAAACAATGCATAGCACTGCATAAGAATACGTTTTGTATTCGTTCGTTAATAAACATCATCAATATTCTTTGTTCCCATTCTTGTTCTTAGTTAAAATTTTACCTGTATAAAAAGTGAAGCCCGTGCAACTAGCAAAGATCCAAGGGATAATAATAACAATATTGGTCGAATATCATCGTTACTTAACATAACGTTAGATATATTAAATTTCGACTCTTCAAATTCTTTAATTTAGAATATATTATAAATTAATCAAAACACAAGAAAAACACACAGAGTTTACATGTTTTCATTTCATTTAACGCTGCGATCAAAACAAAAATATAATAAAGTAACAAAACAAGCACTGGCGCATTATCTTCACCATCTTCTTCGTTTCAATTACATAATAATATTCTGCATAAAGATAGAGCCGTTGAGTCAGACTTTAAAAGGTTTCGGAATAAACTTAATTCACAACGAAAATATTATTTAAGGCGAACGATATTTATAGGAAAATTTTGGAAGAAATTTGGGATTCCCTTTTCCCTACCAGGAAATTCAGAACGCATATGCACTGTCGTCGATTCAAACGGTTGCTTGTCTAAATAAAACGCCTCGTTAGTAATTTAATCAAGCGTCCTGCGAGATGAAAACGGTACCTCAGGGAAGTAAACTTTTAAATTACAGGACTCACTGGTGTTATCTTATTGTTGTTTCTTTTCGCCCAAAAAAAAAATGAGAAAATAGTCGGTGAATGAAACAACAAAGAGAATTAGTATCGGATGTAGGATTCTCGTAATGTTAGCCGAAGGGAGGAAATCTCTAATGTGAACAAAATTGTTTTAAATCTTGGCAATTGGGCATTTCTCAGATACTGAATAGATGTGGAAGAAATAATTGAAGTTCGTACTATTATTACTGATGTAAAGTTTTAAATTATATGTTTATTATAAAATTTAAATTTAATCGTGATTATCAATTCAAAAATGAACAAAGTAAATCTTATTTATTTGATTATTCTAATTTGAATAAATAAACATCAATATTCAAGAATTAATCACACATTTTTATTGTACCTGAATACATTCCCAGGTACAATAACATAAATTCCAGAATAACTTCCCTTCGCGAGGATCATCTTGTAAATGATAAACGATAATCATCTATAATCATTTTCTAACTATGTCCGTACAATTTGGTTCTGTTCTGAAACAGCAGAAATTTGTAGATCATCCTATCTATTCTTGTATCTAATCTATTTATGCATTCATGTTCAGAATTTTATTATAATAAACAGTTCACGTCCATGCAATATCTCAATATACCTTCGAAGTTCGACTTCAGTCTGCTTTGGATGAAACAAACGATAAGAGACGAAATATGACAACAAAACCATTTATGATATCTTAAGAAAATGGTTTAATAATTGAAGAAAAAAATTAGGCACGTTTGGAAGTCTCTTCAAGGGCCGAGATTTCTAAAAGGGTGAAGCTATTAATATTCATTACTTTATTATATTGATGTTCTATAGACCTCAGTTTCGGAAGTTTTCTGAAGACCAGAATAAAATAATAGCATTATTTCTAAACATTCATCAGCAGCATTTCTGCTGCATTCAACAAATCCACTGGCGCTTTATTCTAGTGAATAGATACTGAGGTGATTTACGGTAACCTTCCTCAGGAAGCCATTATGGAATGGCTTCAGACCCGAAGAGAAACTGACAAACAAAAAAGGAAATTGAAACTTCCATTTCGCCGTCAGGATTCGAACTCAGATTCCGACACATCTAAAGATCTAGTGGGAGGCTGTCGACTAGACCTCGATGCCATGCAGGAAAGGCTCCAAACATTGTTTTTAGAAATCATGAAATAAATATTATTGCTGAAAAAATACCATCGAGCTAAGCAACGAAAGATGGGTCTGTTTCTTATAAAAAAATAATTTACATGTTACGTGTGAACACGTGTTAGGTGTTAGAATATCCATCCTGAATGAATATACATCAGAATGTTTCAATGAGAAATCTTCGTTTTGGAAAATTCAATTGACTCGTAAGAATAAAAACATTTGTATTGTTGTATGTACATTATTGGGCTATTCAACACATTTAAAAAAAAAAGAATATAGAAACAGAGTAAACAACATTCATACTTTTTACTGTATTTCCATTTTTTACTTTCTGTATTCGAAGACATGGCAATCTGCAAACATTCAGTTTTGCTCAAGACAGATTTTTCGAGTTTTTTTTTTACCTCACGTGACTAAAATTCTGTGCTTATCGCAAAGTGCATTCCATATCACTTTTCAAAATAAAAAAGAAGTAGAAAGCGGGGGGAAAAAATACCTTTCTCTTCGTTTCCGTATCCCTAAGGATCTGAGTTTTCACTGGGCATTTTTCGTTTGTCATTTGCTTTTTTTTTCCTTCTTGCTTATTGATCAGCTACAGACGGGGTGGCATTCAGTAATCCAGTAACTAAAAGCTTCCATTCAAGTTTGGCATATGGAGCGTACGAGTTGATAGATCAGAGATCTCGCTTTTCTTTTATCTTTTCTTTTTCATCATTTCCAATGAAAGAAAGATAAAAAAAACCTGCCGAATCCATTCCACTGCAAGCGTAGGGATGTAGGCAGAACTTTTTCTGCCGATTTCTAACGAAGCTACAGATTTTAAGCGATAAACTTTGCAGATGATAAAAATGTTTAATGACGTCATAAACTGCAATAGAGCTTGTTGGTGAAAAAGATAAGGAAAAAATATATAAATTTTCATAACTTCGAAACTGATGTTACATATAGCGATAATTATTGGATCTTATTCATATTCATAAGAGAGGCCAAAAAAATTATGCGACGTTTCGGTCGTTTATTCAGCAATCACGGAAAATTGCGCTTTTGATGGTCGTTTCAAAAAAATTTAATTAAAAATCTGCTTCCCAAAAATGGATGTTACGGTCATAGCATCAAGTTTCTAAATTACAAATTAGTAAATGTAATGCATAAAAATGCAGTGGAAAGATTTTCATTTTTCAGCAAACGCTATTGTAAAATGAGTTGCTATTCTCAATTCCATCTATTAAAACAAAAAAAGACACTTTAAGGATGATCAATTTTCATCAAATGTTTTAATCATTTTCAAGATAACTTTTTCGAAGCTAAAGCTATATCTGTAGGAGTAGCAAACTTAAATTCTCTTCGTGTAAAACATCAGCTGAAACATTCCATCAAGAAGAACGTGATAGTGATAGTTGATTGATTGGCAATCTGGATGAAAGCCACTCAATGATGCCTTCAATAAATTATCTCGCTTCTTGCATCTGATACATTATTACTGAAATAGAGCCCACGTAAGAACAGGACATTCGTCATCTGCTGCAGCGATCAAATATAATCGCTGCATTTTGAATTTTAATGATAAGTATTAGGAAAAAAAATACATTTCAGTTCTTCTGTTAGTTTTTCGTTCTTCCAGAAAGTAAAACGAACTTTTAGCCTAATCATTTATTAGCGCAGAAGTTATCAAGTATAAATCTTTATGGGGTTTCTCTGAAAAGAAACCATTGTGGATTTTTTTCTTTTTATCCTTATCAACAATTGCTACTATTTAAATACAATATAAAATAATCTGTTTGCTTGAAGCTTCTGTGGTTATTTACTATGTATTATATCTCATAAGATGAGTAACATGTATTCTTTATTTGATTAACTTGAATGATCTCTCCTACCCTAATGCTTACAATGCGAAAATTCTTAGCTGAATCAATAAATGGTAAAGAAAACTGATCAATTTTTTTATCGTTTTTTGAAGATTGAAGTTAGAAAATTTGCTGAAATGATCCATTTCTCCTTCATTATATTTGTCAAAAGGACATCGACGCAGGACTC
Organism: Thereuonema tuberculata; assembly: GCA_023159025.1. Classification (NCBI taxonomy): domain Eukaryota; kingdom Metazoa; phylum Arthropoda; class Chilopoda; order Scutigeromorpha; family Scutigeridae; genus Thereuonema; species Thereuonema tuberculata. The sequence goes on from JAFIDM010000001.1 coordinate 135,756,726, forward strand.
AAGGAAAAAACAAAGAAAATTGGATGAAGTTTTTGTAAGTTATATGCTGTAAATATTCGGAAAAATTAATCAAATAAATTATATTTTTTCAAGGATCTTCAATGTGACATCTTCCTGTCATCATGAGATGAGAAAATGAAGGAACAGCCTCAATTATTTATTTTGTTCGCTAATTAGTAAATCTCTTAAATAATTTTGAATTATAATTTCTGCTAGAGATAGTTACTATGAATTCCAAAAAGCTTTCGGACTTCAAGAATACTTTTTTTATTTTCCACGAAAAATGTTGTACTTCGGAATTAAATTCCTGTACTGAAATTGTATATATATTTATTTATAACGAAATTCTGATTTTATTCACTTTTAATACGGTCAGAGAGAAAATATTTTTTCGAATTCTTATCATAAATTTCTAGATTCCTATTCGAGTCGAAATTTGAAAGTATATTTATTTATTTTTACTCTAATATCCCTGAATTCTGTTCAAGTAATTATCATTACTGCTGAATCTTATATGATACATTTACCTAGAAAATGTGGTTACTTCATTCAAGGCTTTTTAATAAAAATACAGTACCGTAATCACTTTTAGAAATAAACCTTCAAAATTCTTGCCTAGTTTGAAATATGATCTAATTAGGTAGCATTGCTATGTATTTCAAACTTACTTAATGGCTAATTTAATGTACTCCTTTTATTCATCAGTAAAATAATAGTAGAGGCTGGTCATAAACTTCGCAAACATAACTAAAGAAGCCTATTGTCTATTAAGTCACGAGACAATCTATTCAGTATATGGGATATCCAAAGCATTTCTTAATTTTTGAAACTAAGGAATAAATGAAACATTTATTCTTCTCCCTTTTAGCCAACATTATTGACGCGCATCTTTGCAATGATTTCATTTTTATCATTTTTTTTACCTAGGAGATATGTCGCAACCTTGCTGCATGAAAGCGCCAAGAGAAAACCAAAGACTGTTGTAAATGGTGAAATCGTTGTGGACGGTTGTTCCGACCACGGTGTCCTCGAAACGCCACTCGTACGGACTGAAGCGGCTGACAAGAAACAGAACGATGCTCACACCGACATAGGCGAAGATCACGCACATCCAGATCTCCTTGGAGAGCGGGTTCATAAACGAGAAGACGCCGGGTTTTTGCTTAACGGGCTTTTTGATCATGATACTGATGCCCAAGCTCATGAACGGTTTGGTGAAGTCGATAACCCGCTCCCTGGCGGAGGTGATGGTGAGCGGGGCAATAGCCATATCTGCCTCCTGCACATAGGGTTAAAAAGAAAAGAAAAACAAATGTGGAAAATGGGAAAAAAAAAGAAAAGTCAACCTAAATGTTTGCAAAGGTTTTAGATTAACATAACACACTCACCATACAATATACTCAACCTCACATACATACAACCACACCTTTTATCCCCGCCTCTTTACACCCATTATCACAAATTTACCAATATGACAGCGAGTCATGACTTTATTCAGATACATTTATATATAAATATATACATCTATATTTTTTTTTTGTTCTTACCATTGGTTTTTCTGTGTTGCCAAGTGAAACACCTTTCCAAAAAAAATCTCCTAATGGTATTCGTCAGCTTCATGTTCAGTCTCACCCTCGGAGGGTTCAGGTTTTCATACAATTTACACAATTCTTTGTCTTTTGCGAATTGAACGTGGAAGAAACGACCTCCTTACTCACACCCCTTTTCGAATCCATTTACGGCAGAGTAATGTTTTATGGGTAATTTGATCTATGGCGAAGTCCAACAAGACGGCTCTTCAGCAGTTTTTCATTCTTTTTTTTCTCCTTTTACTTATGGGCGAAGTATATGATAAAGTTAGGCATTGCGTCACTGATGGGATCGGGAGACGGGGGTCACTTCTGGCATCTCGAGTTAAAACGTACGTTGAGAAAACCCATCAGCGAATAAATGGAAAAAATCTATAACGCAGTACCGAAGGAGAATCAGTTTTAAGCTTGGAAAAGAAAATTATTATTACTATTAATTTTTTTGGTAAATTTAAGAAACTGTGTTTTCTTTTTAGTTTTTAGAATTAAAAATTCAACATTTCAAAATTTATCATCCGTTACTAAATCTTTTTTATGTTTCAATGTTTTTTCACCCTGCATACAAATTTCTTGGTCCTTTAATAGCTTAGTAATTATAAATCTTACAAAGATATTACATTAGCTATAACTTTATTTCTCTAAAATAAAGTAAGATTTAAACGTTTCCATTAAATTTATCTTGAAATTATTTTTCGTGAAAAAAAGGCTTCTTGTTGGAGAAGTCATAGATGAAATTCCATTCCTATTATTTTTCTGCTTTCAAAAAAATGGGAGATATTTCGGAAAAGGTATTTAATATACAAAGGAAGAAGGATCAGATTATCCATTTACAGAAATTTTTCATTTCAGTATTATATTGATTTAGTTCTATTTCAATGATTTCTGCACAAAATAAGTTAATTCTTGCAATTGCACTCAACTTCTACCTTTATCAATGTTACTGCTATAATGTATATAATCCTTCTTCCCTTGGCTGATTAAAAGTGATAATATATGTGCCTTCGGTGTATTATTATGTTTTGGTTACCTGGGTGAGATCTCAGCCCCCTGGTTCATGAGTGCCCCTAAAGCAAACCAAAAGCTATTGTACATAGTGAATTCGTTGGCGAGACGAGACCCAGTTGTTGTCGTTTGAATTTTCCAGCCGTAAGGACTGAAATGATTGACGATGAACAAAATTACGCTGACGGACACGAATACTCCTACAACGCACAGCCAGATTTCCTTCGATAGAGGACTAAGGAAAGTGAAGAAACTGGGTGGCTGTTTGGCTGGTTTCTTCACCATGATACTGATGCCTGAGCTCATATAGGGTTTTGTGAAATGCACCACTTGCTCCCTAGAGGCCGTGATGGTCAATGGAGCGATCGCCATATCAGCCTCCTAAGCAGAAACAAGCAAAACAAGTTCTACACCAAAAACATTTTGAATCGCTGTTCAGAAACAAATTAAGTTAATCTTGAAATTCTCTAAAGTATTATTTTCTATCTGAATTCTTCAAGCATTTTAAATAAATCTATTCTTAAGAGATCAGAATCGTTTAATGTACTATTTTCTGTATCTAATCCTGCTACAAACACCTTTCTGTATTTTTAATTCCTATAAAAACCGTAAGAGATTAAGTTGTTAGATTAAATCAACAAATAGAGTAACCAATAAAAAGCTTTTTTTTTTTAAGTCGCTCGCAAACAATTTTAACTGTAAAACTGGAGGTCCAAAGAATTTGCGATTTTTTGTGATAGTTTTTCAGTTAAAACTCTTAAAAATTCTAGTGATGCTACTGTAAGGAAGGTAAAGTTTCAGAATGGTGAATTAACAGGACCTTAATTTAGATTTAAAGAAGGTTCGTAAACAATGTTTCTGTTACGCCAAGAAATTTAGACAATTTTGTTCTTCAAAATGGGATTTTCAAAGAAAACTGAATACTAGAGAAGCATGTTTAATCCAAAACTTAAATTAAATATTTCAATTAAAGAAAGGAAAGCTGATTTTTCAAATATTAATAAAAATATTAATTTATTAAATCGATTTATATAGAAGTTAAAAAAAATGATAATGATTTAAAAACTTTGACTAAATTTACTTGGCGCTGAAAGATTCATTTAATTAACTTACGAAAATGTATTATTAAAACTTTTCTAAAAACTTAGTTCTGAAATCTAATGTTTGTTTTAAAAGCAAGTAATAAAATTCTTTCATCAAATTAAATTTTCAAAAACATAGTCTTTAGTAATGCATTCTGTAGGGTATGATGCCTAAACGCTAAGAATCCATAATAGACAGATTTTATTACCTTGCCCGAAATCAAACCATTTCATTCTATAACCTAAAAAATATTGAAGGATTTCCTTTAATATTATTAGCATTTCCATTTACTAAGAATAAAAGATAAACTTCGTAACAATAAAATTTAAAATTAAAGATGTAAATAGTTACATGTATAATTTAAATTTTAGTTTTCGAATATTGGAAAAGATTCTTTAAATTAAATTTTAAATTCTGTAAAATTCTTTAACCCATTATCCTCTCCAAGTTTCAAAATCAATTAAAATCCGATACCCACCTGCTGAGAATGGTAACCCAGTATAAGTATTGATATGTAATGCATAGAAATATCAAATTTAGAAACTGCGGGTTTGGGCTTTTAGAGAAAAGGTCCTATGATGAATTATGTAAAAGTAATGGATTCGGAATTGATAATTGTCAAAACATGAATTGTAGCAAAGACAACAATAATCAAGAAAAGAGTACAGGAAACTGTCCTTATCCAAACGAATTTACATCAAAAAAGTCCTTGACAGTGTGTGAATATCATGAATGAAATAGGAATCAAAACGAATATCCTTAGCATTGTAATCATTTCTGTTTCAAAGGAATTTATGTCAACTTGGTATTGTTTGTATTTATCTTGGTCTCCACAAAAAAATGTATCATTCATTACGTTCATTTTCGTTGAGTTATGAAAATGACACATTGTCATACATTGTTATATCAAATAATAGAACTAATTAAAAAAGATATAGCCTTAAATTCAGTTATTCTGTATATATATATATATACTATAGAAGTTAAACATGCAAACAGAATTTTCTGTTAGATTATTCGAAACGTGCTACTGTTTCGTTTGGATAATGGACAGGTTTATATATGTAATTTTCACAGAAATATTTTGTATGCATTAAAACATCAAAATCTACAATGATGTTACTACATAAATATACACTTGTATTTATACAATGAAAGTAGAAAGAATTAAGTTTCAATAATTTTATAAAATTAAATACTAAATTAGGAAGCAAAAATTAGAACGTTTCTTAAATTTTACATAAGTGAGAGATTTGATACATTATAACAGTGAAGAATAATCAAACAATCATGGTTCTTATTCTTTGTTTTATTGGAAACTTTTAAATACTTGTAGAATTTTTAAAATGGACATTTGTTTGAAATATTAATTTAAAGTTACAATTGTATATTATATCAATAAGCTTAGTTGAGAAATGATTTAAAATCTAAACTGTTAAAAATAAAAAATAAAAAATTCTTTTTAATTTAAGATATTGAATTATTTTAATTTTGAAATGCTTAGACATGAATATTTTCGATCGCAATAAAGGACCTCAAACTGAAGAGAGACAGGACTTCTTCCTCATTAAATATTTGAAATACACTCTTTGACAAAACAAGTGAACTTAATTTTGTGCTAAAGCATAAATTTAAGGACGACCCACAATAATAAAGAAAATATACAAATAATAATAACAAAAAGGAAGTACATTAATAAAAATCAAAATAAAAAAAATAAACAATAAAAGCAGATACAGTATACTGTTCTTTTAAGAAAGCGAGAACCACGACTCGCAGACGATTCTACTCCGCAAAGGGGTGATACGCTGAGATGGGCACTTTCCTAAGACCTGTTTTTCTTTTAGTACCTGTTAATTTTGCAATAGTATTTATCCTTTCCATAATTCTTTCCCGAAAAGCGCAAATAGAAAGCAGCTACTAGTAAACTAACACTATAAAAAGTAAACATCCCCTCTTTGTTTCTCCTATTTTGATGAAATCGAAGGAGACCTGACGCATGCGCAAAAGCGTTGAAGGCTCTCGTGAACAAAACCGAACAGTACTGATTCGATCCGACAACCTTCAAGATATTACTGCGATACTTTACCTATCAAACTATAGCTAACAAGAGAAATGAGATGGTTGCATTTCTAACATTTAAGCTAATAGCGGACCATGACAAAACAATGACAAATATCTCAAACGTGGAGGGGGGTCATTGTCCATTGAAAATACTCTATTCCTAAGTTGTTTGGGGCTCTGAACACGATAGTGAAGTTCTTTTTTGATGTCTTGGCAAAGCCTTTCAATTGTCGGACGAATAAGTGGACATTCTGAGATGATCAGTGGCTACGCCCCATCAACAGGTGTTGCAACAAGAAAGCAACCAATAGAGATGCGTGCCGTATGTGGCCGGGCGTTATCTTTCTGAAAAGTAAGCCCGGAGTGCCGCGAAGGGACGGTTATTCAAAAGGGTCGTAGAATTTCGTCAACGTACCATTGTGGTGTGAGGGAGCCACGGAGAAGTACCCTACCAAGGGAGTTCGGCTATCAAACGAAATATCACCCTGACCGTAACTCCCTGTTGTCAGGCTTTGTGACGTGCGACAGTAAGAGCGGATCCTAACGATGTCCGGGGCGTCTCCAGACATCTCTGCACTGGCCGTCTCAGGACTCAGCTCAAAATGAGCTGAAGACAATTCGTCCCCAATCAGCACAATTCCGCAATGATTGTGCGTGGAACGAACGCAATCGCTCTTGACGGCTTGGTCAGTGGTAGGCGCGTAATGGGTGCCGCGAGCGTAGATTCTGCTCCCGTAGTCTTCTACTAATGGTTCGGGTGATCGCTTCAGTATTGGTCAAACGTTGGGTGAATTTGAAGTTGTAACTGCTGCTCTGACAATCGTGGTCTTCCCGTTGCGTGGTCGCCCTACGCCGTTCCTGCACTCAAATCTGCCGTTCAGAGCCTATTTCTGCCACCATCGTCTAATTCCAGCATCGCCGAGTGATTCGTCGGTTTGTCCATCCAGCTTCGAATAGTACGATGGCACGTCCACTTTCAATCTCCGTCATATGCCCGTAGTGTCCGCGAATTGCCGGCAGGCAATTGTCAAGGTAGAAAAACAATCAAATCCTCTATAAGTTTTTTTCCTGAAAGCAGATTCCCTCTTTATTACACTTATTATTATTACTTTATTACACCATCATGATTCTTAGTTCCAATTCGCTGTAGCTCCGGTATTCATTCACTCAGTGCGAATGTTTGATCATTTGCATATTAGGTCGAAAGGTTTTTGCATGTTAAGTTTCATTAGTATTGGATTATTTTTCTGGGTCCGTCGATTTTTGTTGTCAAAGAGTGTATATCTACATTAAATACGTTGGTAGCAAAATACTTAAGTTAAATTCGATAAACTTATTTAAATTTCTACTAGAACAAAAGATTCAATTTCGAATTTTGCTATCAGTCTCACTTCTTTTATCTTCCTAACTCTCATAACTTAATTTTACTTTGATTGTATTAATCAAAAATACTATAGAAACCTGACAACTAAAACAAAATTTACATAGTAATTTTGCATTTGTTGTATGTAAAATATGGTTATACATGCTTCAAAATAACTTTTCATATGTAAAAAAAAAGAAATGAAGTTAAACATATTTATAAATTACGAAGTTCTGCAAAGAAAGTAACTTAAGACTTTATAAAATATTCATAAATAGCTTTTTTAAAAAAAGAAAAAAAAACCCGCAGGAAGCTTTTCTTTTTAAAGTGCAAGATATCGTATCTGTAAAGCAAATATTACTATAATGATCATTTATTAGAGTTACTTTTAAAGAAAATGTAAATTCCTGCTTCCTGGATGGAACAGAAATTATTAACAATTTAAATTTAAAAAACGTTCTTCATTCTTTCCTTAAAACTAAGATAAATTAGAACAGCATTTCATTAGTTTACAGCTTATTTTTTAAAAATTTATTAATATTTTACACCATTTGATTTGGATTTTCTTTGTTTACTTTTTAAAGACAATAAAATTTTAGTACGATAATTTTAAATTGTTTTCTATAAAAATGTATACTTCCAATGTAACAGATCCACCATATCTTAGTAATGTCTCTTAAAGAACAAAATGTTCTTTATTTAAACTTATTTCTGTCTAGAAACAAATCCATTCACTTCGTTTCTTTTAATTACTCAGACGTGCAAGGTTAACTTGTTAATTAACAAAAAGCCATTTCTAAGAATTCCCAGCACCAAATTGATTGTATGATGTGTAAGATGCATGATTTTCCAGAAGTCACGATATCTAATTTAGAAGTAAATCCGTGTTTATACTAAATTAAACATTGACTCAAGAATGCAAATCTTTTTCTTGTACATTTGAGCTACAAGTTAAAAATGAATGCAAACAGATTTAATTGGATTTAGTACATCTAGATGAGCAAATAACACATGCGTTATTTAGGCATCCTAAATAGAAAAGGGAGAGTAGAACCAGATGCTAGAAAATTGTTGTAGAAATTTTTTTATTTGATGACTACTCTGCTCACAAAATTTAGGGGAAATTGCGAAATGAACAAAGTACATCCGAAAAAACAGACACATTTGAGTTTATTTATTAAAGAACATCATCAGAGAAGCAAATGACCCGAAAATGGAAGATGTCTGAATATGCAAATGAGGTGCAGAATCCATTGATCGGGATTGAACAGGATGTGACACATGGACGGTGGTTAACATTCACATGTCAAACGTGAAAAATGCCAAACGTCGCACACTGACTGTTCAGTAGGGTGTAAGGTCACCTGAGACTGCTACAACACACTGACAACGATGAGACAAGGAGAGGATCAAATTGTCCAGCAGTTCCTGTGGGATTCGTGGCCACTCGCGCATCTGCTGAGAAAGTGTTATAGGAGGTGATTGGTGACTGACAACACGTCTTTCTAGTGCATCCCCAGCGTGTTCGATGGGATTCAAGTCTGGAGAACATGAAGGCCAGTCCATGCGCTCGACTCCAGCCCCTTGCAGCATGTTGTTGACGAGATGCGCATGGTGGGGGTGTGCATTATCGTCCATAAAAAGAAAGTTGGCCACAACTGCTCCAGCGTATGGACCACTGTAGAGTGTAGAATTTCATCCCGATATCTTACAGCATTCACCGTCCCATTTCTAACAACATGTAGGTCGTTACGACTACCAATGATGATGCCTGCCCACATCATGATTCCCCCTCCACCAAAGGAATTTCTTTCTTGAACGAAATGGATTCTTCCGTGTTCCACGTCCATCCAGATCAGGACACGACGATTATCAGGATGCAGGCTGAAGCTTGACTCGTCACTCTTCATGTGTCCAAGGAAGATGCATTTCAGCCCAAACCTTCTGCGGGTTATGCGATGTTCAGCAGTTAGCAGAATGCATACCATTGGTCGCCGGACATACAGATCATCGTGACAGAGTCGATTTCGCACGGTCGGTACCACACCCGTCGTCCAGTAGCATCGAGAAACTGTCCCCGCAGCTCAGTCACATTGCTTCGCCGATTCTTTATTGCTATTAGAGTCAAGTAGCGATCATCTCTTGTAGTAGTGGCATGTGGGCGGCCCTGCCCTAATCTTCGTACTGTGCCTGTCTCTCTGAAGCAATTCCAGAGTCTGCTAATCATGATTTGGGAGGTTCCAACGACTGCTGCCGTTGTCATCTGGATTTTGCCAGCTTCAAGACGCCCTATGACTCTTCCATGCTTCAGATTCGGGTAAATTACGTTACAGGGGCATTTTCAGATAACACTCAACGATTCTGCCACTTGTTGTTGATCAAGGAAATTGGAGATAACCCAGCAGCGCTGGCGTCTTTATACAGGGTTCTGGGGAAGCATCAAATTAACGTTTTCCATCACATTTGCGTATTCAGATAACTTCCATTTTCATATCATTTGCTTCTCTGAGGATGATGCTTAATAAATGAACTCAAATGCCTCTGTTTTTTGGATATATTATATTCATTTCGCAATGAGCAGTGTATTAGGCGTGGGATAGAAATAACTATAACCCTACTGCTTATGAGAACAGTGACTGGATGATTCATAAGTCTGAATTCACATGGAGGATTCAGCAGTTATGAAATATTAGAATTTGGAAAGGAAGAAGTAAATAATAATAAAGTAACAATATCTACTGTATACAAGTTTTAATAGTAAAACTTATTTTTTTTTTGCTTCTCTAGATGCAAGAAACGTTATCTTTGCTATTGTTGATGAAGGAAAATAGATTAATGAAAACTCAAAAAGTGAACCAATGAATCATGAAAACAAATTTGCACTATAAAAACTGAGAGGAAGCCGAAAAGTGAAGCTGAAAACACTTTAATTAATGTCATTTTTTTTCCTTTTGTTTTCTTTATTTTAATTCGTTTACTTACTGTCAATTTGTCTACTTAATTTGGAAAGAGAAAAAGATAATTGACATCAATTAGTGCGTTTACAGTTTTATTTCCATCGACTGCAGTTTTATCGATTTTGTGAATTTTCATTCTTTCTATAATTATTATATAAAAATATAACTTTGAATTAAATTACTCTTTATTATGTGCAGAATAATAATAATACAAATAACAATTATGTTAATATTCAACGGTTACAAATTCACTGGAATTTGATAAATTTAGATTTCAATTTATTATTATTATTATTATTGTTGTTGTTGTTGTAGCTTTTCTTGTTATTTGAAAGAAGAATAAGCAATTAAAGACTTAATATACTGTCACAAGCATATTAATCTTACATAAATAGCTTTCTGTAATAAGACATTGACTGTGTATAAAGAAATAATAAAAAAATGTTATTCTTATTTTATAAATTTAACTTAATTAACTTAGAAATTATCTAAAATAAGCATCTATTGGGATCTTATATTGGTGTTATAACAGGATTTAAATGTTGTAACAAAAGTAATAAATTATTATAATTATTAGGATTATTATTATTAGTAATATGTTCTCTGTCTGCCTAAGAATTATAAAATTGCTATGTACATTTAATTCAAGTCGCATTCAATCATACTGATGTCCGAAAAATCACATTTTACACATCTCTACACTCAAATTGTCGATATGTTTTTGAGACAACTTAACCAAGTACAACTTCACAATAAGACTCAGATAACAACATCTTTAAATGTTAACTTATAATATCGATAAGGATTCACTTAGAATATCGATAAGGGCTGTACATAGCTTTTGTATTTAGTAAATTTGAGTTAAGCAATAATGCTGCAACTGTTTGTAATCTACCACTACCTCACATACTGAAATTGAATTGAAGAGGGCTTACCTGTCGGATGAGTTCTCCCACCATTCCGTCCCAGCCTTGTGGTTCGTTGATATTTAAACCTCCATATCGTGAATCATTCACGAGCTTCATAGTGTATTTGATGTTCATATGGAGGGCGATGAGATCGGCCAAGTCTTTACAGTAACCCTCGTACCGATCGTTTCCTTCTAGAACTTCGTTACCATCCTCTTTCTTCTTCATCACGTATGGTTCCTCCTAGTAATATTAATGATAATTATGAAATAAACTCATAAGAAAATGACATGAAAAAGAAAGGAGCGATGAAGGATTTTTCCTGTTCCAGAATTTCCACAACTATAGAATATCCATTATGATACTGTAAGTCCTATAAATGTTCACAGATAAGATAAATTTTTTTATCTTTTAGATAAAAGATTTTAAGATAAATGATGACAAAACTTATCGATCCTACAAGTAAATAGAATTACACAAGAAATCACTATTACAGTTATTGTAACTAATAAAAATATTTAAATTCTGTAAAACATGTAGATCTATCATTTTCTTTAGTTCACCCAAGTGTTGATTTTAGATAGAATGTCAGCAAGCAAAGTTGATAAAAAGAATGACAACAGAAGCAAAATACCTTCTCAAATCTTGTTGAATTAAGTCTTGAGTTTCAATTAGAATTGAGCATCCCAAATCTAGAATGTTTGGGACCAAGAATATTTCGAATTTTGAATTTTTCCTGGATTTCGAATATGTCATGTTGGTGATGCAGAGAATTTTTTTTAAGAAAGTTATGTTTTATTTAAAATGAAAAACATGAATACAAATGAAACAAACAAAGATTATAAATGAATTTATTTATTATTTTCGGAAGGAACATCGAAAGAGATTGATGTATCAGGAACTGAGATGAGACTGTTTTCCCCACCGGCAAGCGTACTAGACGATACATGAATCATTCTCAGTGAAAATCTGAACATGGCCAGCAGTCGATAGTGTGAATTGCTTTACATCTTCCCTGGCCCTCTCCTTGATGACTTTCAGCCAACCAGAGCAGCATATTGTATAGTTTATGATCTTTCTTTATTTTCTAACCTATTGCAACCAGATTCCGAAAAACCAATTTCAGACAAATGTAATCAGCCGAGGAAACTGTAAAGCTTCATGATCTGTATAAAAGGATAAAACAGTAATGGTTTGGCTAATGAGAAAAAGTAATATTCTGGACTTCCCGTTGATAGAAAAATCCAAAGAAATTCCTCGTCTTTATAATCCCAAGCAACCTAGCATCTTTCTAATGTTTCTTACTGGAAGGAATATCCGCACATATGCATTCAACAAATACACCCGGATATCTTGAAAATTTCCGAATATAATGGATTTTGGAATACTACGGATTCCGGAATTTTGGATTCGGGAAACTATTAGATATTATTTCGGAAACTATATAATACAATCACTCATCAAATTGTTGTAATCATTTTATCCCATAAAAGTTTACAACTGTCAATTTTTTTATAATTTTTTTGTTTTTTTGCTTTATTATGTAGGAAACGAAAACTACCGGAAACAACAAACATATTGACATCATAAGTGGTAAGGTGAAAAATGCAGTGTGCCATATAGTGTTGCCATAATATTTCTTTGCCCCCATACTGTTCAAAAGTAGTGCCTGGCAGATGAAGAATGTTTCAAAGGAAATATACATTACTTTGTCAATGGATGAACATTTTTTTTTAAATGTGGATAACTAAGGACAACGAAAGTGATTATTTACGTCAAGAGCTGTATTTTAAATTTTTAAATTGAAGTTTGCAGTAATACTTCATTCAATCCAACTTCATATAAATCCAATTTACAGCAAAACAGTCTTCATGCCGTTTATATTGCGATGTTCCGAGTCCGTTTTGTAATCTGTTAATTGGCATTACGACTAAATATTTTAATGTATTGGAGATAATTTTGCCCTCTCCAAGAATATTGCTCCATTAAAAATTTAATTCTAAATGAACAGTGCATGAAATTTCGAAAACATTGACAGGGGAAACATCCAAATATAGATGTTTAAGAAATCATTCTTTATTTATCAGAAAATGGTTTTGAAAAAATGGAAAACTTCTTCAATGAGTTTAGAGAAGATTAAGAAGCAAAGATATTAAAGGAAAAAATTAGTCAGATTAGGATTTATGAAAGGAAAAAAAATGCAAAGCATTTTTGAGTTGACATTTAAGAAGAAATCTCATTCATAAAACACGAAATTAATTAACGGTATAATACGGCATTTTTTTTAAAAGTTTAACTTGAAGAATACAGGATCTCAGCAATTTATAAAGTAGTTCAAATTAATGGAATAAACATTAGGAGAGGATTAAAACCGATTACTCGCTTGCTGATGTATTAAAGGAGATATGAAACAATAAGAAACAAAAAGTGCAGTCATTATGAAAAAGAAGAAAGGACAAAACCAAAATCCTTGATTTCCCAGATGTGTTTCAATAAACGAGTTATCAACATTTTTGACTTATATTAGGGCATGTCACAAGTGTAGAATTCATGGATTACGCAACAAGAGGTCAAACGAACTATCTGCAGTCAATTTTCATAAATGACACTGTTTTTTTTTTCACAGAAGACTATAGTTTGAGGATTGACAACCAAAGTGAAATCATGTTAAATACTTTATAGAATAATGTGTACAATAGTGGAACAACTCTTATCAGTAAAATTATATGTAGTCAATGAAAACTAATGAGATGGCACAGGCTTATTGAATGAAAAGAGAACTAATATTGAATGTTAAAAATAGAGAATGTTAAAAGCAGAGCCAATACCTGTTAAAGACCGGATATGAAAGACATGACACATTGCATAAACTGAATGTCTGTGACAAATAAAGATTTTGAAGCAGACTGCTGACAATTGAAAATTCTGAATCCTAAAATTAATTCAGAGTTATTAATAAGTTAAATGCACGTCATATTATAATATATTCCTCAGATATTTAAAAAACGAAATGATGGGGCAACGATTGTAATTTCACAGATATTATTAAATTCAAATAATAATTGGATTGCATCTAAGAAATCAGTATTTCCTAAACGTGGTCCTAATATTGAATTTTTGAGTTTCACAGTTCTGCATTGTTCCTCTTGAAGCAAATGAGAGATGATTTAAATAAGAAATATAATTAAGACATGTCGCTTAGTTCTCTGTAACAGTGGCACTTACATTTTACTTGGATTCCTTGAAAAAAATTGCAAAAATTACTTGGATTCCTTGGATAGATAGATAGATAAATATATAGATACCTAATGATGACTGAAAATTGAAATACGAGGATGATTCAATCAATAAGATAACAAGACATATTATTATGTCAATTTTTTTAACTTCTACAGATGCGTGAACCAGAAGTTTGGCCCTGATACATATTACGTTTCCACATAGTCCCCATATTTATCTAAGCATTTGTTCCAACGATGCATCAAAGCATCAATCCCGTCGTATACAAAAATCAGTATCATGCGCCAGAAGCCAGGACAAGAACTTCATCGTCGGTTGTGAATCACTTTCTACACAGGAATTCTTCAATTGTTCAAAAGGCTGGAAATGAATGGGTGCTAGGTCAGGGCTGTAGGATGGTCCAGTACTTCTCAATGGTAGCGTCGTAGCAACTCACGCAGATGGTTGGCTGAGTGTGGCCTGGCGTGATTAAAGGCAGTGCACTAGGCCCAAACCAATTTCCGTGACATTGCATTTCATCGACAATTTGTCGATGAATTTAGCTGGTGATGTGCCCTTTAGAGTCAGAAATCTTATCACACACGCACTTCAATTTTTGATCATGCTTCCATCAGCTACGACATCTTAGAACTGATGTTGGGTAAGTACGACTGATATGAGGCGCCATCTAATGAAAGGTATGGGAAGAATGGTCTACCTGCTCTGGTCTGGCTGGAATATATAATGAAATAGGGAAAATCGCATACTTTAGATTTTGTACCTTGCTTCAATGAATCGCCCTCGTACAATAATATTTTTTTAATTTTTATACATCCAAAGATATAAAATAATCGTCATAACACTGTGAACCCTTGTAATGCTTACCAATATTGTTGTAACGATATATGTCTTGTTTTCAAACGGAGCTGTATTTTTCGCTCTTGTATATTTTGGAGCAGTGGCCTGGAATCCTCTGTCGTCCGTCCAAACGCCCATCTAATAAAAAAATAAACATATCAGTAGTATTCAAAGATAGGAAAAATATTAGTTTTATAATGTTTTTTCCTTAACTTTTTAAATGATAATGACTCTCAGACCCTGCCGATCACAGAGAATTAAGAAAAGAAAAAAAATCAAGGGAAGTAGTACAATTCAAAATCAATAGACTACAAAGATGATGAAGTTTTCCTTGATTTTTAAAATCTTCAGTGTAATTGAAGCTAATTCTAACAATATGGCCAGTATAAACTGTATTAGAAAGTCTAATTAATTGCCATTCACTTATTTTTGTCGTTGCGGATGTCCATCAAAACGTACATCTGAAAAATCCAATTGTGCCAATCGGATATTTTTCATGATACTAAATTAACGTTCTTAATGGCTGACAAATCCACTGTAAAGAGCAGTCTGAAAAAAAATTAAAATTGAGACTAATGGGCAAAGATTATGCCAAATAAGCAAGTTTCTTATTGTAGGTCGAATTCGAATGAAATATTTAGAGAAACTCTTACAAAATGAAACAAAACAAAACAAAATCAACTGTACAGTAGATCCTACAGCAGGAAATAAGTTCTTATTACATTATAATTTCAATAATAATAATAAAATTTTAACCACTAAGCGCGAATTGTTGGATATTATCATTTGCTTAGATATTAGAACACTGTATATAATAGTTATTAACCACTTCACTATTTATTGTATCAATCTAGTAAGCAATTTTCATTTCCTTTCATTTATTCTAAATGATTTGAAACTAAAACCAGATCCAATGGATTATAACCCGTATTTAAGAGCTGTAATGACTATCTAATAGCCCTCTGTAGAATGGGTACCGGGTTTCTTTCCCTGGAGTTAAAGGCGGGCGGGCGTCGGACTGACCACCCGACCTCAACTAGACCTGTTGGTCATGAAGCGCCGGAAGCCTTACCTTCCGCGACCCCAAGGGCCTATATTATTGCAGTGGGACACTTTTACTTTTGAATGAAAATTTATTAGTCATATGTTTGAAATACTTTAGACCATTATGTCAGAAAAGGCATTCTTTATTAATACATTCCTGTAATACTAATGGAACATCAAAGCAACGAATTCTGTATATCACAATTCATGTTTTAACTAGGATAGGATAAAAAGAAGGATGTATCAGTGACATCTCAGAATGATTACAAGAAATTTAAAAAGAAATATTATACATATAAATGGGAATCTATCGTTTCTTCAACGTTCGTTGAACCTTTTTCAACTTCAACCTTAGATATCATAGGTTTTGTGTGCTATTTCTTCAAGCTGGGTTTAATTCTAAAGATATAATTTTTAAAATGTGTATAATATTTCATTTCAATTTAGTTATTTTTTTAGTGTGGCAACTGCATTAACTGTTGCATCTTCTTTTCGGTTATTCGGATACATTATCAGGTAGGTGAAAGTTTAAGAGTAATCATGGTTTAGGAGAGTAAATATATTAAAAGGATTACCTACATTTAATACTAGTTCACCCGTGCGAATAATTCGTAACAAAAAACCACCTTTGAGAAATATTTTCTTTTGTCGTGCATGTTAGTTAAATACATTGTCAATAGATGGCGCCTTCTCCATTTTTATAAAAAGATTTTTAAAATACAGTTTTTTTAACGAAAACATTAATTTTCAACACCTTGTTTATTTTTCGTCATTAGCGGTGAACGTAATCTTAAAAATGATGTCTCAATCATTGATTTTGATTAAGTATTAAGGGAGACATGGCGTACCGACACAAAAACACCTTTGAGAAATAATATATAAGATATCTATTACCAGGAATTTTTATTGGAAGAGTTTTATCTTGGTTAGTATTTGGGAATTATAGTGCTATGTATTACCTATTTGATTAATAATGATGTTTTTATTTGTGAGAGTAATTGGATTTTGAGTGAGTAGACTGAGTTATCATTAAGGGTAGATTTGGCGGATGACGCCTAATCAGGCAGAAACAGTTATCCCAGATTCCCAGATGGCAGCTCACGGTCTGAGAACCTTATACGTAATTTGTGTACAAATAGAATTTTTTTCTTACACTAATATATGCACGTTAAATTTATTTTTATTGAATTATTAGGAATCTATGAATTGAATTGAATTATAGAAGGTGTAGTTTAATGAAAATGCAGCATCGGTGATTCATCTGAAAGTAATTCATAGTCAAAGCTGTTTAATATTAACAATGTTATGTTCTATTTAAACTACATGAAACAATATTAATGCATATTCTGTGTAATTAAAATAAATTGTATGTCTAAAATATCTGTAAAGTAAAGATATTACAATGATCAGGTCGAAACTGTCTTCAAAGCTTCGCTTTTTACTTAAACATAGATGGAGCTTATCAATTTAACAAGAAAATTATTCCAAGGACCAAGAAAGCTTTTTAATTAAAAGTAAGAAATCGAATAAGACTTAATATTAGTAATACGTAAATACTTTTTTTTAAAGTTCATAGGTATCATGGTTTTAATGAATAATAAAGTCGAGTATTCCTTATAAATACCTTCATAATCTTTAGCATAAAGACGGAATTTTCAAGATGATATATATAAGCCTCTTTCTTATTCAGAGCATCTCTTTAAAACCTAATACTCTGTTTGCTTGACGATTTCGAACAGTTAGGAAAATTCGCCTTCAATAATCTGCGAGTATCATCTTTGCTTGGCGAGCGTCTGATCTCTCCAAGCAATCCTAAACTATAAATGCAAACAGTTTACATAGAAATGAGATTGGAATGGGGTTTCTGGAGCCAGGTTTTACTGCGCATTAAAACCATTGGAAGAACTTTTAATTAGAAGAATAGATGAAGTCGAAACCCCAGGTTCCTGCATTTTATCCGAATCACGCTGTGTTCGCGTTATTGGAAACCGCGTGATAATGATTGTTTTAAAGAAATGGTTGCTGTAAAAATGATATTTCCCAAAGAAACGACGTTACACAAATATCTTCGGTCGCAATATGCAAATTTAAGGCTTTTCTGGGATCAACAACGAATATAAAGCTTTCGAAAGTTTTCTTTCCTTCGTCGTATTTATGGCTTTGAGTTTTTTACCTATTCTCAAATATGGATTTTTTAAAAATATACTCTATCTTTTTTTTTTTCTTTGCCTAAAGTACTATTACTAAACGGTAATAGGTCGACACTTCAGATGAGAAAGTTGTAAGTTGCTAGTCCTGTTTTTTTTTTTAAAATGAACAAAGAAACGGAATATAGTTGGCGCTCGATTTTCGGATACCTGCTCAGTAAGATCATAATAAAAATTGATGAAAGCATTAAAAATAATATTCATTCATTGATAAAAAAATTTTAAATTGAGAACATGGTAAGTAAACTATGTGGAGAAATGAAAAATGAGTGTAGATTTAGTTACAACCCACTGTGGCTGAGGCTCGCAACATTTCAATGATCCAGAACTGGGGTGAGGTCACATAGTCAGCCTCTCCAAAAAACCCCACTAAAAGAACCCTAGTACCCATTTTATAGGGGAAGTGGATGAACACTAGGACCCGTTTGGAGGACAATTCAGCGTGGTTAAAGTCCCTGACTTTGCCGGGATCGGGAATTGCGCCCGCTCCTCCAACCGGTAGTCAAGCGTCCTACCACTTGTCTACCGGGCCCACTGGAAAATGAGTAGCCAGAAAAAAAATCGAATAGCAACTTAGTGAAAATAATTGTAGTTTTTGTTTTATTTAAAACATTCTTTGGCTATGTAGGCCTATAGGAAGGATTGGTGTACTTTCCAGTTAATTAAAAGCAGCTAATTAAAAACCCCTCGGCGCTTTATGTAAAAATAAACGGGGTTACTTTGTAAGAATCGAAATCTTCTATTAAAGTTTCAACCTTGTAAGGGAAATAGTTATACTCAATTTTGTTCAAAGATAAAATGAGTTTGTTCTTTTTTTACGAAAGTCTATGCAGAGAAATCAGGTCAAAAAAAGATTAATACATGCATTTTTAACATTTTTAATATATACTGTTATAAAATGTTAAAAATACATATCTTACTCTTTTTTTATACATGCTGATTTCACTGCATAGAGTTTCGTAAAAAAAGAAAAATAAACACCTCTTACTTTTGTCCTAAAAACTGCAATTCAGTTTGTTCCTTAAGTTCTTGAAACCATTCATATTGATATAAAAAAAATAATGATAATTGATATAATAAAATAATTATATAATATTTTCCAAAAAAATAATGTAATAATTTTAAGTAAGATTAATAATTTTAATAAATTGCTTAATTGCATAATATAATAGTAAGAAAAGGCTAATTAAAAGTACAAAAAAAGAAATTTAATCTTTATATTAATATTATCTTATAATAATTCAATAATTATATTAGTAAATACTTTAACATATTATAGTAATATTATAATTTATGACTTATAGTAATTTAATATTTATCTTATATTATTTGTAGTTTAATGTTTTCATTAATAATGTCATAAATTAGTCTTTCTTTTATATCTTTAATTCTTTGAAATTCATAATTTTCCCATTTAATTTGTTTAAATAGTTTGTATATTATGTGACCATTTAATCGATAGCCATAATTATTTCTAATTTTACTATTATTTAAAGTGCTGAGCCAGTTATTTCTAGTTTTTTTTTCTTCTTTACATCTATTTCTTTCTTTTTTTACTTCAAAGAAATTTTTTATTATTACTTTATATATGAATTTTTCTTCTATTGTTAATATTTTAAATTTTTTTCTAATACGATTTTTTTCATCTCTGCTTATATAATCAATTTTTAATTAAATACGTTTTCCTGCTCAATAATTTCCTCAGGAATCAAATATGCTATTTGTTTGATATCATCAATAAATAGATATGCTTTATTATTATTAACTACTGTTTTTGCTGCATAATTAATTTATAATGTAGGCTGTATTTTACCTAAGATACGTTTTAATCTTGTATCTTTTTATATTTGTAACATTGCAGTGCTTGCTAAAAAATTGCTTCACTGCATCTTCTTAAACATTTAGTTGCGTTTTGTAATAATAATAATAATAATAATAATAATAATAATAATAATATTAACTGCCTTAACCAGCCAAAATGTAAAAAACCTGATAAGAATGAAACAAATCAGTTTTGGAAAGATCTGTGGGAAAATGAAAAACATTTTAAGCAAAATGCTGGATGGATAAAAGACTTTGAAAATGATTTTTGTGAAAATCAAATGCAAGATCTTTTTATTACTACAGAAATGATTAAAAAGCGAGTAAAAAAAGTCAAAAACTGGACATCACCTGGTAATGACCAATTGCATGGCTTCTGGCTCAAATATCTGACTATTCTACACCCGATCATAGCCAAGCAATTTAACGAAATTTTACAAAGTGGAAATATAAGTGAATGGTTAACAACTGGCAAAACTTATCTTATCCAGAAAGATCCAGCAAAAGGTGCGACACCTGGAAACTATAGGCCTATAACATGCTTGCCAACATTATTTAAATTGTTAACTGGTATCATTGGTGATAATATTCAAGACTTTTTGGAGGCAAATAATATCCTGCCTGTAGAACAGAAAGGAAATAAACGAAATAGCAGAGGTACAAAAGATCAACTTCTAATTGATAAAATGATACTAGAAAATTGCAAGAAACGAAAAACAAACTTACAAATGGTCTGGATTGACTACAAAAAGGCATTTGATTCATTGCCTCACAACTGGATCATAAAGTGTTTGGAAACAATAGGAATTAGTAAAAACATTACAGTATTTGTTAAAAAAACAATGAGGAAGTGGAAGACACAACTAACTGTTGGAAATGAAGAATATGGACTAGTTAACATCAAAAGGGGAATTTTTCAAGGTGATTCATTATCACCACTATTGTTCATCATTGCCATGATCCCCCTTTCAATGATTTTAAAGAAAACAAACCTTGGCTATCAAACTTCCAAAAATTCAACAAAAATTTCACACTTACTTTATATGGATGATTTGAAGCTTTATGGAAAATCAGACGCTGAAATCCAATCACTTGTTAACACTGTCCGCATCTTTAGCACTGATATCTCTATGGAATTTGGACTAGAAAAATGTGCAAGTGTGGCATTAAAAAGAGGAAAGATTTTGCACAGTGATGGAATTGAAATGCCAAATGGTCAAAATATTAGAAACAATAATGATAAAGCTTACAAATACCTTGGCATTTTGCAAATGGATAATATCAAGCATGGCCAAGTTAAGAATATCATCAGTAAAGAATACGTACAAAGGGTCCGAAAGCTATTAAAAGCAAAATTAAATGGTGGGAATACTATCAAGGCCATCAACACTTGGGCAATACCAGTTATAAGATACACTGCTGGTATCATCAACTGGACTCAAGCTGAATTGGACCTTTTGGACAGAAAAACAAGAAAATTAATGACAATTCATCATTCGTTGCATCCGCGCAGTGACATTGATAGATTATACCTACCCCGTCAAACTGGAGGTAGAGGATTACTGCAAGTTAAACAAACAGTAGAAGAAGAAA
Organism: Thereuonema tuberculata; assembly: GCA_023159025.1. NCBI lineage: Eukaryota > Metazoa > Arthropoda > Chilopoda > Scutigeromorpha > Scutigeridae > Thereuonema > Thereuonema tuberculata. Next base: position 135,778,434 of record JAFIDM010000001.1, read on the forward strand.
AACATGCACTGGCAGATTATGTTCAAAGCAGTCAAGAACAAATGCTTATTGCAGTTACAAAACAAAATTTACTAAAAGTAAATAAAACAAAACAAGATTATCGACAAAATGTAATTAAAACAAGGATAGAAAGCTGGCAAGATAAAAAATTACATGGCCAATTTCTTAAAAACATCAAAGGAAAAGTAGATATGGATAAGACCTGGTATTGGCTTACGAATGGAACATTAAAAAAAGAAACAGAGGGCTTAATTCTAGCTGCTCAAGAACAAGCTTTACGAACAAATGCAATTAAAGCAAAAGTTGAAAAATCGTCAATGGACTCAAAGTGCAGATTGTGCAAAGAATCTGATGAAACAGTGGATCATATTCTCAGCTCATGTGGAAAAATTGCACAGACGGACTATAAGACGCGGCATAATGCAGTTGCAAAGATGATTCACTGGAACATCTGCAAAAATTATCACATTGCAACAACAAACAACTGGTGGGAACATACAGTAAACAATGTGATTGAAAATGATATCGTGAAAATACTGTGGGATTTCAGAATTCAAACAGATAAGATCTTAGCACACAATACGCCAGATTTGACAGTGATAGAAAAGAAACAGATATGGCTAATTGATATAGCCATACCTGGTGATAGTAGAGTGGAAGAAAAAGAACTGGAAAAAATCACACGGTATCAAGACCTAAAAATCGAGGTTCAACGATTATGGCACAAGCCGGCAGTGGTGGTTCCAGTGGTTATCGGCACACTGGGTGCTATACCAAAAAACCTTGGTAAGCACTTACAAGATCTAAATATTGACAAAATCTCCATCGGTCAACTCCAAAAAGCCGCACTGCTTGGATCAGCACATATTTTGCGCCGATACATTACGACATCCTAGATTCTTGGGAAGAATTCGATGCGTTTGAAGGCCAACACCAGCTAAAGAACTGGCAGCTGTGATACACATTGTTTTGTAGTGTCCTGTATAATAATAATAATAATAATAATAATTGATAAAAAAAAAGCAACTAAATGCTTAAGAAAATGTTAATGGCAGTGGTTTTCGCTATTTTATTTAGCATTCCTAAAAATTCCAACATGAATAATCTAGAATATGTATAGTATTAAATAATATTAAAAGCATTTTTTCTATTTCTGTCTCAACGATAAAAGTATGCTAATAATTAACCCAATATACAAATCAGTGGCTAAAACAAAGACTTGGTGGGATGTACAAATATGTTGGATTTAGGCTTTCTTACATCACATAAGGACTGGACACAAAACGTCTTTAATAAACGTATCCAAAACAACCTTCTGTAATCTATAAAAGGCAAAACCCACTAACTGACTAGACTCAATCATCAATGCACAGACAAAACCGATGAACCTACGAATTTGAAATTTTTCGGGATGGGTTTCCCCTTATGACGTACGCACTCAACTGAGAAAAGATTTTTAAAAATACGACCCGAAAGGGGTCTAAACGGGTTGGGAAGACATTTCTTGGAATGTCTCCAATCTCGGAAACCGTTTGACTTAGAAACACGAAATTTGACAGGAGTGTTGTTTATTAAAATCGAAAAGAACTGTATTAGACAAATTTTAGATATTGGAGTCCTATGTTGGGTAAACGGGGGGCTTTCACATTTGCACCTGGAGGCGACAATTGGAACTACAAAAATGTTGTTGTTCAAAAACTAGAGGCAAAAAAACCTGGAAACAAAAACTAGAATTATTTGGGGTTAAACGGGAGGGTTTTGAGGAGATGGGCAAACATTGCTGAAAGATTCTTCTACGGTGTTTTACATGAGTTTTATAAACAGAGAAAGTACTTGGGATGTGGAGAAGAGAAGAATGGGGTGGTCAGTCTTATATTCCGATTTCGTTATTAATTTCATATTTAGGGATCTCGAGTTACAAAATTCAAATATAGCATTACTTTGTACCTATCATCTGATTTCTGTACCAACTGGGAAAATTTCGAACTGATTCACAATTTCAATTTCTTTCTCATGCCTATCATTGTAACCCGCACAAAGTTTATCTTAAATTATTTTAAATCAAACGTAAAATAATTTTTGGATCAAATTATCTGATTTTGATTTGCTTTCGAAATGTAGATTTGATAACTGAAATATTATCGAATCAAAATATATATTGTTTCAACTTAAACTTCATTTTCCTATGGTCCCACTGAATTAAAATCTCTTTCTACTTATAAGTACTGTATTTAAAATGATGAATTCTTAATTTTTATTTTTGAAGAATCACTTAAAAAATTTGTTTGAGCAAATGTTTCAAATTCAGCAAATCCATTCGTACTTGTCTTCAATCAGATGCATTTCGAAGGATGAGGAAGGGCAACAAAATATTTTTATTCACATTTTCAGCTGAGAATCAATACAGTTGTTTATTGTAAGAAGAGAAGAGGAGAGTAGAGACTTAACAGATTCGTTGGGTGGTTAATAAAATAATCGTACTATTATTTTTCACTTGGGCCACACATTTAAAACATCCAAATTATAATGAAATTAGTCCAAGCAGTTTAGCATGGGGTGAGAAAGGTCAGTTTTGAGGGATAACAGAAGAAAAAAATGTTCTACTTTATTCGTAAAACTTCTCATACTCTGTCTGTAAACTAGTTTCGCTAGAACTACATCATTTTCTAAAATTTTTCGAAATCTTAAAAAAACAAATCTTGGAATTTATAGATGATCTAGATTTCGTTGGTATATAATGAATTAAAGGATTTCCTAATTCTTTCTCAATTTAAATTTTTGAAATAGAATATTAAGTTTTCGAATTAAGAGGTATTCAAGATTTCTTACTCAACCCTATCATATCAAACCTTTCCTTTGGTAAAACAATCAGTTGATCAGTACTAATTAGTGTTATATTCGTAGTCAACCGAAAGCCCCGTAGAAATATCCTTCAACAATGTTTACACCCTGTGTTTACCCCTTTAGGATTCGATATCGAAAATTCGATCAAATAGCATTCTTTCAAATTTCACAAAGAACACGTATGTCAAATTTCGTGTTTCTACCTCAAGCAGTTTGTAGATAGGCAAACCAAGAAAGATTCCGTCGCTGTGTTTACACCTATTATGATCCGAAAATCGAACGTGTAATACTTATCGTTTCGATTATGACAAATAGCAGGAGAGGATGCGGAAGAGAAATATGCATAAAAATATTTAGTTTTAGCTATATCAGGTTACTATGTGGCAATATTATTCACAGCAATAGATTAGTTCCCAATTTCGATGAAGAAAATTTTTTTAGTTAACATTTTCGCACAACTACATTTTTTTTTAGTTCCAGTTGTCGCCACAAGGTTCATATTGGCGCTATTTCAGGGATTCATCCCCTTTTCAATCTTTTAGGGGTGGTTAAGCAAAATCCCAATAGCTTACTTTTTTAAAGGAATCTTTCCATGGAAGCTACAATCTAAGGAAGCTTTCTGCCAAATTTCTGGTTCCTGGCATATGGGAAATAGGAGAATTAGATAAGAGTCAGTGAGGGCTTGCGCATTTATATATAGAAAGATTTATGCTTTTAAATAAAATATAAAAAATGTTTTCCGAAAAAAAAAATATCGATTGCAGATGTAAAGACATTTCTTTTTTTGTACCACATGAAGTTTTCTTAGACAAAAAAAAAGCGTCTACTTGCACAAGAAATTAACTGATTATAGTCAATTCATTATATATCTGAGGACTGGTTAATCTCACTTAACCAATCGTTATCATTTCCTTTCTTCCTTCGAGTTATTGCTTGGTCTGGTCTGGAATGTCGTTGTAAGTTACATCCGGTGTTTGCATCAAATTCGTCATTGCGCTACAACGTTTAATTTTTATTAATTTTGTTGGTTTTTCAATATTAAGAATATTTTTATATATTTATTCAAAATGGAAGTACAGGAATAACTAATGCTCAATCGTTCACCCTATGTGGCGTTGTCACATGTCTTCAGAGATATAATGAATTGACCATACATAGTAAAAAATTACAAGATTCTTTTTGATTCTCAGATATATTTTCAAATTCATTCCCAATTTACAAATACTGCCACATAAGTGACTTCCAATACAATTTTCTTATTATTTAAGTTATATCTGATACAAATGATGCAGTACTTAACTGCATTATTTTGTAATCGGAAACAAATAACAGTTTTTATACAAATCATGCATAGGAATGATAAAGCTAATTTTAAAACCAATTTATTTTTTGAATCTTTGTAGAACTATCATCAAATGTAATTCCCAGTTATTATAACCCTTTAATTCCCAATATGAACATACTTTAGGATTTTCTTTCCATTTTACTCAATTTTAGGTCCGGCAGCCCAGTGGTTTAGGCGCTGGACTATGTATTGGAGAAACCAGGATTAAATTGACGACGATGATCGAGAAGTTTTCCACGATTGTTTAACCTCCAGACGGATTCTAAGGAACACTAAGTCCTATGTCAAATAGGTACCGGTTTTCTTATTCGGGGATTAAACGAGGGCGGGCATGAGATAGACGTCGTTTCTCAGTAGTCGCGATTAGTAGAATCGTTGGTTTCCTAAACCTCCCGCGCTCCCAAGGATCTCATAGAGTGGAACACCTTTATTTTTCTTCTTAGACTCAATTTTACATTTGTTAATTGATAAAGCCCAAATTTAAAGTAAATCCAATAAGAACAGTAGAAAAAAATAATTTTTTCCCACTTTTTTTAAGGCTTCTCCGTTTCTTAAACTTAGGCATATTCAATAATCGTTTGAATTGTGAATCTAATTGTGTCTTAATATGACTGACACAGCGGAAATTTATTTTCAATAACTTTCCCTCATATTTTGGAAGCAATAAATATTAAAATTTAAAAGCTCAAGTTGTTAACATAGTCTTTCGTGTCTGAAAGATTCTACAATATTAATGAAAAAAATATTACTCAAATAAATATATTACAGATCGTATACATATTATATTTGAAATGTTTATATTTTACATGAAGTGTAGATATACGTATACATTCACTTCATTCCTAATGCCCTTTGAAACCCCATCATTTTAATTTCAGATTTGATTCTTCCTTTATTCTTTTATTTATTTATTTTTCTTCTTTTCATTCTTTTCTTCCCCTTCTCTTTCCATTCCTCTGGAAACTGGGGACAAGTTTTAAAACTTCCAACTCCATTTCGATGGAAATGAAGAAAGAGCAGTTTGCACTTACCCCACCCGCCCCTTTGTCGCACTTACCTTGACAATTTCGCTGTTGATAGTCATTTCGACAACATCTAAAGAGTAATTCTTCCGTTTGCCGTCCTGGTCGAACGACACGTTGCCCGTCAATCCTTCCATTTCGATCTGCGAACAGACAGAGATTTGCGATTAATTTTACCGATGTCACTGTTCGTAAAGAAAGTGGGGGGTTTGGGTGAGGTGAGGGTGCTGGAAAGGAAACGAAGGAAACTTCATGAAGAATGAGTTGGTGTTCCTGTCTTTTTTTGATATGTCAAAGTCCTCATCAAGACGATTCCAGACACGTAAATGGAGTTAATGTAGTTAATGACGTAAACGAAAAAGTGACAGTTTTTGCAAATGAAGAAATGTTGCTTGTGACAGTGAAATAGCTTCTTTAACTAGTAATTTTGATATGAAAATTGGCATGGATATTTAACTAAATTACAAGAGTACTCGAAAAATTCATTGAAGACCAATAAATGACATAAGCTTCTGAACGGATTATTTTAAAAAAAAAATACCTACATTATTACTTGCAGGTTTAACGTGTGTGTATATAATATTAATAATAAGGATGAAATTAAGGCCATCAAACATTGATGATTGAAAAAAATTATGTACAAATTACAAAATTACAATAGTACTTTCGGTGAGAAAGGGGGTGTGGACCACCCCGAAAGTACTAGTGTAATTTTTAATTTGTACATAATTGTTTTCAATCATCAGTTTGTGGTGGCCTTAATTTCATCCTTATTATTACCTAAATTATTCTAGACATAATAGCTTGTTTAATATTTCCAAGAAACCTAAAGTTCCAAGAAACAATAATAAACTGAAAACAAAATTTCCAGGAATAATTAATCATATCCGACCACTAATGAAAATTTTGGAAAACTTCTACAAAAGAATTCTATACTTTCAAGACTTATAATAAATAATAAAGCTTTCGGCCTACATTTTGCTGTTGATCTCTCACAGTAACTCCATTACTAGAGCTTTCTCTTGAGCTGTTATGCTAATTACTTATGCAAACTATTAGGAAAAATCCAAATTTAGTAATTGATACTTTGTAAACTTTTACAGATTTGTATCACTTGAAATAAAATCATATTTTGGCGGAAGTAATAAATAAATGAATACGAAAGATGCATTTTATAAGTTAACATTTTAGAATTTGTTAATGTTGAAACAAAATCAGTGAAAATTTGAAATTGATATTTCAAAATTTTGATCCAACCTCCTTCCGAAATTATTCAATATGTAGAAAACTACAAGTTTTCTGAAATACTAGAAATATTCCAAATCATTTACATATTAATATCCGAAACCTTCTTAGTAAATAAAATCTAATTAAGTATTATTGTTTTTGTGATTTCTCAGAAAGTTATTTTAGATATTTTGTTCGAAATATTAAGTTATTATTACAGTCACGCCGTTGCTAGTTCGCCAAGTAATGTGAATATGTTGTTTTCTAGTTTGTGGAAACAACACACATTCGATTTATTATTGAAAATATTGGATCAGTTCAGATCGAAAATTTTGTAATTCATTTATTTTCACTGAGGCATAAATCCTCCCGTTGCATTAAACGAATACAAATTAATCCTAATAATCAGCTCGTGATTATTATTTTTTATTTTTTTCATCATCACTTGTGTGATTGTTGTTTCTATTTCTTTTCACTATTGTTCAGATTAGCATACTCACTTCCTTTTAAATATTTTTTTTTTATTAATTTATAAAACGTTTTACTTCAACTAAATTCATATAGTTTATAGCAAACTAATCTATTCATGAACGTAAATTTACCTTGCGCATATACCGCATTATCTTCTCCCCATGTTCCCAGGGTATCACTTGCGTCTTGGTGCAATTGATGCCTTTGGTACCGTTATTGTAAACTTCTCCTCGTCTTAAGTTAGCCCGAAAGATGTCAGGTTTCTTTTTGAGGAGTCGTCCGAAAGCCTCAATGACGATATTCACAGCATCATACATCAGGGCTGCCGGTGCCTATAACAGAAAAAAAAATATTTACTTTTATTATCAAGAAGATACGAAAGCAATTATGGATTACGGTTTTTGATTACTGCTCAATAACTATTTCGTGAGAAATCAAACTTTCTGAGCAAATAGTCGTGATATTCCTTAAATTCGTATTTTTTATGCGAATTGTCTACGGAAATTTAACTTCAGAGCTTGTTTACTTTCTAGTGGATGCAAAACGTAATGAAAATTGGATATGTAAATTAATATAAAATCTTTTTCTAGAAAAAAATTATTACCTCGATTTATTTTATGTTTAAGACAAACATTAATACTCTCTTAAGCATGTTTTTTTGAAAGTTGAAAATCAATTTATAATGCAATTCCTCTTATAATCCATAACTTGTGCCAGGTTATGTATACCGTATAAGATCATTAAATCCATTTCATCTAATTACACTTCTTTCCTTCTCTTCTTTTTTGTTCGAATTTCTTTTAAGTATTTTCAGAAAGTTTGAAATCATTTTAAAAGTTTACTTTAAAAAGCTACCACTCCTTTTTATTTTTAATTTTTTAAAGAAAACAGAAAATATTTTCAGCAAAAGATTAATAATTTTAAAAGATCTTACGAAATTTTATATTTATCTTTTATATTAAATTGGAATAGAAAATACTGGAAATTACTTTCTACGATTGTCCCTTATTGAAGAAATTGTATGAAAATTGTTTTAAATTATGTGTTGTACTGCTATTTAGAATCTCTGAAGTCGTTAAATATGCACTTAATGTTTTAAGATGAATGTTCGCTGAATGTTTTAATGTATTAGAGATAACAAACTCCTGTTGACAATGATTATCTTCCTTTGGAAAGAAGGATAAAATTTTGTTTTTTAAACTGCCTTTTCTTCTTTCCATATTTTTTTGAAATAGCAGGTTTTTCTCTTCTTAAAGGAGAGACAGAATAAATAAATTGGGATGCATTCATTTTTCTATTTTTGTCTCTATTTTTCTCTTTCATGGACTAAAATGCTGTTTTGATTTTTGAGACAAGATTTTGTGATTGCTGAAGATGATTCCATTTCACCATGGCAACTGCCTACCTGAAATTAACAGACGTGGAATTCTAATATCTTGATGATTTCCATCAATTTTGAGATATCTTTCTTTTTCAATCATCATCATTATGTTTTTCACCTTTCCAGAAAGTATGGGGTCTTATATAATACTCGAACCTAACTGTCTTTTTTGGTCACATGTTTGACTTCTGATTAAATCTTTCGTTGTTGTTGAATTTCTTTTAGGCTATTTTCCGGCTTCAATTCGAGATCTAATTACCAAATATATTTCGCCAGTGGATTCTTAAAGCAAATTTCAAGCATTTTCGTTAATTAATTGTCTTAACATACTGAATTCTGTAGTATCTTTTGTATGGAAAGAGGGACTTAGATTTGCATTGTAGTATCACATATATCTTATTCCTATTTGGAATTGGTTTATTAACTAAGATTCGGAAACTGGAATCATAGACTAGAGGATTGTTAACGGAGCTGCGACAATTTCGATTACGTGAGACTGGTTGCTTTAAGGATGATTTAGTATGTTTGGTTCTGTATTTGTACTGAGGGATCACCTCACGTTTACAGATGTTGTAAGTTTGGCATATTTTGAAAAAAAAGTTGTTAGCTAATAGGCTGTAGTGGCTTTGCATCAGTGTATAACGTTCAATGTATAATGTTCAATGTAATGCTAGTTTAGTTATCGTAAAATAAATTTGTGATAGTAATTACAGGTAACAATCCTTGACTTAATATTTTTTTCCCAAGAAACAGAATTCTTTGAAAAAAAGGAAAACATTTGTTTGACTTTTGAATTAATTAAAAATATTCTCTTACAGATTCTGCCTCGATAAAATAATTTTTTAGATAAAATAATATTTTGTTTAGGAAGAAGAAAGATTATGATACCATTAAATTTATAATGCAATTCTTCTTCAATGCTAATCAGGTAGAAAGTTTATGTGCCTAGAAATAATTATGAAAACATGTTAGACGAAATTTTCCAGATTTCTATTCCTTGGAAATCTACCCTAAGGTTGTCAAACGACCCTAAGTAAGATATTGCTTACTTCAATATCAAGTAAAAATTAGTTTTAATGCTCACGCTTTAATGCTTTAATATAGAATTTCTTCCCATTGCCTTTATATTTTAACATACTACAGTCTGTCTGGAATACCGTGGCTTTCCGTTATTTTATAACCAATATCTGTATAATATGTTTATTGTTCCATGTTAATTGTTATAATGTAATAATGCAAATTTTTATTTCAATGATGTTAGGAAAGGGAGATGGGCTCTCTCTTCCTAAAAATATTTGTAAATTAATTCAGATGCAGTCTTTTGATTAAGATGAAATATTGATGTCCGTTGTAGTTGGTGTATTTTATAATATTATGAATTTGATATAAATTTTGGCATTTTAAAGTATTAAAGATACTATTTAAGTTCTTAACTTTACTGCATCTATTAATGGGACTGTTATTTATCAACATAGGTTGATTCAAATACGCTCCACTGAAGTTTGGTAACTTACATCGTTAACAATATATCTAACAGAATCCTGCAGTTACTCAATTTTTAAGGTGTTATATACTCTCAAAATACCTTAACAAGACTCTTGAGAGGACATCTTTGGTAAGGATCTAATAACAAACGACTTATAACGGAATGAAGCTAAGAAATTTATTATTGTCAGGCAAAAAACTGGCTTTCGAATTTAACACTCGCCAGTAAGATTTTTAGTTAAAATTTACAAATTTCGTTTTTACCTATATGTATACTCAATCTGATTGGGAAAAATGACTCGATTACTAATTCTTTTCCACATTATATTGGAAAATCTCAACATAATGAGCTCTATGAGCATTTATTTATTTCAATTCTAATCCTTTTTCTTTATAGTCAATAGTTTTACAATTTGACCGATGAAAAACCTAAAAATCATTATCAGTTATTCTCCTTTTTTTCTTTCATGCGAAAGCGCTTTTGTCATTAAGTACAAAAGTACCACGGAAGAGTTTTCTCTCGTCTGCATTTATTTCAGCAAACTCACACGTTGAGAGTGTAACAACTACATTTTTCTTCGTCATCATCTTTTCCTTTTTTTTCCCATTCCCCTCAACCGCACTCACATCCACCCATCCATTCGTTCCGCATCATTATATCGGAACCCACTAGCCGTTGGTTGGAAGAAGGAAAAAAAATCTTCAATAAATATTCATACAGAAACGGTGGCACTTTTCGAACAGGAAAACCGTACATTTCACTTTATTTCCAGCCAATTTCCTGCAGTCGCCATTCATGGGACGACGCTATCTTCAAGATCCCAGTGGCCCTCGACGGCATCGGATGGAAAATGGCGGCAGAAAGCGAGTGGAGGAGGTGCTGGTGGGAGAAAATCACTTCTTTCATATCCAATGGTAAAATGAAATGTAAGTAGACAATTCATCTCGTTTCTCTGAGATACGAAGTCTTGCAGGAATTGCAAGGTATCCACTGGAACAAAAAAATACCAAACTAAAAGGAAAGAATGCATTGCTTTGCGGAGAAAGAGGCGCTGCAGTTGTTATATTACTTGCGTTCCTGAAAGGCAATCATACCATCACTTAATTTTTAATTATTTCTGCTACATAGAAGAAGCTAGTGCTTGGTAGCTATGGTGGAGATTGCAAACATTTATTACTTTCTTCTTTCAGCCTATTTCATCCGATAGTGGAAAAGAAGTATTTGAGGTGTTCCTGTGTCTAATTTACAATCTGCTCTTGACAACTTTCTCACTCGTATTACTTTTTGAAATTGAAGAAGAAAATAATAAAAAAAA
>JAFIDM010000001.1:135795580-135821364 GCA_023159025.1 Thereuonema tuberculata
ATAATAAATAAAAAAAAAATGAAATGAAGCAGAACCGCTTCATTACATTGGGTTTCACAGATGACAGGTGATGGTAACCGAAAGTGAGTAATTTACGGCAGAAATGTAAGGAAGAAACCAAAAATCTTTCAGCGATCGTAACTTTTGACCATAATTCATCAAACTTAACAGTTTTATAGCTAGCTGTAGTGGTAAGATACTAAACCAAAACTTTTATTTTTCAAGTTTTGAGACACAATTAATGAAGAGATATGAATACTATTAGGAACTGCGCAATACCTTCATGAAAGTAGAACTTACCTACACACACTCTAAACTACATTTATATATTATATATGTGTATGTAACTGTGAGTAAAACAGTGCCTATATATACACACACACACACATATATATATATATATATAGAGAGAGAGAGAGAGAGAGAGAGTCCAACAGACAAATCTTGACGATCTCGTTTGCATGAGAATTACGGAAAACACGAGATCTGGCCGTTAACCTCTTCAGGAGGTGTCAAAGAATTTAGTACTTTGAATGTCTGTCACTAGGAAAATGCTATCTAATGAATGCATTGTTGTTTATTAACTGTTTGAAATTTATGAAAAGTATATTAAAATATAGCAAAAGTCTCATGCATTTCCCCTTATTACAATTCATTTACATATTTGAATGAAATATAAACATAATACATATATATATGAAACATTCATGCATTTGTTATTTGTTTTTGATTTTTATGATTAGCAAATAAAATAAATGAGAAATCGTGTGCCTTTTGATTATTAATTTGTTAATGTAATGTTGCATTTTAAATTTAAAATCGATTGTCTTATATAAATGTATTTACATAATCCTGTTATTTTTGTTTTTGTATTTTGTTTTGTTTTGTTTATAATGGAAATTTTTAAAATTAACGTTTTTCTAATATTTTAGCAATTTTTTTTTTTTGTGGGCGATCAGTATGTTTGACAGCTCTTCCGTCTAATTTTGAGGCCCTGAAAAGGGCCTTTAAAGGTAAATTCTGGTTTGTTTTTTTTTGTTTTTTTCTTTCAGCTGTTGTTTCCAGTAAATAACTGCCTGAATTGGGAGATGTACGAAATATGTACGAGTAGCTTCAGCTACTCTGTCTTGAACTCTTTCTAAAGGAATGAGAGGTCCTCCATTAATTAATTCCCTCCGAAAATATTCTTCAACTTGTAATATTATTTTCCGTGTGCTGCTTCGTATAGCACTGTTTCTCGACATTTTGCGAGAATACTTGGATAGAGGCTACTCTCGCGTAAACTACGTGAAATCACGAAAAAACGAGATCGTCAAGATCCGTCTGTTGGACTATATATATATGTGTATATTATGATATCAGAATATAATATTAATATAATCTGATTTATATAGAAACACACACACAAATGCATACTAAGTTTTTAAAGCCCATCTCATAGTTATCTTCAAAAGGGACTTACAGCTTTAGTTTAACATGCCTTGACAAGCGTTAATGGAAAAGAAGTACCGAAAAACCTTTTTAATACAATTTTACCTCGAAATATTTATGCTTGTCAGTCTGTCATCAAAAACTATTTGTACTGCAAAACTGAAAGGATTCAGATAGTAAGTTACTTTAGCAAAAAATTTAGGTTCCATTAAGAAAGATCTCTACTGATATTTTTTTATTGGTATTGGAATAATAAAAAAGAACTACATATATATTTGGCTTCCCTGTATTACATTTTCTCTTCTCTATTGATCTTTCTTATTATTTCTTCTCAATTTCCGGTTCCTTTCAAGCAGATATTCCATATTTCCGATTTCTCTATTTCATTGTTCTGTATGAACTACTGATGTTTGATAAACTTTTTTTATAAATTTATACATTATTGTAGCTGTCTGGTTAACTAGAAAACTTTAAAATTTCACGAATAATTCTTTCTTAAGTTCAAACTTCATTGAACGTTGTCTTCATTAAAAAAAAAATCAATTCATCGGATTTTGAGGAAGAAAAACAGAAGTTGACAGTATTTTATTGAATTCACTTAAAGTAATGAACTTTACAATGTAAGGTTGTCAAAGAAAAGAAAGATGAATAAAATATTTTTTAATTTTTTTGATTTTTTTCGTCTAAAGCCCCTGGTTTTTAGTATTTAAACTATTGACCTATTGAATGTGCGCATTTAGGCGACGAAACGTTGCCCAGAGTACGCCATAGGAGGCAGCTCACGCTATACCCGCAAAACAAACGAAACACAGATGGAGAAAGTAACATGTCGACGCGGGAATTCGAAGCTAAGATACATGGGTCTCACGGCACGCCAGAACGGCCATGAATGAAAGATGAAACAATGAAAACAACAACAACTAGCAACTTAGTTATTTTTATAATGAAGTTATTTTTTTGCATTAATGAATGATGCTTATGTTTTCATAAAATGAATGCAGTTTTAATCAAGATACCGTTTGCGGGGCAACGCATGGTAAGAGTGCATAAAACATGCCTAAGAAAACGAAAAAACTTATTTATTCAAAAAAAGAAAGAAAGAAAAAAAAAAAAGAAGCAAAAAAAAAAATGGTTTCATAATGTACACGAAAATATAACAAATATGAATCTATTTTATTATCTACAAATAATGATTTAAAAAATTTAAAATGTTTAAGAAACGTTTTAAAAAATGGAAAATATAATAATGGAAAACATAAAAGAATAAAAAATTAAGATAAAGAAAAAAAAAAAACAGAAAAAAAGCAACACATTGACTTGACTAGAATTCGAATCTGAATTATTGTAGCTAATGTGCAAATTAAAACACGAGACTGGAACAGGAAGTGACAGTACAGCATTCCTGATCTATATTGGTTCCAATCAAGGAGTAAGAGGAGATGCTGTCTTAGCGCTCACATTGGTAGAACGTTGAAGCATCTGCCTAAGCCCCCTAAAGTAGCACGCACACGAGGGAGCTCTTGGCCGAGTTGCATGTGCAACTTGATGCCTAGAGCGGTTTTTTGAGCTGCATGGGCCAAGTTGCATGGAAGTTGCATGGAAAAAAAAGCTTCACAGAACGGCGGTGCAACACGGAAAGTTTCCTGGAAGCTGCATGGAATTACCCAATCACAGTGCAGCGTTGGAAAACGTCACTCGTGACGTCGGCCCAAGGAAGAAACATGGCGTCGAAACATTTTTCCTTCGCTTCAGATGGGCGAATCGCGAATACAGCAAAAATATCAGATTATTTCGAGTTTCTTTCACACATAAATACAGTTTATTTGTAAATGCAGTAATTTAATGCGGTAGAATGTAGCATAGCGTTTGAAAAACCTAGATTTTTTGAATATTTCACATCGCAAGCGGAGTTTCGCTCATTCACCATTTCCGGAAACTGCCACGTGACGTCATTGTTTCAGTGAGCAATGGATTATTATTGGCTGTTGGTCGTTGTTATTCGTGAATCGCATTATTGCCATCAACTGCGATTACATACCGGCTAATAATATTATAAAAATATTTCTCATATGTTTAAAATAAATCACAAATATTTAGTTTTGGAACGATATCACAGCAGTATCTTTGACGTCATGTCCAGTGATGTCATTCAAATTCGTAGTGTGCTTCGTTTGTTGTCCGCACGGCGGCGCTAACAATGTTGCATCGTTTGCGCCCTGACTGTCGCATGCAGCTTTTTCTGTGCACCTCAATTGCCTCGAGTTGCACAGCAAAAGCTCCTTCGTGTGCGGGTAGCTTAAGGATACCAAGCCATTATGTTGAATACCATAGCTTACAACGGTTTACAGCTTAAAGACAGGCAAAAAAAATAATTTTTACAATTATACAAACTTATTAAGACTAAAATTAATTCAAGAAATCGATTCTAAACATAATTCACGATTCGAAAAAAAAAAAATTATAGAATTTTCCTAAATTCAATAAAATAAAAAAATCATAATAAATATAATTTGATCCCATTAAATGTTTCCTATTTTTTTCATTAAAAAGTTCATTATTTAAATATTAAATATTTCATATTTTTTAATTGTGTGTGGCCGATTGATTTACGAATAGGATTCAAATTTTTGTTAAACTCAATTTTTTATTTCTTCTTTGTAATATAAATCTAATAGAAATAATTCTGTAATTCAGAATAAAAAAAGTTCATTATTTAAATATTAAATATTTCATATTTTTTAATTGTGTGTGGCCGATTGATTTACGAATAGGATTCAAATTTTTATTAAACTCAATTTTTTATTTCTACTTTGTAATATAAATCTAATAGAAATAATTCTGTAATTCAGAATAAAAATGATTACTTCGAATTTAAGTATTAGAGATTTTCCCGATAATTTGAATTCGAATAATTCTGTTTAATGGATTTTTCTAAATTTCCAATTATCCTTCTGTAAAGATTTCTTCCGCAGGAAGATTCCACTAAATATTTTGAGAATATTTAAAGTTTAGTTGGTCTATTTTCAGAATGTTATTTTTGTTGCCCTATTTTCTAAATTTTTGGAATTTTAAGAACAGTAAATTTTAAATTATACTTATTTTTTTCAATTACTTCTTCATAATATCAATGTTTGCCACATTTTCTTTCTCAT
The DNA here is from genome assembly GCA_023159025.1 of Thereuonema tuberculata. Taxonomy (NCBI): domain Eukaryota; kingdom Metazoa; phylum Arthropoda; class Chilopoda; order Scutigeromorpha; family Scutigeridae; genus Thereuonema; species Thereuonema tuberculata. The sequence continues at coordinate 135,800,164 of JAFIDM010000001.1, forward strand.
ATATAAAATGTTAACTAAGTTTGTTAGGAATGGAAGACAGGAGATGCATTTGGAGTTTCAATAATTTTTCCTGTGACTCCTTGACCAGACATTGGCGAGAGGATAAATAGTAGTAGAATCCAAAGATTTTCTATCTTTGTTATACAAACCCTCATATTTTCTCTCATGCCAATTGAACAAGATCTGAGGCTTTAAATAACTAACAATTCATGACAGTTTGCAAATTCTATTTGTAAATACTATTGAAAATTCGCAAAAATACGAGGACTTTAGTTTTAATGTGGCTTTACGACTTTAAAAAACAAAGAAAAAATTAATATATAAGGAAACTATGATTTTAGGTTGTTTTATTTTGTTAATTTATAAAAATTTAGTTTCCGTTGACTCTGAATGGCACTTTTATTAGAATTATAGTAGCTTTAAAAGAAAAGAAATGGAACTTTTCAGTGTCCAATGAATTTTTTATAAAACTCATCGAGGTCATACTCTCTCGCGACTATAAAATTACGGAGCTTCAGAGGGCATTGGGTCGTTGTTGGCGAGATAGTTTAGCAATTGGTGACGAAGGATGTAGTAATACCTTATCAACGGAAAGAGTCCGTGGCAGGCTGCGATGCCATCGCAATGACCGCCGCGGGATAAAAGGCTTCGTCGTGGGGAAATTAGAGTAGGAGATGGAAAATTCATGTCCATTCGGATCAGCTGATGGTTTCGCCAAGACCCTCAGGGTAAGGATGAGCAGCTCCTATTCGCCTCCAATGTCTCCCGAGAAGGATTAATAGGATTTGATTACTTCTACGTCCCGCCGAAAACACTTATACGAAGATGACAGTCTAGATAAATGTGTTACCGAAAAACCTGCAAATTTTTTTGGTCATTTGTCAAAAGCTAATGAGAACAAGATTATTGAATTACAAAAAAAAGGACGCAGGCCATTTTCGGTAAAGGCAATGATGTCCGGATGACTAGAGAAAACGCGTTGGAGCCTACATTTCCGAAAAAAAAAAAAACTAGAATGTAGATGGATATAAAAACATGAATTAATTCTAAGCATTTAATAAAGCATATCAATTGACAAATGTGACGTTTTAAACGTTAAAATAAAAATTAAAATATATATAAATAAAAACTTTATGAAAAACGTTCACTATTGATTACTAACGAATATACTGAAATTAAATAAACGATGTGGAAAAGTTATTTCTCAAAATCGAATTATTATCCAGAAGTTCATAAAATATATGGATCATAACCTACTGAAAATAAAAGCAGTTTCATGAATGCTGTAAATTTTAATCATTTGATGTTTCCTGAAGAATTCCCTGACATTCGATTATTAACGTTTTGCCTGAACCGAATCGAATATATTTGAAGGATTTGCCGGTATTTAAAGTAATGGCCTTGTAGCTCCTCTTAACTACTGTATTTTCTAGAAGAAAATTTGTCTGAAATACTTTGTATTTTTTTTTTATTTTTCATTTTGGAATTTACTTCCTTAACTTATTATTAGTAGTTAATTAATGGCAGGAAAATCTTTTAGTTTTGAAAAAAAAATGTTGAAATTCAATCACTCGGCATTTTCATAACAATTACAAATTAAAACGAATTAGCTAACTACGAAGTTCAAAATACAGCGGAATGGTTAAAATTAAGGAGTTAAAGTTTATCATCCTGAAAAATTTAGGATTTTAAAAATTTAAAAATTTAGGATGTGTATTCGATATAAACATGATAAGATTACTAATGTCATCTCTCTAAAGATGTACATTAATATGTAGGCTAAATAGACTAAAAAACGCTGTGCACCTTGACGGACTTTACCACGGATTACTAAAATAAAATCCTAATATTAAGGTAGTATATTATTTTTAATAATAACATGTAACTTTTATTTATAGTATATTATAAAGAGAGAAACAAGATATTACAAGAGAAGTAGATATGAGCTTTCCTAGGATTAGTTGAAAAATACCATATGAATTTTAATTAGTCAATGCTATCTAGATAATGGTAAATAATATACATTTACATACAACCTTATTTTACATTGTATTTAGAACAAAAGGAGTTAAAAAGTAACAGGGACACTGCGGGAATAATGTTATCGCAGGAACAACAAACATTTTTAAGAGTTGTGTCGAAGATCTGTATCGTAGCTAAATAAAGTTAGGACTTTCATCTGAATCAGCTGTTTTGTGAAAAGCGCAATAAGAGATTGAACCAACTCTGTAGAACATGTAAACAAAAAATCAAAGTCTTTTTGCTATTTCTGTCTTAAGGCGAGCGTCATTGCAATCTTTTGCAATTACATATTCAGATACTGAAATTTACCATTAATAAATTATTAAATGTATAACTATATATCCTAAAATATTAAAGTCGAACAAAAGAAATGAGATAGGAAGTTAAGATTTTTTTTTAACGATATTTTAATGTATGTTCTTGGGCACATTCCTTCTCTTTAACATTTATCAGCTCTGAGTGTGTTAACGATCCCCATTTAAAGTAAGTCAAGTAATGACTCGGAAGAAGTCGTTTACGCCAACGCAAGAAAGCAATTAAAGAACTAATGTTGTCTTAACAACGTCTTTCTTTTCCTTTCTTTTTTTTCCTATTGCTGTGAATTCGGTTTCCATTTTTTGTGTACATTTTCCACCCATTATTTCGTCTACAACCAACTGCCAACAAGAATGTTATTTAAACCTTATCTTCAAAAAGCTTAAATAATCATTAGTAAAGCTGTTTCCTATATCACAAAAATATAATTTCCACGATTTTTGTTCTGTTATTCGTTCTGATAAATGACATTCATTTGTTTCATTTCCATTCTTTTTATTGGTTAGTTATGATTTATAATTTTTTATTTTATCCATCTTTTTATGTCCAAGAAGAGCAAATACTTTTTTCTAATGCAGAAATAATTGATGAACATTTCAGAGTAAAAGACTCCTTATCAGTGTCATCACTATCAACAAATTGCATCAATACATTTACAAGAATGATGTAATCACGGGAATACTAATACTACTGCTTTTACATATACTAAGAATAATATATAATAATAATCAGTAATGCTATTATATAAATGACGATTCAAGGCTACTAATAATCAGATATATACTATTTGTTGTTGTTTATACTATGAATAAAAAAGACCACTTCATAAAAATAAGTTGACAGTGAAGCCACTAAATACGAAACATGTATTGCCTAAACATCTGAAAAGTTCTGAATACTGAAGTCTTAAATTCAAAATCTTAAACAAATTTAGTTATTTATCTTATTTATGGATAAGAGAAAAATTCCGAGCTGATTACGAGCAAGAGTTTCTCGAACTTTAAGGTCAAATTTCAATGAAGCTGCAAAAGCGTGGAATATGGAGATATAATTATGAGCAAGATTTCTTTATTAAGCTTTATGATTATCTATGATTGGGATTTATTTTGACAGATGACAGATTTACAGTATGGCCCAAAATAAACGACACTGAACCGTTTTGAACAGAAAACGCTGTAACCGAAAGAATAATCAATGACGGTTGTTGACAAATATATTTTCAATGTGATCTCCTTGGCGCTCTTAGCAGTACTCGAAGCGGTTGCGTAGTGTCCACCGGAAGAGAGGTGTTCCATTCCTCTAAGAGTTTCACAATCTTTTGCCGCAGCTCACCAATGTTTGCCGGAGGTTGTCCTTGAAAAAAGCATTTCATTCAGCATTGCCCAAACCTACGCATTAGGTGGAGTTAAATCAGGGGAATGTGAGGGATACGGAATGTTTAATCCACTGGATATCACGTGAAAGTGTCGAAGTAGCCGAAGTGATTCCCTCATCGTATTTCCCATCCTTTTGATGCCACAACATGGCGTCAAGACGTAGGTGCCGTGCTCGGCATAAACGTTGGAGGTCCCTCAGAAACGGCGTGATTACCTGTTCTCTACAACCATCTGATTTACAGTCACCAGATTCTGTTGGTCATGCTCCATGAAGTAAGGACCAATGACATCATTTCCACAGACCTCACACCACATCGTCACCTGTTCACTGTAGAGTGGTGTTTCAATAATAATGTCTGGTCGGGCGAAACCAAGAAATTGGGTTGTTGTTTATTGATATAGCTATTCAGATGAACATGACACTCGTCGGAAAGCCAAACATTAGCCAAAAATCCGTGATTGTCATACACCATTGCCAACGTGGAACCACAGTAAACGACTCTTGCTTCTTTATCGACAGGTTTCAATGGTTGACCAATCTGTATCTTGTAAGGGATCCCGCCAATGGTTTTAAACATGGGTCGATCTGATGTTCGACCGATGTCCAGTTTAACTGCCATTAGTCGGAGACTTTGTTCTGATAACTGCAACACTTGCTCAAAAAGTCGGACGTGATTTTCATTCGTTGTTACTGCTACGGGACGACCGATGCAATTTATCCGCTGTGTGAGTAAATTTCCGGTTCGGCGGAATTTGTCGACGACGGATAGCATTATCTTGTTCGTGGGTGCTGGTCGGTTACAAAAGCTTCTGAAATTCCGTCTTAATCTGTAGCTTGCTAGGTCCATTGCTACGGCGTGTTCCGTAAGATCGAAAATAGTGCTCCACAATAAATACTTTCTCTTCGGTAGTTAATATCATCCACAATCATTCCTGTTTCGAATACAACAATCGCCTCACAGTGCCCACTTTCATGAGATTAAATTGTTAAGTGTCGTTTGTTTTCGGCCATACTGTACATGAAATATAATGAACTTTCTTTTAACATAATTTATTAGTATGTTAAAGGCTTCTAGTATATAACTAAATAATGAATAGATAGTTTGGTTAAAATTAAGTACCAGAATTCACCGGAGATGTTGTCCGAAGTGCTCTACAAACTTAAAGATCATAATGGAATTTAAGAATGTTACCAAACTTTCTTCAGCAACAAAGAAATACAAAATGAAATAGCAAATTTATGGAGGAAGGATTTAACCAATAAATGGCATTTTTGTCGAAACTTCAACAAAATCTAAAAAAAAAAAACCACCATTGTTAAAATCTGTTTAGGTTAGATAATTTTTTAAGCTTTCCAAGAGTCTGTTTCCCTACCTCAAAAATGAAGAAAGAAAAGTAAAAGCCGAAAAATAGAACACAAATAGAATCGGATCACACTAGAACATCCCAAACTAAATTTATAAAACAATAGGAAGATCATTCCTCGAACAGTTGGGGGTTGCCGGCACTACAGTACATTGCAGGTATAATTTTATCAAATGGTTATCATGTGAATATATGTGGGAAACAAAGGTTATAAAAATCGGTTGTTGGGAAGGGGACGAAAGTGCCTGATGGCTACGGAGATTCAGAAATGGTAGCATACGCAAACGTCAATCCAACTACATATAAAACAAACGTGGCAGTGTTTGATGCAAATATCGTTGAGAAGGGTAACGTAGGACAGCATTGCTTAACAATACACTGAAACGAGCTAATGTATAGAAAATGAACAACAATATTAGAGAAGATATATTACTAGGTGTAGCTAGACTGGGTATTTTGAGCAGTGATAACGTTAGAAATAAATAATTCCAGTAATAACTAAAAATACGTAGAATCTTCGAAATTTCTTTCAAAATTATTGAAACTACCAAATTCTTCATTTTATATGTAGTAATACAGATATGAGCTAAATTATGTTTAAGGAAAACAAAAGTGAATACCAATTGGCAGAAAGAAACCTATCAACAAGTGAATTTAATTTTGTGCTAAAGCATAAATTTAAGGGTGACCCATAATAATAAAAAAAATTAAAAATAATAATCAAAAAAGAAAGTACAATAATGTAAGGAAAAATAAAAAAAAAGTTAGGAAAATAAAAAAAAACAAAAACAAAAGAAGCTATACGGATTCGACAACTGAAATAACCTTGTTGAATTTCTAACGTTTAAACTAACACCGAAAATTCAATGAAAACAATGCCAAAATCTGGAACATTGGGGGGGGGGGGGGAGGTGGTCTGTGAAAATGCTCTATTCCTACGTTGTTTGGGTCTCTGAACACGATGGAGAAATCCGTTTGTCGATCCGACCTTCTCTACGGAAGTTGTTAGGGGTGGACAGATACGAATGGACGAACGGACGGACAGGACAAAGGCAATAGCTATCAATTTCGGTCGCTATCACAATAGCTCCCAAATGGTTCGCTAAAAATGTTTCTGCAGCACATTGTAAATAACAAAGCACTAATTGATAGAAACTAACTGTAATTGTTTATAAGAAAATATAAAAAAATGTAATTCAATAATAAATACTGCAAAAATGCACAAGAATTTCGTTGACTATAGTTGTTATTTCAGATTTTTGAATATCAGTTTAATGTTTATAAATGCATTCTCTATATATAAAAAGAGAAGTCCCGACTCGCTCATTCAGTGATTCATGAACGTCTATCCCAAACCTTGGACCTAGAAAGCTGAAATTTTGCAAAGAGGTTCCCTTTATGATATGTACAAGGAATAAGGCCAGATTTTTTGAAATTCCCAAGGGATTGGGAATAAAGAGGATTTATATTTTCGCCTTAAAATGACCATGAAGTGTTTGGCGACCAACCCTCAATATATCTGAGTTATCCGGAGAAAGTCACATCGGGCTGCAAACTCGTATACTTTCCGATCTCGATATTAATTTGATAAATAAATAAAGTTTTTTTTATGCTATGTATGCAAAGGTTCCGGAGCGAAGTGTGTGTTGGCTAGTATTCTAATAAGAATGGAAGGCTTCTGGTCAAAATTGGAATTCTAAATGCTATTTAAAATCCTAGATAAATAAGAAAACCGAAAGTCTCGCATGATTAAATTACAAAGAAAGATGAAGAAATTCAATTTTGATTTTACAGATTAATGAAATTTGAATTTTACAGATAAATTATTTCTTTTTTTTTTTAGGTTCCATCATCCGAAATTTTCATTAGTTCTTTATTTATTTTTGCCCGGAAATATCCGGAATTAATTATTGTAAATTACTATAAATTACCCGGAATTCTTATCCGAAGGCCTTCAGTTACGTTTACACAGACATACTGTACATATTGTTGCTGATATAATTTAAAACAATGGAATAAATGCAAAGACATGACTGAACAGCCGGAGATAAAGAATTGTAATTTGGTTGATAGGTATATTGATAAGGCTCTGTACAACCTATCGCAAGTTATACAACCAATACAAAATCTGAATAAAAATACTGCTTCCTGCTACTTACAAAATGGGCACAACAAGTGATTCCTGATTTATCTTTAAAGATATATTTTCACCAAGAGACACAAAGTAATGGACTTACAAGTAAGAATAAATGAAAAAAATCAATCTACAAAGAGATCTTTAAAGAAGGACAGAATAACTGGCGTTTTGGGAAGATAGTAAAAGATTGAATCTGTAAAGAGAAAAGATTCCTACCGTTCTCATTTCAGAAGTAAATCAATAAGTAAAATTTATTGTGATTTGCGCAATGGTAAGATTCTTCTAGCTAATGGTTCTATAAATGCCTGACGATTCGTTTAACAACAGCACTAAATCCATCTATTTCTAAAGTGCTTACTGTAACACTAATGGTCCTGATAGCGCCAAGAGCTTTGCCAAGCAAGCGAAGAACGTTTGCCGATGTTTTAACCACAGCTTCAACCGCATTGATCGATCAACTGACATATGACTTAAACGTCGACTTCAACTAGATGAACACTTACTTCAGGAATAGATAGAAAAGGCAGAGGAAAAAAAATCTTTAAAAATCAATATTTCTCAGAAAGCAAGGCTTAGCTGCACGCAGAAAATTCAGAAATACAAAATATATTAAATTTCTAACTGAGAACTATGAATGTTAAAATTCAAAATTAAATTAAAGAAACAAATAAACAAAGTAAATTATTTTGAATATTCCTAACATTCAAGCCCATTAATTAAAAACAAGAAAATTAGCATGCAGAAATTAGGTGATTCTTATGGTGCATGTAGACAGATAATTATGAAATTACAAGAAATAAATTACATTTCATTTGGTAGTCAGAAAAAATTATAGAATTTCATCACGAAATTGTAAACATTTAGTAGAGACAGAAGTTCGCAAAACATTCAACATTTGTTTATGATCCAACACTCTTAATCATCAAATTAGCACGATTAAATAAAAGAAATACTCAAACTCCACATGATACCGATATTTCATCTTTACTTACCATAAAGACTTTTTATTTAAAATACAGAAAAGGAACAAACCATTCTCAACTGAACAAAACTAAATAATAAATTTATATCAAATATTAATAATAAATGTATATCAAATAATAATAATAAAACATAACCTTCCTCCCAAAACAAACCTTTACTAAAACAAAAACAAAAATTATCCTAATAACAAAGAAAATCAAAAAATTAAAAAATGTAAAAAAAAAAAAAAAATAATTAAAAAATTAAAAAAAGTTTTTTTACTAAAACCGGAGAGACAATTATTTGAATTGCAAAATTTCTTTTAACCCTTTTAGATATAAACATAATCCAGACCACATTGTATATATTAGATATGATAATCAAGATGAGAGAAAGGGTTTATTTTAGAGTCTTGCTTAATAAATTGCTGCAATTTGCTTCAATACATACAAATCTCTAAAAGTAACTGGAATATCACTAGGAATTTATAGAAAGTTCTTAATGATAAATAAGAGGTTAAAAGAAATCCTGTAATTCAAATAATTGTCTCTTCGGTTTTCGTAAAAACAATTTTTATTTTTTAATTTTTTAATTTTTTGATTTTCTTTGTTATTAGGATAATTTTTGTTTTTGTTTTAGTAAAGGTTTGTTTTGGGAGGAAGGGTATGCTATTTTATTGTTGATGTTTTTTGTTATTATATAGTTTTCTTCCTTTGTGCTTAATTAAAATTTTGTTTTTGGAAGATTATGTTTTATTATTAATATTTGATATAAATTTATTATTATTATTTAGTTGTGTTCAGTTGAGAATGGTTTGTTCTTTTTCTGTATTTTAAATAAAAAACTATTAAAAGTCTTGACGATAAGTTAAGACGAAATATCGGTATCATGTGGAGTTTCAGTATTTCTTTCATTTAATCTTGCTAATTTGTTTATGATGTTTTCATTATAGTTGAATCTGAAATTTATTGTAAATTTATATATGTTTTAAGAAATATAAGTTATGGACAAACAAGAAGAATATCAGCACAGTACCACGGAATATTCCAGATAATCTTTATAAAAATCCATTAACAAATCAGAATTTTTTAAAAAGACCGTTTTTTTTAGAAATTCATTTTTAATATGCAGGGGCATTCAGATAGTATCAAAAAAATTTCTTTAATTCTTTTCCCATCGTAATTAAGTAGTATTTTAGAAAATATTTACTATTACACTCTTATGTAATTTTAAGATTTACTAAATTGCATATGAATCATTTTTTTAAATATAAAGAGATAAAATTTAAAGAGATAAATAATCAGGGTAAGAAATAAATACATATTTATTTGCCGAAATTTTTACTGAAGAACGTCTAACCTACATATTGTTATCAAAGAGAGAGCTTCAGGTTCTTCCTTTAAATGTGAAATAGGAGAAAACCATAGATATAGGTATGGGAGGATAGGGGATTAGGTTCGTTTTGTCTCAATGCTTATAGCGTATGTGGCGCTTAAGGTAGGGCCCCAATGTTTCTTAGACCAATGGGACTGATGTGGCGGGATGGAAAGAAACCCGGTACCAAAACTGGATAGATAATATTTCTTCTTTTCCCTTTATACAATTTCTCCAAATAGAAAATAAGAAGTCTTATTACATTGGTTTCACTTTTGTCCCGAAATTTCAGTTATAATCTTTTGAATTCATCCTATTTTATAAATGCCACCATTCTTTGTCACAACTTTACTTTTTTTCAGAATTTAACTTTTATCATCTTCATCAAAGAGTTGTGGAATTTTCTATAAAAGGAAATTTAAAGCTCACATTCATAATACTTTTCAACTCGAATTATGCTACACTTATTTTTTTTTATTTTGATTACTGAGCCCTGTAATAATAGTCACTTTCTACTTATATCAATATTTTTTTTAGATACGTTCATTATAAAGTTAACATCCTAAATATCTGAATAACATTCGTGTAATTATTTTGGTATATTCGTTTACTACTAAATTATTACTTGTCTTGTATTCTAGAATGCAATTTAATATGCAAGAACAGAGTAATTTACTCTTGAAACTTACAGGAAAATGTTATTATATTACATGGGCACAATTATCAGTGCAGTTTCATAGTCAACGGATAGAAATTCTTCGTATTTAGGAAACTGTCAGAAACGGATGGTTTTATTACAAGTAATTTCGACAGCAATTTTCTACTGTTTAGATTCTTAAATATATTTTTCTTTAGGCTTAAGAAAAATATTAAGATATTCACTGCTGAAATTACTCTTAAAATAAGCACTTTAAGATAACACTGAAAGACTTGTTTAATGAATAAAAACCTTTTTAAGGTAAACTGAAGTATGTTGGCTATTGTCTATATCAAAAAGAAAATGATGAAAATAATATGAAGAAATGACAATATGAACTTTAATTTTACGCCATTTGCTGATGTTAAAGAAAGTAATGTTCAAAAGCTGAATTAATTCTGTGCAGCCATCCGTCTCACACTTGACTCATTGCCAATAAACACTTTTAAGTTTACGTTTCCTAGTTCTTTTTCGCCCTGTATAATTAAATCGTTCGGCTGAGAAGAAACGTTGAGCTGTTACCGTGTTAGCAATTGGTGTGTCAATAGATACATTCGCCCATGAAGAAATTCATGCATATCTAAATCAACAGAAATATTTGTTTCAGTAATGAGTATTTTTCTTTAGCTTTTCTTGGAAATGTAGCTGAGATAAGTGAAATTAGTAATTAATAACATCAGAACACCCGTTTAATTGATATTTCTGATATTTTTTTCTCTCTATCCATGTTACCTTCATCAATTATAGATTCTTTATTTGAATATTTGGTCAATTTTTGAACAATTTTTTAATTTCATAAACGAAATGACAACATTCAGAAAGACGATACTACCAAGGATCACACGTAATTAAAGTGGTAAAAAGTTAAAAATCATTCTGTCTTCAATGTGACAAGTAATTTGCTATTTTAAAATCAAGGACTTTATGAATTTATACAATGGAATAATATAATGATGTTCGAGATTTACCATTTCAACGAGCACTTGATTCTGCTTTATAAAACATTTTGTCTTGTCTATAATTTGCATAACTGAATGAACCACTATTAATCTTATAACTATCAATTAAACAAATATTTTTGAGAACTTCTTCCATTATCTTTTAATTTTCTATATTTTATGCCAATATGCATTTCAGTTTGAACTTATTAGTAACATTTAACATATAATAAATCGTGTTGAGGTTATAAATTTTTTACCAATTTCACTCCCTACATCACCGTAATTAATCGGCTTTACTGCATCAATTTATAATTTTAAAGATTGAAATTTTTTTCTAACTTCAACGCCAAAACCATCTGAAAGGAAAAAACAGCTATGGAAGAGCTTGAGAAGAACCACAACTTTATACATTTTCTCTAGTTCCTTCAGTGTATTACATTTCAGTTGCTTCGAATGATTGGAATCGTGGCACTGATTATAAATATTGCATATTCCTCTCAAAGCATTATTCAATTGCTATACACATTAGTTTTTTCATGATTGTTGTACTTCTCGAAAAATAAACGTTCGTTTTTTAATAAAATAAATTTTTGAATGCCTGTTTTTGAATGATTTTAATAAAGATATTCTTATTGTTCTATTTAAGGAAATATATGCCTTACAGACTTGGGGCTAGTTTATTGTCAGTAAAAACAATATTGCGCCATTGTCATAAAACCCACATTGCTAATAATAATGTCTTTTTCTAGAACATTTCTGAAAGTCAAAATTTTAGTGTGTTAAAGCTTATTGAGCAATTGTTTACAAATTGATTGGATAAAACAGACATGCTAATGGCAATAATACCAATTGTACACTATCATGTGCTTGGTGTTAAATGTATTCTTGACATTATCGATCAACAAAAATGTTTCAGTTGCGCACCCGCAGTAGCACATCTTGACCTACTCTATTTCAGGAACACTACATAAATCTCTAATAATAAATCTCAAATTACAAATCTCAAATTACAGTAACAGAAATTCTCAATAAACTTATTAATAATATAAAATGACAAAACTAATCTAAGACAAAGCGATTAAAATATAGATAGTATATTTTTTATTTCGTTTATCAAATTTTTAGAGTAATCTTCATTGTTCGAATTTTTGATATTTTATTTTATATGTTTTGCACTTTGTTTAATTTACGGTTTTAAGAAAAACAATATAAACAATAAAATCAATTTAGTAAAATTTGATGAATATTGTTTTTCTTATCTAATATCATAAAACCTAATCTTCGAATTGCACAGTGTTTGCAAGTCATGTTTTTCGTGAATAGGGGAAGAACCGATCCGAGTAAAAAGCTTTCGGATAAAGGTTTTCCTAAAAAATTAGCTTTAGTGGCAATATTGCAAAATGCGCCATCGCTCTCGGAATATGTTATTCCCGAAAAGGCATGTTATGCAACATTTTAACATATGCGATAAAATTCTGAAATTAAACGTCATACTACAAGCCCTATTTGTATAATATCCGGCCTAAGAATTCTTACGCTACCTGTCAATTGTGATTGAATCTGATATCAGACATTTCCTTCATCAAAGGTCATTTATTCTTGTGTAGAAATTCAATTAAACCGTCGAAATTGGTAAATGAAATTGCCAAAATGCTATTTAAAGCAGATACGCAAGTCATTAACTGAGCGGTAATGAAGTTCTGATCGACTACAGCGAATCAATTATTACTTCCTGTGAAGGCTGCTGTACACTCTTAAACGGATTTTTCATTGACGCAAATAAACCAAGTTAGCAATCACTTTTAAAGACATTAAACTATTTTCAACTTTATCATGCTCCTATCATTTAATTAAGATCTGACCAACTTTTTCATTAATTAACATAAATTATTAATAGTTTTCGGCAGGAATTTTAAGTAATCAAGCTCGAATAGTGTTGCTGATAATTATTATAGTATCTTACTGCCTGGAAATGATCACCTCAATATTGATTTTATGTAAGTTATAAAGTTTTTATACAAATAAGGATAGAAATTACGATAATTGCAGTTATCGTGCAGTTATATTGTCAATCTAGAATTGGATTGTAAAATAAAAGAAAATGTTATCACTTCGCAAATGAAAGCATAAGGTTTTAAATTATTTATATTTGAATGAAAGACTCTTTTGTAAGTATTATATCTTTTTATATTATCTTTACTTAAGTATAATGATAACGTTATCTTTGATGCAAATTTATTATATTGACCGACAGCTTTACATGCAGTTAATTTTTATAGTAAGATATTTCAATTGATTGTCGGTATCTTCTAAATTTACTTAACTGAATGTACAGGGGAAATCTACTAAATACATTGAATGTAATTCTAATAGCATGTCTTTCCTTTCTATTATTCTGTATTGGTGCTTAGAATTTTCTCTATTCACCCTTTGCAATATTACTGATAATGTATCTGCTAAAATAATGTAAGCTATATTTTTATAAAATAAAACAAAATGAAGGTTATATACAATTTAACTATCTATAACTATCTAGTAACTGGTATCTATTCTGTCATCAATATACAGTTATCATTTAAATGAATAAATTTATTTTCTCTAGCCCCAGTTTATAAAGACAAAGTTAATTTAGAACACAGAATACTACAACAGGACACTATTTAAATCTGAACCCATCCTCAAAGACAAGTTGCTGCAATGTGAACTTTTCCTTTAAGCGAATATGGTATACATTAAAAAGTATTGATGAATTCTCAATTAATCCACTCTCAGTTTTATCCACTCTCAATAATAAGATATGTTGTTTAATAAGATATACTTCCAATAGCACGATAGACAAAAGTAAAAACTAGTTTGGTGTAGATATCTTTTCATAACCTATCTACAAATCTTTTATGACTCACTTTTAGTTGATGATAAAAATATACTGTAATCAATATTCTTTTTTTTTTCATTACAACCAAACATTGAAGTAAAAAATGGATTTTAGTATTCCTTCTCATGTTTGATGTATGAAACCTTTTTAATTTCACACATCTTTTAATTTCAATTTCGAAATAACAATGAAATTAAATTTATCCTGACATCTGGGATCAAGTTTTTGATATGTCCAAGCTGACGAGAAGTGATGCCACAAAGCAGTTCTGTTCTCGAATGCTTAAAAGATATAGAAAAACCCATAACATAATAAGAGAAGAATATGAAAAGTCCTTACTTAGGATACATTGCATTAAAAACGAGTGAATATAATTTTGTGCTAAAAAAAATTTAAAATAATAATAAAAAAAAGAAAGAACAATAACTAAAAAAAACAGTTAAGAAAAAAATAATATAAAGTTTGGAAAATAAGAAAAAAAACAAAACAAAACAAAACAAAAAAATGACATCGACATTGAGAAAAAAACTTTAAGAGGAAAATATATATATGAATTCGAGTCGACAATATTCAACATAGGAGTTCAAAACTTTAACCATCGAGCTATAGTTGACAATCAGATGGTTGCTTTTGTAACATTTAAGCTAATAGCGGAAATCCAATGTAAACAAAGTGAAATATCTCGAACATGTTGGCCCCTGAAAATACTCTATTCGTACGTTATTTGGGCCTCTGAACACGATGGTGAAGACCTTTTGTCGATCTGACCTTTCGTTCGGGAGTTTTTAGGAGGGGGGGGGGTGCAATGACAACAATGCCAAATATCTCGAACATATGGGGCGTTTTGAGCCTCTGAATACGGTAGTGAAATCCGTTTGTCGATCCGACATTCCATTCGGGAGTTGTTAGGAGTGCACAGACACGGACGGACAAGATAAACGCAACAGCTACCGATTTTGAGTGCTATCACAATAGGTCACAAATGGGTCCCTAAAAATATTGAGAATAAAAATATCGAGAAATGACTAAGTGAAAAACCTTTACTTAGAGGCTATAGTGAAGCTATGATAAAGTTGCAAATACTGAAACCGTATTTTGATATTCCTTGGATAGCTTTTGTGTTTTCTATAAAGCATCGATTAAATAGTCTGTACTAATGATTAATCATGAGATTTAAATCAACTATTCCTTCAAATGATAACTATGAATCAAATAACAAAGCATAAATAAGTATTTTACGAACTTTTCTTTCATAAATTGATAACCAGATGTTGCAAATATTGTTTCCATAGCTTCATCAGATGTTCAAAATTTAAGCAATTTGGATTATATTTAAAATTTAGCATATGATATCCAGATGGGACTAAAGACAGATAATCAATGCTGAAATATTAAAATTACTGTGCTTTGCATTGAATTTATTGTTTATTAATTACAGCAACGAGATTTTAGCTTTAATTAGATATCTACAATTTAATTAGAGTGATTCAATATATTTCAGTCAGTCAATAAAGTCTGAGTGGAAGGGTTAGATTGCAAACAACTAATGCCAAATACTCCGAAACTATATATCTAATGAACGACGAGCAAGTTTAATTCTACGTTAGGGTTAATTAAACTTTCATTCAGCTAACTAACGTGAATATGAGCAAGAATTAATTAATAATTGTCTTCTTTGTTTAAAAAAGAAAAATCGAAGAGATAGCATTACATTTAATAGTAATTGGTGAAATTTATGTATATAGAACACGTAATACCATCCACCTTTTTAACAAGTAACCTGTATGTGATAATTTAGGATATCTACTAGAGGGTCGTGATAAAACTTTGTTGAGCATTCACAAAGAATCCTAATTTTCTAACATTTAAAATTCTAATAACTGTATAAATAAATATTTCATTGTAGAAGTACTTTAAAGAACATAGAACTATTTCCTACAAAATATTACATTTATCACATTAAAATAAAGAATACTCATCATCAAGACTATATTTATCATTATTTCAATTAAAGAAAAGTTGAAATTCTATTCATTTTAATTTCTGATCTAATGAATTTAGAAAATCAATCAGTACAGAAAGATTCGGAAAACTTATTAAGTCGGTGAAGTTAGATCTCAAGGACTTCATAATCAGATTTTTTCTTTTACTATATCCTTCTCTATATACCTATTTCGCCTTCTAAAACTATCGAAACGGAAATTCTTTCAAAAAAGTGTTATTAACAGGCATACATTTGGTCACACAGTGATCTTAAAAAAGTGAGCTAAATAGAAAGATATAGAAGAAATCAAATTTATAGCAATTCATAATTTCATGGATTGTTTCCTATCCTATTCGTATCTTGAAATTTCAAAATGGGTTCTCACTCTCTATTTCACTACGATATCATAGAAAGAAGTGATAATTGTGCAAATAACTTTATTCACTGTGAAACTGATCTTTTACATTATGTTTTATGCATCATTATGTTTCTGCATTATACTGTTTCTTTTGAAAAACCAATAACTTACTTATCAAATTCATTTTAACCTATTTTACAAAATACAATTTCAATATATAATTGTAATTACAATGGATTGTTATTTTTCTTATATTTCTTGCAGTTATGCAGTTTCTTGAAATAGCTGCATGCTTGGCCTCAAGTGAATAGTTTTCAACTTTTTAACTTTTTGTTTTCTACTTTTTTTTCTGCATAGTGTTTTCACAAATAACACATAGCGTATTAAAATTTGCTCCTAAAGTATCCTATTGATTAAAATCAAATTTCCAGAATGCGAGGCTTTAATCATAATGGATTACTCTAACTTGTTCTGTAGCAAAAATATCATTTATTGAATGTTATATCAATTTCCAGAAAAGTTTTCATAGAAACAAAATAAAATAATTAATTTGGGCAGCAGTTTTTCTTTAAATCATTAAACGACCAGGAGATAATAGAATCACTAAAATACTGCAAAGTCAACAGTTAATTAAGCAAAAAATAAACTCAGAATAATGTAAAGATTAAAACTAAATCATTCGGTTTTGGAAATAACTCTTTGTAATTGAAAGATTTCATGAACTTAATTTGAAAGGACACCTAATTATTAATTTGTACATTTACTATTTCAAGAAGTAAACACTAAGATAAGTTATTTAAAATCATTAATGTTTCTCCAAGAAGATTATATCCTAAAATATCAATTAAGATCTTCAGAAAATAACAACGAAAGAAAACATTTCAGGCGAGCCACCTCAAAATAAATAAAATTAGACAGTCAGGGAAGTGTGGATGTCCGGATCAACTGATTACCGCTGGAAAAGCTGCTCACAAGCCTCTTGCATTCGACGCTAATAACATTTTTAATATAATCTTAGGCGAATTGTCTGTCTGTATCTATATCACTATGTAGGCTATAAGTTACTTAAAAACGTCATTTTCTAAATCTCAGACCCTTAGGGGAATTCGTCATTAATGAGACCTGCGATAAGAAGCAGAAATAATCGTGGTGTACATATATTGAAAGTTATGAAAGTATATAAGAATCATATTACAGTGCAACTTGGATAATTAGAAAAGTCTTTAATTCGAAATCGTGGTTAATTCGAAGATTTCTCTTAGTCCCTTGAATTTCTTACTAAATCAATGTTAAAAAATCGTGGATAATTCGAAGTTCAACTTCCTTAATTCGAAGTTTTTTATAAAAAATTTCGAACCATAACGACTTTTTGGCGTTTCATCGTTAAGAAATTCGACAGGTGACAAATGAAATCCCCTTCCCGCCACCGTTCGACACGTGACGCCATTCGACACGTGACGCTTCAGACGCCATTCGAGCTTCCTGCTGTCAGTGTCACCATGTCTCTCAGTAAACAACGCGTGTACAAGAATTTAACGTTCGCTGAAAAGGTCGCCGTCATTCGCGAGGTGGAAAAGGGTGTGAAGAAGAAATGCCAAATCGCCAACGAGTACGGGATAGCCCCGAATTTACAATTAACTTACAAACCAACGTAAGTGAAGCTGTTTTCCGTTCACTAAACATGCTTGATGATTTTGCTAACCTTAAGCGACTGAATTCTACAAAACAATCAGACATTGCACAATTTTTTGAAAAACTATAATTTTCTATATTGAATGTAATATGTACTGTAGCTTACGTAATATAAATCTTATTTTATTTACATACATATAGTGTTTAAGTCTTTCATACCATGATCTTTCTGAATAAATATTTACTTATTGACAGAATAATCTTTTCAAGCATTCAGTGACCTGAAATTAAAGTTTTTTTTTTTTTTTTTATTTATTTCTTTCTAAATTTAAAATTACAGTCCTGCTAGGTTTTCAAAATGAAATCCTGTGATGCAGGTGCTGAAAGTATAAATAATTTATATTTGTAATTTAAAAAGTATTAATCATATAAAATCATATAAAAATTATATAATTACACAATTATACGAATTATACTTAAATTAGATTCAATTATATAATTATATAAAAATCAATATATCACAGAAATATAAAAAGAAAATCAAATACAAAAAGAAAATTATTATAAATATCATTCATTACAATCAAATTTAAGGTTCCCAAATTATTTTTTACTTATTATTCTAATTACAATTTCTTTCTTTCAATGTTTATACTGTATAACATTAAAAATTTCTAAATCTAATTGTGAAAATAAAACTTTAAATAACAATCTCTCATGCCAAAATTATTCAACTAAAAAATATATAAACAAAATATCAATATACAAGACCAAAAACACACAAAATATAAATATAGTATATGTAATCAAAAATACCTAAATATTCCAGATAATTTCGCCAAATATTATTTTTTTCAGTATTTGCCTTTTTAATATACTTATTTTATTAAATTTATTTTGTTTTAATTCATTTGTAATTTGCATAAAAATCTTTAATAGAATTCTATTTTTATTTCTTAATCCAAAGTTGTTCTTAGGATTTTCATAATATAAAATCTTTATTAATGTATTTCTAGTAATATTTTCTAAGTTATAATTTCTAATTTGATTTCTAATTTTATAAAAGTTATTTATTATTAAAGAATATAATATTTTTTCTTTTGGCATCAAAATTTTATATTTTATTCTTATCTGTATTTTTTCATTCTTTGTTAATATACAATAATCTTGTATTATGTAATTCATTATTTTATTTAATATTCTATTTATGTTATTAGTGTCTGTATTACCTAAATGTACCCAACAACATAATCCATAATTTATTAATGAATCTATAAATGATTTATATATTAACATCTTGTATCTTATAGAAAAGATACCCTTTATATGTTGAAACATATATATTAATGAATTAAGTTTATTTAATATATATAAATAATGTGTTTTCCAAGAGAATTGATCATTAATATATAAACCTAGATATCTAATTGTTTTAATAATTTCAATATTTTCACAATTACAACTTTGGAAGTTTATGTCATCATCGAATAAACAATTATAATCATGATATTTTATTACTGGATTTGTATGTAAAAATTTATTTTTTGTTTTTAATATCATTAGTTTTGTTTTTTCACTATTTATTTTCATTTTATTATTGTGTGTCCAAATAATTAATTTATTAAAGTCTTTTTGTATATTGTATTCTGCAGTTTCATAATTTTCATTTATATTTATCAATATGATGTCATCAGCATAAGCAAAAATTTTTGATGTTGATATTGTACTATATAATGTATTTAAGTATAAAATAAATAAAAGTGGTCCTAAGTTTGAACCTTGAGGAATTCCTGTTTTTAATTTATATGTTTTACCTAATTTTGAATTTAAATTAATTCTTATTTTTCTATTTTTTAAATAGTTTTTTAATATTTCTATCATATTGCCTCTTATTCCAATATGAAATAATTTTTCTATCAATATCTTATGATTAATACTATCAAATGCTTTCTCAAAATCTATAAAAATAATATATATATAATAACCGTTATTTAATGCACAATTTATGATTTTTTGGAAATCTTGAAAGAGTTTATCAGTACTTAAATTTTTTTGATATGCAAATTGTTCTTTTTTTAGTAATTTATATTTATACAGAAAGTTATATATTGAATTAGTTAAGCATGTTTCTATAATTTTTGACATATTGGAAAGAACAGAAATTGGCCTATAATTTTTTATATCATCAATTTTTCCTTTTTTATATACTGGAGTTATTTTCGCAGTTTTCCAAATACTTGGGTAAGTTCCATATTCAAACATGGCTTTTATAAGTTCATGCAATATTGCTGCAAATATATCCATATACTTTTTTATATCTTTTACAGCAATATTATCAATACCAACAGTATTTTTATTTTTCATTAATGTAATTATATTCATTATATTTTCAATACTAGGTATATTAAACACTATTGAATTTATTGAAGTTTCAATATCCGTATTATTACTTCTAGTGTTACAATTACATGTACTAACAACTTTACTAAATGTTTTACCAAATAATTCATCAGTTTGCTTATAATTATATTTTTCTATTAATTTACAAATTTTGTTTTTATCAATAGTTTTATGTTCATTATTTTTTATAATATTATTTATTATATTCCAAGTCTTTTTATTATTATTGTAAGTGTTTAGAAATTTATTTTGATAGAATCTTTGCTTTGTTTTTTGTATTAGGTTTTTTAACCAATTACTCTTTTTTCTATAAATTTCTCTATATTCTTTATTTGTTTTATTGTTTTTATGTTTTTTATATAACTTATCTTTTTCCTTAATATGACTATATGCCGCGCTGGTGTGGTCGAGCGGTCTCAGGCGTCGGTCTGTCGTGAGATCAATGTGCCAGCGCCCGGGTTCAAATCCCGGTAGCGAGCATGGATGTTTCAAAAATTTCCTTTCCTGTGTTGTAGCCTCTTCTTCACTTTCTCTTCGGTCTGACGTCATTCCTTAATGGCGTCCTGGGGAAGGCCACGGGAAACCACCCCAGTATCTTTCCCTTGTAATTCTAGGGAGTCTGCTAGGGGTTCGCCGTCTTGGGAACACTAGCGCTCCCTGGAGCACGGATGCTTCGGCAACGAAGCTCGCACTTCGGTGCGAACCGACCACACACAAAGCTTATTGAGCAATTGTTTACAAATTGATTGGATAAAACAGACA
>JAFIDM010000001.1:135843577-135882976 GCA_023159025.1 Thereuonema tuberculata
AAGCTATTCAAATCTCATTCCAAAGAAAATAGATTTGTCCTCCTTTCGTAATCAAATAAAAACCATTCAAGAAAGCAATCTCAATATTCTTGAAAAATATAAAGTTACGCTTCAAAATTAATGAACAAAACCAATTGTCTAATAGATTTTCTCAAGAGAAGAAAGCTGTGGAATTATTCATAAAACAATAGCGAATCTTTCCAATTCGTCTTGATTGAATTCTACAAATACAAAGACAAGCCTTTGATGATAAATACGGATGGAAAGAGGAAACCCTCATCAAAACAAGACAGAGAAAACAGTCCCGCACTGAATTTCATTTGTCTTAAATTGTATTGTCTTTCGTTTGCATCTGATAATGTTACTGTTTTTAGCGATGCAGACACAGTGAAGATGCTTCTGTTAACAAACTTCACTAAAGCCTCTATTAAATTTACAGTAATAAAGGCTTCTAGAATTTTAGGCTAGATTTTGGTGAAATCAGTATTTATGCTAGATTTTGATGAAATTTTATATTCAGTTTTCCAGAAAAGAAAAAAAGTCATCGGCACAATCAAAGCTAAAAATCTTTATTTGTTTTACTATTGACATAATCTCATGATCGCTGAAAAATTTTTCTTTTTCACTTTGAAGTTTGTGCAAATTGCGTAAATTCCATTAAACTTAATCTGATTTCTGGAAATTCAACTGTAAGCATCCTCAATTTAGAGGTAAATTATTTAAAAGCAGCACATTTTAAATAATTAATTTTCACGAAACATTTAATTTCATCTCAGTGGAAAGGTTTACAAAATAAATTTTGTCAATGCTTCTCTGGCTGCCATATCTTCGTTGCGAACGCCTGTCAATACTTACATCGCTCACAAAATTTATAACGTGAGTTATAAAGGATATTCAACAAGGTTAACTTCGTTCATTTCGGCTGCATTAAATTTACTTAACGATTGAGAGATATGTCTCTCACTAGAAGTGATTCTCTAGAAAAATTACATTTACAGTTATAATGAATTTTAATTATTTAAATTTTGGGATATGATTATTTTTATGATTATTTTAGGATATGATTTTTCAATATTTTAATACGGAAATTATTGATATGAAGTCTTTATTATAATTTTTATTTTTTTGAAGTCGTACAAACGATAAAAACGGAAAAAAGCCTATATTTATTTTCATGTTAATCAATTCTCATTAACTCGCTTGGATTATATTCCTAGAAAATCCCGCAGTAGTTGGAATGAAGTATTGATCCTATGGGAAAAAAATGGGGTTAGAATCCTGCGGATCCTATTTACTGTACAGTTTCCGTATGCGGAAAAGAAGCAAGTCAAGCATACGAATTACTTCCTTTGAAGATACCGCAACGTAGCTGGACTTAGAAATGCTTGCTAAAACATTTCATTAGCACTAGGTTTCGATTGCGATTGTTAAATTTAATAAATTAATCACAAAGACAACTGAAAACACTGAGAACACGTAAAATATTATCAGACGAACGGAGACTAACTAACATAACACAAGCCGTGAGAACAAAGCCACTGCTTTCCTTGGTGGAGCTCGTATGGACGCTGCGCGAAAGGTGTCTCACAATTTATTTGCATATACAGGAGCGAAGAGGCCGTATAGACTATCTGGCGAAATGAGTTACACCTTTATAGTGGCGGATGATTGGAGTCAGCGGATAAGATGGATTTAGTTTACCTACTGAATACAAACAAACTTTTTCTACAATTATTGCGGATGTGAAATTGGCTAAATCGGATTAATTTTTAACGAAAGAAAGTACACACAATGGAAAAGGAATTGAATATTCATTCTTTAAGATAATAATTTTTAACGAAAGTAGGATAGAAATCCATTGTTTATATTCCGTTGCTTTCCTTTGAGACAATTGCGTTATCGTGGTTATTCGTTGACGAGAAACCAATTGCAAGTGCTTTCAAATAGTTAAAGCTCCCTACTCATGGAATCATTCTTTGTAACTAACATTAATAACATATAAATGTTAAACCTGTTCTGCGCCTTAGACCTCCGGTCTCCCAAATAATGGGTGACGTTTGAACAATTTTACATTTTAACATTCTGAATTTAAAGAAGTTGAATTAAGTTGCAAAGAAATTCCCAAAAAAATGGATTACAAAGCTGCTCTTCTGATTCAAATATATAATTTTTTTCTAAAGTAGTTTTTGCTGGTTTTCAAGAATGAAAATGTGGATTTCTTTAGACCTTGCAAAATAACTCGAATTTTTCTGTTTTGATGTTGAGAGTTACAGTGGTATACTATGAATTAAAAGTTAGTTTTATTTAGCAGTTTTTATCAAGGCTTTAGTAAAGGGTCTTTATTCATAGTTTTTAACACTATTTGTTTCCGTTGTAGCTGTATCAAATTTTCGTTAAATACGATACGACTCAGCAGCTCAGATTCATTGCTTGCTTTCCACAGTCAACACCTGAACGAATCAAACATCGCTTATCTAACCCACGACCAAATTTCATTTTCCTCAAGATCTAAAAAAAAATGTAATTGGAAAATCGATCTAGCAAGCTAATGTTTCTCAAGTGCTGTTGCATCTACTAGACCAGATTTGGATGGTATTCAGTAATCCAAACAACTAATCTAGGCACCAAGTAAGCGGAGATGATTTGCGATACGGGATTACCATCGTTTGGGGACAGCAGGATATGAGAACCTCATTCGGTGGCGAAGAGAGTAATTTCCGCTGAAAGGATATCAGACTTTGGGTAACCCGTAGAGAACAGGAAATTCGGTCGCTGCTGTTTCGTTTCATACAACTACCTTTTCTTTAGACATTAAATCTCCCCGTCTGAAAAGTTTCCGTACGTATTTTAAGTAGCTACAATAGCTTATATTTATTAGAAACGGATTTTGCGAGTGTAAGTGCAATTTATTGATTCCCAGTTATTGGAATCAATATCGACTTATCTCTATGCTAATTTTTCCAAGTGGTAAATATTCCCATAAATTTACCGAAAATATAATTTTTCAGTTCTTTGCCTTTTCTACCTTCTATAATGTTATCAAAAAGCGTGAATGAGTGTCACGTCATAACGTCACACGACTGAATCTTAAAATATTATTGGCAAGGTTTCTGTAGAGTTAAAGAAGAAGCTCTGTTTGTCTGTTTTTTTGTATTGCATTACATTAAAACGTCTAGACGGATTTTAATGAATTATGATGTGAAGCTTATTCAGGGATAAACTTAAATACACACGCCTATTTAATTTGGTCTCCATGTCTTCTATTCCTTAAAATAACTACTGAAACCTACCAAAAATTCTTTTCTAACTTCTTTTACATTTGATTAAATTTCGTTAATTTTGTTATTTTCTTTTATATTTGGTTAAAGGCTAATTGATAAAATGCGTTATTTTTCTCGTTCCACTCCGGAACCTTAGTTTTCAAACTGAATCCCTAAAGCTATATACTCCATTCCCACTGCGCGATGGATATCTGACCATGTACAGAGGATGGACACAATAATATGAACACCGATATGAAAATGAGCTAGACTTCATTTGTGCAGCAGAGCCACGCCAGCAAGAATAGACGTCTGCCACCTAGTGGCTATAAGGCGCAGGTATCAGTCGATCAGCAACAGTCGTACGGGTTGCATGTAAATGCCGTTATGTCCGAGTTCGAAAGAGGCATGATCATTTGAGCACCTCTTTGAGCTTCAGTGCCAAAAACAGCCAACCATGTGGGTGTTGCAATAAGCACTGTGTTTCAATTGTTACGACAGGATATATGGTCATCTGCGAAACAGAACGGTGGGCGAAAGACAAAAAACTCACCTACAGAGATAGACAGATTTTGAAGCGGATAGTGAAGCTCAGATAATCTCAACGATTAACACCTATCTCCAGAACTCTCCAACGGGAACTGCATGCTGCGGATATTCATGGCAGAGCGGCTATTCCACAACCACTGATGACACGGCGTAATGCGTTAATGCGATGGCAATGGCGCTACTAGCAAAAACACTGGACACAATAGGATTAGCGGCACAGTAGCAGTCATTTGGTCTAAAGAATCTTCTTTTACATTACATAACGGGACGTGTTTAAGTGCAGAGAACGGCTGCAGAAGTCTTTCATGTTGATCATGGAAATCTCATTTGAACAATTTGCATCTTTGGTTTCTCGGGTTGCTTGTTTTAATGTCATCCCAGTAAAAACGAATGAATTTGTTTCCTTAAAATTTCAGGAAAATTTTATGTATGATACGTATTTTTACTATAAAATAAATTTCAGCGTGATTATTTTTGTTTCCATCCCATAAAAGTAATCGAAGATCCATCCTGCTAAATTTAAATGAAGTTTGTTAGCAGTACTTCTAAAATTAACCTGTTCTTGAACGGGTTGTAGGCTTCTCAAAGACGCCTTAAATCCCAGGTTTGTCTGTCTGATGTGGACACATATCTCACAATGCTTCGCAACGGCTTCTGTCAGCTCAGTTGGTTAGAGCGTCGTGCTAGTAACGCGAAGATCGTGGGCTCGATCCCCTCCTGGGCCATTCTTATTCTTCAATTTTTTCTCCTCATTTTAAATCTTTTCACAGTTTCTCAACTTATGACATGATGAGATATTGGTTATCTAATCCTTCAGAACTGGGATTTTGATAACTACTTTGTTTTCTCTAAAATTAGTATCACGTTGTTTAAAGTAGATACTTAGGAAACGACTGTTTTAAGATTTCTTGAATGTAGTAGGTGGCCTATCAGCTCAGTTGGTTAGAGCGTCGTGCTAATAACACGAAGGTCGTGGGTTCGATCCTCTCCTGGGCAATTCTTATTCTTCATTTTTGGCTCCCCCTTTTAAATCTTTTCACAGTTTCTCAACTTAAGTTTTCTTAAATCATTATTAAGAATTCAGTGTACTAACAAGGTTTGAGTAAAGAATGACGATTATGCCATATAAATAGGGGTGGTTAAGATAGCATGGGGTCGCAAAGAGACTCGCGCGCGCATTTTCTAGACCACCCCGGCGCAGTCTATTCTAAAGTAAAGGTGACTCAGAAGCCGTTGAGAAGCTCTGTGATTGGTTTACTAATCGCTATCCTACCTTGTTTCATCTACTGAGAGGAAATTAACTTAGGCATTTTTTAAAATGAAGAGTTGGTTTTTGGATTTTTTTTTATATATTTTGATTTCAAGATTCAGGTTTAACATTGAGTAACTGAGTGAGCTAAGCAATGAATGAATTAATATAATTTCTCCAGTTTGAAGGCTTGAAGTGGCTCACAGGCATTAATGGCTTGTTATTGAACAGCTTTAAATGGTTTTAAACCTTTCAGGCACATCCTTAATGTCAAGGAGGCGACCTGCCACGAAGCTGATATGTCTGATCCTGGGTTCGATTCCCGGAATTGTCTTGTTTCCTTCCTCTTCTGTGCATGTCCTCTTTGCTCCTTTTTCTCTTTAGGTTTCCATAATGGATTCCAGAGTGAGGCAACGAAAAACCACTTCAGGATCTGTTGCAAGTAAATAAGACAAATATACAGCAAGCCTGTGTAATTAGACCGATCGTGTGACAGAACACTGACGGCTTAAATGAAGAAAACGATTAATTATCTAATCGTAAAAAAAATTGTGATCAAAATTAAAACTTTGAACCAAATTCATTCCCTTCCTTCAAAGGGTTACGAATAAAAAGATATCAGGTTTTGAATATGCAGGAGTTAAATATCAATATATAAATCCTGAAAAGTAGTTTTCCTCCAATTTAACATACAGTAGGCAGCGTTATAGTAATGCTTGTAAAGAGTTTCAGTGTTGTAGTAATATGCATAATTTCTATTTTTATTTCTAATAAATTTTTTAAGGAATACTAATGAAATTCTATCAATATCTTAATTCTTTTTTCATTAATTCTTTTTAAATTATAAGTTGAATTTATGTCATTCCTTGTGTAAAAAATAAGCAAAATATCGCAAGAATAAACAATAAAACCAACTTGAAAACAAAACTAATCAAATATTTGATATTCCCTGTTGATGTCAAGAAAGTAGACGTAAAGAAACATAATCGAGTTCATGGATCTCATATGAGATTTGCGAATTGTAAGCAAACCTTTTTTTTAAGAAGAGATTCCACAATCAACCATTTTTTCATTTTAAGAAAACTCAATTCAGATTCGAAATGGTAAAATAGATCTCTGACAACAGAGATCCACTCGCTTTGAAAGTAAAATTTTCTCGAATAGATTGAGGTCTAAAACAAATAAGAGAATTTTTGTAGTGGTGGTTCTAACTTTTAAAAAAGAAAATGATTAATTCTGGAAACATTTAATTTTAAAAGCATTTAATAGTCACGAACTGCAGAACATCAACAAATGAATTTATTTTATTGATCTTCTTCCTGAGCTTTTTTGTGTTTATCCACAATTGAAGATTAGCGACAAAAAGCTTCTTCTGGAAAATGACAAATATTGTTATCCTTCTATTCTGTTCAAAGCTACGGGAATATCGCCTTAGCTTTATAGCAAAGCAATCGCAAGCTTAATCAGCATGAATGAACAAAGCTCTTAAATATTCCAATAGCATAACTTATGGACGACTAATCGCTGAAATGATCTGTTCAATAGTAAAATTTCACTATTCATGCTGTAAGCCATCAGTGATAAAATCGTTTCTAAGCAATTGATAATCTTAGCAATTGCTTTGAGCAAGTAAAAGGATTAAGTTATACTACGAAGTAACAATTTAGTAACAGAGATATAGAATTCCGATGTAGTATTGTTATAAATTCTTTTAAGTTTGTAAACAATGAAAGGAATTTCAGTTGTTTTTGATTCTCAAGTTATTTAAGCTTTTCATTTATTTAAGTACTATATTTATTTCAATTTTAAATTTGTCGATTATTTTATATCTTTAACTTAAATTTAAGCAGATATTGTGAATCATGTCATTACTGTTTAGCCAGTTCAAGTCATATACAAATTGTTTGTTTATGTACCTGTTTTTGTAGACAAACGAACAGCATATTGTTTCAACTGAACTTAAGCCCAATTCTTCTCCTTCTGCAGATACAACAAATACAGTATTTTCATAGGTTTAGTTTTCTTTGTAAATATTGTTATAGATCAGCACTCGAGGTTTGTATATACAGTAACCTCCCGATTATCAGCGGGCGGTTTATCCTCTTTGCGTATTATCCTGTTTCCATTTTTTTTTACTGAACAATAAATTACGGAATTAAAAAAATAAATAAATGATAGAATAAGTAAACAATAAAAGAGGCTAACAAAGTAAGTGAAGACAATTACAGAAAAACAATTTAAAGAACGACCTTGTGGGCGGAGCTTAGGCCGGCAGATTACACTAAATTACGGGAGAACCTTCCCGTAATAATAAAAATTTAAAAATGAATAAATAATTTAAAATAAAATAATTGGTTATAATGTATTGCCATTTTAATGTAAATAAAACATGTTAAAAGCATTTTTGTGTTGATTTTCGTCCTATTTCGGATTATCCGCGGAATTCGCTTATCCGCAGTTGCCGCGCCACCCAATTCCGCGCATAATCGGGAGTTTACTGTATTATATTAGGTGATTTTAAATTGAATTTTCTTAAAAGTCAACTTATTGCGAAAAACAATACATTGTGGAATCTAGTATAGTTTTTGAATTTTATTTCTTCATTGCTCGTATATCTAAAATAGTAAAGTGAT
Organism: Thereuonema tuberculata; assembly: GCA_023159025.1. Taxonomy (NCBI): domain Eukaryota; kingdom Metazoa; phylum Arthropoda; class Chilopoda; order Scutigeromorpha; family Scutigeridae; genus Thereuonema; species Thereuonema tuberculata. The sequence continues at coordinate 135,851,269 of JAFIDM010000001.1, forward strand.
GTTATGTGGCTATAAATAATTCCTACTACAGGTACCCCTACCGAATACAGAAACCCGCATTTAAATTGGTTTAGTATTTTTAACGTTATAAGGGAAGAAACAGTTTTTCGTTTTACGCTTTATATAAGTTACGGGTAAAGTTTGACATGTGGTTTTATATGTTATGCTATGATATCTTAATTAAGACATGATAATGTTATGCTAAATAGCGAAAGCTAATCGAAACATGTTACGGTTCATCTTTTTATCCAAATTATTTTAAGTGTGTTGTTGTTTGTATGGTCACCACTTAACTATTCTTTTGAAATTTTATTTCTATGATTCATAAAATTTATCATTCTGTAAAATAAACTTACATTTAGTCAAGAAATGATTTAATTTATTTCGTAACTGTATTCCTTTATTTTAATTTTTCCGGAACCATTCTACTTCTTTCTGTGCACTTAACGTTTGATTCATAAAATTATTTTGAGCTACATATTTGGAAAAGAGAAACATGGCGTTGAATTCTAATAAATCAATAACTCAGCGAAACATATTAAATTTGCAGAAACCAATTTAATTCCGTCATCATTAAGGATTCCTACATTCAATTCTGCCTCGTAAACTTCGTAAAACTTAAAATTAACTTATAAAAAATGGAAAGAAAAAATTGCTTCTTCTGAAGAAATTTCTCGTTAGAATAGCGGAAGCTTAATTGAAAAATTTATGACATGACAAATGGAAATCTGCGTCGCTACATAATCCTATTGCTACAGAAACACCATCGTAAAAGTAACAATAAAATGAACATCAAATTCTACCTTTGAAACCCCTCTGGCCATTTGACAAATGATTCTTTTTCAAAACCATCTCACTGCAGTTTGTAATTCTATCTGTCAAACAGTTAAAGCTAAATGGCATTTTTTTTTCTTTTTAGTCATGAAATGACTTGAGATGGATTGTTGTCCATTGTGGTCTGCATTCACTTCCATCAATGCTGAATTGACCCCAGGATATATAGACATACCTCTGTTCTCCGAGTAAAATGAGTTCATTCGTTCCATTGGTTTCCACATTATCGAGAAATGGATTGGTTTTTGACTGTATTTCGCTGTAAGTGATAAAACATTATCTAAAAATGAAGAATGTTTCTGAGTAAAAAAAAGGAATAACGGTTCTCCAAAAGGCGATTAGCTTTCTAGAAAACTCGTAGAACTATTTTAATATGCTGTACGAACTCAGAACTTTTTTTTAAAATTTGGTTTCTTTATCTCAAGGTAATAACATTATTGAGATAAGAAAAACAAAAACTTTTTATTACTGCCATCTTTTATTCAGAAATGAACTGCTAATATATAAACACCAGGAAACCTTACGTAAAACCTTCATAGCTATTGATATCGAGCCGAACACAATATTATTCTAGATGTGCATTCACATTTCGAAATTAACAGTTAACGATGAAAGGGATCATCAATATTCCATTAGTAGTGAATATGATACCCACATAATAATATTTAAAATTAAGATTTAAAAGCATTACTCTTAAGAACTACTATTGCAACTAATGTTAAGAAAACATGAAGCAATTATTTTAACCAAAAAAAGGTTACTCAATTAATTAATATAATTAGAATTGTCAATAGCTGAATTCTAATAATAAGACAGTAAATGAAATGCATTAATATCGTAATAAAAAATTAGAATGATTATAATATTAATTGAAATTTTTAATGATATATTGGATTATTATTGATTGTTTCATCAATAATTGTTTATTTTAAATAAGAATTATTATTTTTAAAAAATAGGAAAACCCAAAAATTTATGTTATCTATAATTTTTTTGGTTCTTCTATATAACTATCTGATATTTAAATTGGATCTCAAGTAATAAACATGAGCACACACACACAATTAAGTAAAGATTCTATCAGATACTTTTATAAAGACAATTGTTGATTGGAAACACTGTATTCTGAATATTTACCTTTATAATGTTTCATCTAAGCATGCTAAACTGACTTAACAATAGTAATTAATAATAATAGTTGTTAATATTTCAAAAGCTATCTACTGCTAATGATTACATGCCACTTTTCTGATGTTCATAACCGAGTAGCAGAATATATAGATGCCGCCCTCGCAGCTCAATTTGGGTCTTTAATGATTTGATAGCTTGACTTCCAAATGGATATTCAATTACTTCCCCGACATTTCCAAATGATTGTTAAACTTTGAGAATCTTTAATATTATATGGAATTAAAGCATTTTTCGATAGAATATCAGAAGAATACAGGATATTTTGTTCATTCTTGTTGAAAAAGTTCAAAGGATTTTTTGTGGTAGTTAACATTAGCAGTCTAATTTCTTAGTACTTTTAAGTTATGGAAGAAAACTGTTATACACAACTTGCAAGTTTAAAAATAAACTCGAAAGTTTAAAGCTTTACTGCTATTTATATAAATTAAAGGCTTTTAAATAATTTTGATACAATAGAAAATATTTTTCTTAAAAAAAAAAATAGAATAAAGGAATAGTAGTTTTACTATTGACAATTAGTCAACTTACAGTACTTAATTTATCAGTTTTCTAAATTATTTCCTTGAATTCATTCATATAAATGCAATTCAAAATGTATACATCTTATAAATGATCAAACTTTTTCATGATTCTTTTCAGTAAATGTTACACAGATATCTGAGAATATTCTTTCTAAAAGTTATTTTTTACTGACAGACTGTCTTATGATTTCAGTTCATCAAAAATTTCCCTGACCTGATTCCCATTTTAAGCTTTGCCTTGAAGATTTCTACAACTTCAGTGACTTTTCCAAAATGTGACGTTTTTCCCACTAGATGGCATTTGGCCAATATGTCGGTCGATTGGGAGGATCTGAATCTCCCTTTCTTTTTCCCGTCTCCTCAGTTAATAGAAAGATGTCAAAAAGATTTTAGTGATCTTTTAGGTTCAGTGGGAAAAAAAAGAAGAAAACACTTTCCAAAACCAGAACTGAAAGAAAAATTAGCAGGAGGTGAGTATGTTTCTACCTGTACAATTGCAGAACAATTTCTTCTGTTATCGAACAGCTGTAATCTCTTTATTATTTGATAGAAGAATGGACTGAATGCCAAATGTGAAGAGTTTATCAATCCAATGACTGAGTGTTAAACATGGAAATTATTAATTTCTGTATCGAAATTTCAAGATGAAGTCAAAAGAATAAGATAGTATTTCAAATCTATATCTATATAAATGCGAAAGCATTTTACTGATTCACTGACTAACTAACGCTTATCTAATTCTGCTACTCACCATTTTCGAGTTTTCGGGTTGCAAATTAAGAATAGAGCAATAATTTCTACTGATCACGGATTTTTTTACTAACTGAGGAAGGTTTGATGTAATAGGGGTATGAAGACGGGAGACAGGGATGGGAAGTCATATATTCTCCGAACTCGATATTAAATTCATATCTAGCGATCTCGAGTTACAAAATACAAATATAGCATTACGTTCTACCTATCGCGTGATTTTGTACCAACTGCGAAAAATTCGAATTTGATCTCACAATTTCAATTTCTTTCTCATCCGCAGCAGGACATCTTTTTTTCGTAAATCGTAAGAACGAGTATTTCAGCTAGTATATATCTAAAATTCAGAGCAGGATTTTTTCTCCTAATAAAAAGTCAAGTCTTCATAAAGTAAAGTTTTAGGAACAGTTTCTCATTCATACACAGAATTCATTCATCGTATTTTGTAATACACTTTTGAGCAAAACAAACAGTAGTGAAACATTTCACATCCCCACGCGATAGCAGTCTATCAGTACTAAATTTGCTTTGCTCTATTCTGTATTATCTATCTGTCGGCTTATCTTTTCATTTACAACAATATTCTATTATTGCTGTTTAATTTTTCTAATTAAACTGAGTATTTTTAACTTAATTCCATTGTGACACTATTTAACTGAAAAATTATATTTCATAGCTTAACTAAGACTAGTTTTTGATATAAAGAAAACATGATTTGATCGGTTGCTGACAAGAACTGTCATTAAAAAGGATGACAATAGGTATATATTTATAATGGATTTAATAAGACTATTATTTTAACCTGCCTTTATTTTATTTATTTATCTATTTTTTGCTGAAATTTACATAATGCTCACTTTTTATAATTTACTTTTTTAATGTGTTTTAATTTGAAAAAAAAATCTATTGGAACCATCTTATAATTTACCATTTTTCGATGTGCTAAAAATGCAAAACTCACCTGTTGTTAACAGTTCTGTCTGCATGTGAGTCATATCACAGTCAAGAAAGTAGACTTTCACTGTCCTCCCTTATTATAGAAGAGATCAATGTAATTTGACACCATACAAACATTTGATTAAAAATGAATCTGAAGTTTCGTCATTTCATAAAGTTTTCATAGTTATATTAATGCCACTCCATCTAGTTTGAAATTTCTATTTCGTTCGATAACCTAAGGATAGCAATAGAAAAGTCATAATTGCATAATAATACAGTAAAGAGACACACTGGTTAAATGCTACTGTTACCGTCCATTTTAATCTTGTTTAGACTGAAAAGATGACAAAGTAAATCGTGTTACTAAGTCAACATATATTTCTTTAGAGGAAACTACTAACATATAATTAAGGTAAAACATTTTTATTCTTGCTTGAATTCTAAGTATCAGTTTTGCTTAATCCGCCCTGTTTATCGCATTATTTAAAAAAATTACAAATGGATTATATATATATATATATACTACCTTCTATTTATGAAAACATCTGTTTGAGATATTGTTCTAGCCAAAATAAAACTGTCTTGCTTTTTTCGGGTAGGGAGTAGTTCCAAATCAAGCAATGGCTTCCAATAAAAAAAATGTCAGATTTCTTCATTTTCTTATAATTCTATCTAATTATGCAATTAGATAGAATTATAACTACTAACATTCTCCCTCCTCCTGTCGATACGCGAATCAGAACTTCAATTACGAGATCAGTTATCGCTAAGTGTAAGTAATCATATGAGATAGAATCTCTGACATTGAACAAGGAAAACTTTTTATTGCCAAATGCTAAAAACGTTCGAAACAAAAATCAATGCTTTAAAAATTAAATTCAAGTTACTAAACTGAAAGACTGAAAATGTAAAATTAATAGCTAAATCCCAACAATTTGAACCTTTTTTTCGAGATTTCTTGTCTTAAAATCTGTACATGGAACAGTCAGACTCAAACTTTTTAGACCATTGTTAAGGTTATGAAATCTTAGCAATACTAATAATGGAAGATAATCTGTGACAATACTGAATAATAATTGGATTGTTTCGAATTAATTGCTTCTTCTATTTAAATTCTTTAAAATATCTTCAACCATTCAAAATCAATCATAAGGCAAAATTCAGTTCCTAAAACTTTGAATTTCGAAGAAGGAATTATCTATATCGAAAGTAAACAGTTAATTCTCCTCTTTACTCACTTGTTTACAGAAAATCAGGGAAAATTAATCAAGGGAAATCTACTTAATTAATCTTAGGAGTTGCTTGCCACATGCAAGATTTTAAAATTCTAGAATAATTCTACTGATTTTCAAAAACTGAAATGAAAAACACTTTATTTATCGTGAAAATCAAAGAGTTGCGAATTATATGTTGGCTATCAACCATTTCTGAATTTTTCAGGAGAGAAAAACAAAGTTTCACAATAAAATGCTAAACAGTATTTAAAGTAGCCCGAAGATGATATTTAGGATAGATGTAGATATAGATGCTGAACTTTCTGGGGGCAACTTTTAAAAGTCACCCTGAAGAACTACTTATGTAGCTGCTTTATAAAACTACTTTTAGAAGCGTTAGGGTTTTATCCATGGATTAGTTAAACCAAACAAGGTTTTAAATATACATAAATATTAATGTTTACTTAGCATAATTATCTTGCGTTATTGGGACTGCACAGGTGGGCTTAAAGTATTATTGAAATGTCAAGTTTGAAGTAGTAACTGACGTTTTATTTAAAATTAAGGCTGTATGAAAACACGTTATAGTCATAAAATATAAAATATTTTGTGATATAAAATGTTTTATATTTTATGACTATAACGTGTTTTCACAATATTATTATCCTTGAAAAAGTATTGGGTGAAATAATAATTTCAAGCTGTATTTCTTACTTAAAAAATCTAAATATTGTACTTGATTGTTGATGTAAAAAATACAACACAGAATCCCATCTTTCAGCTATTTAATAAGTAACTATCAATATTCACTCCAACTACTTGTTTATGCTTCTAACATATCTTCATTCCTTGTCTTGTGAGATCTCCTTAGGTTTCTTAGACAAATCAAAATTAATAAGTTCCAGGAAGTCTTCTTTTCTTCTGGAATATAATCTTGCTTGCTTTTCAGATTCTTAATTTTGCAGGATTAATAGGAATAGCCGGAATTTATTTTGCTATTGGAAATCACTGATAATCATCCATATCTGACTATTTTGCACTGTTACTTCAAATGACTGTCATAATCTGTTCTCACTTCTTTTATCTATCTCGTTCGTACATTTTCTCCAGCCTCTGGACTTTGTAACGCATTTTAACATAACATCTGGGAGTCAATCTATACAACTTTCCAGTTTTCGTATTACGGTATCTTTTTCTTTTCCATTAAAGCTCCTTCGTTAATAACATCTTCAAAATCAGTACTGTTGTCTATTTGACCACTTTTGTTTTCTTCAGCACTGCCTACACTACTTGCACTCACAAAGAAACACAGATCATAACTATACAGACACTGTCGCCTTCAAAATGCTTTAAGCATTCTTTTCTATTACTTTAACTCTTAACACTTCATTAAATAATAAATGTGAAATATTAATCATTAGTGCTTACCTCAACAAAAATTAATGCAAAAACAACATAGAGCTACAAACATAACTTTAAAATAACACTGCAGCTTTTTTATTCATTATATCATTTGGTACACTAGCAATATTCTTGTTGGCAGATTGGTATAATTCTAATGAAGTTAAATATAAATGGTAGATAGTTCACTTGTAATTCTGTGATAAGGTTAAGAGATCTGGAGTTTTGTTTGCTTATCTAAATATTAAAAGCGTTTGTCGAAAGCTTTAGATTCCTTGAATGTATTAACAGGTTATTTTTTTGAATAACAGCATTAAATTGGCGTCCGCCTTTTAAGCTGATGACTTAGTTACTTACGGTGAAGAAACAATCTCATTTTTCCACTAGTGGTTGGATGAAGATCACAACTACACAATGCATTTCAAAATGCCTTTAATATCCTAACCAAACAGCTGACCATTCGTTTTTTAAAAGAAAACGTTACTGCCCTTTCAGTTCAGTAAATGCATTGCTTTTTTTCTCTTCTATTAGCTTCCTGTAAACAGAATTAAAAAAAAAGAAAAATACACAAGAACCGAAGTCAGCCGAGAGTTCAGCTTGAGAGACCTAGGTGGAGAGTATGTCGTGGGCCGCTTTATCAATTACCCTCCAGTGCCGCGACTCGGCAGCTAATAAGTTGAATGATACTCGCGGGGAAATGTCTTTGCGCAGTCGGGGGGAATTTATGGCGGGGAAATATGTAGGACTAACAACATAAAAGCTCGCGTCGAGGTAAGAAGAAGTCAATAATACCGGCAGGCCATATCACCAAAGAAAAAGAATCCTATTTGGGCGGTCGAAATAAGAAAAAAAAGGGGATGGGGAGGAGAAGACTCTCACCATCCTACCCTCTGAAAACGGCCAGATCTATAGCTTCTCCACCAACTGGTGATCGGTTCAACCGAAAATGACGTCCTGACCCTCTTCCAATGTCTCTCTAAAAGACTTCGAGGGGTTCATAAAACAAAGCTATATAGAGGGGGAGGAGGACACAAATACCTCACTTCAATACCTTACGGCTTCTCTCTAAATAGAATAGATTTTTTTTCGTTAAGTATTTTAAAAATGTGAAGACTGACCATCAATAAAGAGTATTGATTACTATACATGTATAATCACAATTCTTCGGAAAATTTCTTTTACTAATTTTTTGTTTGAGCCATAGAATATAATTTTGCGTTAATAATACTATTGAACTGAATTTCAGCATCATTCTGCGGGAAAAGTAATGGTGCAGTTCAGTAAAATGCTGGATATTTTTTAATATTTAAATATTCCACTCTGGTTGTACCTTTTTTCAAAATTCGAATTACGAAATATTTTGCATAATAACACAAGTAAACCACCCCTTAAATGGCAGTTGTGAAGGATTTTATGGTTGTAATTAAAAGGATTATTCTTAGGAAGGTTGAGCCCAAAGATTATTGACAGACGAATTTTAAAACTTAAAAAAAAAGGTAGTTAAATAATATTTATATCACTTCGAAAAGTATTTCCTTTTATTATGTATACCGACAACAGTCAACCTTATTGTATATAAATACCAACAACAATCACCGTAATTCATTACATAAAAAAATCAGCAGCATATTATTGGAACCAGATCTCAATTCCAACGACTTGAAATAAAACAAGAATACCTAATCTTTTTAATTTGGAAAAATAAGATAGAAAATCAATGATCAGAAGGATGTGTAAGCTGTAATGAAGCACTTCATAGTTGTAATGAATCTGGGAAGTAAAATAATTCGAAGAAGTATAATTAGTTATAAATTTCGAGGGACTGGGTAAACAACATCCGTAGAAATCTTTACTATTAAGACAAGAAAATAAAATAATAAAAGTATACTTTTAGCAGATTTAGATGAGATAAATATGTATTACAATGACGGGAGATTACTTTACTGAAACATTGTAATCGAAAACATGTCTCTTTGTTTTTCCAGTTACTAATTAAGAAATTACTAATCAGAATATGAATCTACTTTTAATGCTTAGATGAACAATTTTTAACTATTTTTTATTTAAATAACATACATGAGTGTAAGATTGTGCGTTGTCGTCCCTTTGTGGCCTTTGAATGCCTGTAACGATTTTTTCTTTTGCACCTTCATCAAACATATCGATCGTTGGTAGCGTCGCGCAGACGGAAAGCAAACAAATCATTTTGTATTTGGATTTACGATTAGAGGCGCGTCCTTGCTCTCATCTATATCCATTTTTCCGCGCCGTGAATTCTGGAGAAAGCGACGGCCGCATTAGAAGTCAGTCGGGAACGGTCATTGCGACTGGACGACGGCTCTGAATCGATGCCCGGAGACGAGCCTTGCCAATCGATCGAGGTTGAAAGTGCACGGCCGAGCCACCACTGATGCTCAACAGCAAAGGCGGTGTAAATTACAAAGGTTCCTCCGGTCAGTAGGGCATGCAATCCAATGGGGCATCCGGTAATACAATTAATTTGAGAGTAGGCTTAGCCCCTGTCGAATTGTCAAGTCCTTCCCAAGATGGATGGGATGCGAAAATAAAAAGGCCAAAAGGGAGATACGGTTCTAAAGTTACGACTCTCATCTTTGACGGCCTTTTACGCGATCGTTTAAAGCTGCAGATTGCAACCAGAAACAGAATGCGCTTTCCTTTCCTCGTCCTTTCAACTTCAACATGTATTGATTTCTATGTCGTACTGCTGACATATTTCGGTCGTGAACTAAATCTGACAGAGAATCGTATGTTTGAAAAAATTACTTAGATAAAAAATATATTCAATGGTTTCCGATATTTTCTAACTGAATTTCATCAATAATTTTAAGAAGTTTAAAATTTATTTAGATCTAACTATTTTTGATTACAGAAATCATTTGTAATCTTCTTAAATTCCTATACGAGCTATATCATTACGAAACAAAAACAAGTAAGATGTTTTGAGGCTTGGTCTAAAATTTCAATTTGTACTGCTGGGATTTTCATAAACTGAAAGAAAAATATAGTAAGATAAATATATATTATTACTCACATTGGTACACAACGTTCCATGTAAAGAAAAAAATATTCACACAGAAATCTTTAGAAAAGATAATCTAAAGAATAGAAAAATGTTAAAAGAATTATAATTTAATGTATTACTGTCGCTCGTTGTTAAAGCCTGATTATTAAAATGTATCCAAATTATTCACACTTTACAAGAAACAAAAATCATAATTTCATTTCTTAAAATATAAGCAAAGTTTTCCTATTTTTAAAGCGTTCAATAATTTATTTTATTTCATAATTGTGAAAAGATTGATGGAAAGATAAACATAAGAATTAAAAAGAGTCACAATAAAGAAAAATATAAAACATTTTTATGCTACTAAGTTGAGAAATCAGTGGAATGCTTTTGGTTATAAAACAGAAGATCTCATTTAATTCCGGTAGATATTAGACCTGTAAAGAAGGAGCTGAGATTCAGAAATCTCTAAGGTATTAATATTAAAACGTCTCTAGCATCATATTTGAAAAGCAGCTTATCTGGTAACTTTAATTATAGATAAAAATAATAAGAGTTTTGCTCTATTTTAATTTTAGATCAAATTGGGCTTTAGGTGAAGAGTTTTCAGATAAAGCCAAGGGTTACTGGGGGTTCTCATGCTAAATCAGCATCTAATTATCTGAAATAACTGATTTACTTGGAGTAATTTTTTTCAAAGTTTAGTGTGGTTTAATATTATCTGTTGAATATTTGAAAACTAGTTTTGATTCTATTAAAGAAGTTTTCGAAAGAAGATGCAAGAACTGTAATTTTGTATTCCTTGCCTAAGATTCTGTTCAGTCAGCTTTATTCCATTGGGCATTATGAACTCTTATTACTTTGAAACAGTGAAATTTGAAGTTAATGACCAGTAAACCTTTAAGCAATCGATTTTAAAATAAAATAAACCCTGCACTGGATGTTAGAATAACTAAAATTATTGTTTCAAAACTAATAGGATTCACTTCTGATTCTTTGAAATCAACCAATATTCGATTTACTGTTTCCACAAAGCTATAATCAAATTTATCATAGTTATTTATTAATCTTTCTATGGATAATATAATTACACCCTTAATATAATTGATTGATTGCTAAATTGATTGCAAACTGATCGATCAAACCGAATGTTCGAAAATTACAAAATCTATTAACTGCTATCAAGGGATTAGACATCGATTCATGATGGGAAAAATCATGAAGTTAAACACTGACCATGCATTATCAAATAAGTGGGAAAGCTACGAAATCAGATTTGTTCCAAGCACATGAATATGCCGATTCGGTAAGTCTGAAATATTGATAACAACGTTTACAGAAAATGTTCTCCAAATAGGCTTAAACCGTTTAGAGCTGGAAGCGATGGAATAACTTTTAAAACTTTAAAATTTTAAAACATAACGTATGTTCATCTGGGAATAAAAATGGAATCTGTACTTCTCTGATAATTAAGAATTATTCAAAACTGTGAAATAAAAATATTTGTTAAAGCATTATTAAGACTATTTCTGTTACATTCGCATATGGTTTTCATTATATTGATATAACTGAAGTTCGCATATTTTATAGCTAACGATTCGCTATTTTTTCAAATGGATTAACTCATTCGGATAATCTTTTGAAATTACACCAAGAACACTTTTTAAATGCCGGAAAGAGAGAATTCTTAATTAGTTAAATGTGAAATAGAATTATTTCTGAGATCTAATATGGAAAACATCGTCAATAAAAGAATGCTGATAATCATTTTGTCATGGAAAACTTCTGGACAGACTTGTGATTTCAGCATCCTTATCTAACGTACATTCCTCCGCCTCTAACTACGTAACAAAATAGTTTGAATTAGCAATATTATCAAAAGAGGGAAATAAAATACGTTGCTATACTGTTGAGTAAAAAAATAAATAAAAAATAGACAGCACACCAAAAATTGATAAATCGCGTAATGAATACACTAACAAACGACATTTAATCGTAACACCAGAAAAGTGATACTTCAAAATGCTAATAGATTGGTTACGATAGTAATGTTTTTTTTGTTAAATAAGGACTGCTCGTACTGCTAGTTACTCTGCTAACATTTCACGAAGAAGGCTACTGTTCAGTTAAATGATTTTATTCTCTTTTTTTTTGGCTGGCTGACAAAAATAATACAAATACTTCACTGTAAGGACGAGTGTTCCCTGAAATCTGTATAGAGAGATTACGATGGAATTCAGGAACATGGTAAAGCGATTTAGAGAGATTAAGCTGATTTCAAGAAACTGGTGAGCACGCAGTTTTCCCATTATCTAAAGATATTAATAGATAACGGTATCTCCCGCTCTTGCAGAAAATAACATTTTCTGATTCAGTAATGTCAAGTTCTGAAGTGAAGCTATGAAGTGCATTGTACGATGTACTCTTATAGGATTCATAAGGTGCAGAAACTACTATCGCTTAAAGGTTCATCAATACCGATACTTCTGTTGCGGATTGACCTCAGCGCAGTCATTTTTAGCAGTTTCTCTGTGGGCCGTATCGAGTTTATGTTAAGGACCGAATTACTCACTGTGGCATGTGGGGTCATCTGAAGGACAGCATTACAAGCGTAACGATCATCATCTCTGGCTTGTAAATAGTTCCAGTTTTGGGCTTCAACTCATCGTCTGCAGTTATAGTTAATAAGATCTGATGAAACTGAAGGAAAGTAGTGCTTAATTGCAGCATCACTATGTCTGTCCATTTGATCATTTAATATCAGCTTTAATTCTACATGTTACATGTGTTTGGAACTGCTCTTTTTTCTTTCACTTCATGTTATCGTTTAACTAAATTCCAGGTCTCTTTCAACATCACCCTAGTTACTCTTAACTATGGAAACTTTATTTATAACTAGCTTTATTGCAACAAAAGAAAATATTATTTCTATTAGAAATTGTTTTATAATAAAGTCATAATAACATTTTCATGAGACAAAAAATGTAATTTTAACGACTTTAAATTATCAACTATCTATTCATCTCGAAATAAAAAGAAAGGATTAAACCTGAAAATAATAGAATTACGTGTAATATATTACTGTTGAAAAGATTCTGTATGAAGTTCATTACAAGCTGTTAAGCTGTTGATAACAAAAGTCTAAAAAAACATTAAAAATATGCTGTTACTTTTTGTCTAAAGTAAATTTGAAAACAAAATAACCGTAGTTGTAAAAGAATCTATTTTTGATTATCTAATTAAACTATGCTTACGAAATTCTTTAAGGATAAAAATATTAATTTGGATTTCACAGATCGTGCTTTTATAAGTTTGTATACAAATGAGACAATTGAAATTTTAATTATAATAACCAATAAAACATGCATATCCATGAAGTTCTTCAGCTATGCAAATTAAGAATTAATTTTGGTTTTTATCAGTTCTTTCATCTCTCTGATTTAAATTTAATGAAATAATTCAAACGATGTTAATCACGTGATTATGTATCTGTCAATCATTTTACAATTAGTATTGTAGTAGTAAACATTTATGTAAAAAAATTAATGAAAAACCAAATCAGATTTGATTAAAAAGTTACTAAACAAAAAATCAAAATAAAAATAAGTTTATGTACCATAAATAAAATACAAAGCATTTCAGAAAATTATGATCTTTGCACTTCTGGTGTCCCAAGATTCTGTCTGCATCACCATAAATCGAAATAATAAGCTCCTTATTATGGTTGATTATTCTATCGAGAATTAATGTTCTCATAGCCTTTTCTTTGTTAATTACAAATACCTAATGAATTTTATATAATTGAGGCAACATCTAAATCGAACAGAAAGCAGATGTATTTCAATAAATTTTGAACGTTCGGTCATATAAAAGGAGATATTTATTTGTAAACTTAAAAGCTTCATGGACGAAAGAGCGATTTGTATTAACATTCCCTCTTGGAAAAGTACAAATAAAGACATCTTTTACGCGGTTTGAAAAACGTTTTCCATTACCTGACAAAAATAAATATTTGTTCATTTCAAAAAAAAAAAAAAAATAATCAGAAGAAATGAAAACAGCACTACACGAGTTCCATTTGCATTGCTGTCTTTGTCTGACAGAAAATCAAACAAATCCTACCATAATTTTTTTTCTTGCAATCTAGTATTTGCTTTGACTTGAGGAATCAAACAACCGTATGTCAGGCAAAGAATTACTGCATCGACATAGGTAATATCGAACGAAAATAGAAGAATCACCCAACAGACAGTTGGAATAACGATTCACTGAAGATTGGACATTTTTTCATTCGGTTTCACAAATGCAAAACCTCTTCTCTTTGCTATCAGAGATTAAAGATTCTGAGGAGAAACGAGCGTTTTATTTTCATTCTTAAGAAACCTAAGCCTCTCGACCCTCTTCCAATCCTTTCCAGACAGTTCGTGTTTTGTTTAAAAATATTGACGTCAATAAAGCTTAAGGGTTTCTTTATTTTTTTCTCCAACCGAAAGCAAGTGTTTATTTTTTTCACTGTATTTGTAGAAATTACATGATTAGATGGAAGCTTTAATCAATGAACAGAAATCTGTCGTTGCAAGACTTTTTCAATACTTCAATTTAATTTTTAAAATATTAAGTTTTAATTACATGCTCAAGAAGTTTTCACAATCCTTCGTAGAACTATTTACTTAATAAAATTTATTCGTGTTCAACTTGCTTTTAATATCGAAATTTAAGTGTAACTTTGAAGTGTTACATTAAAAGCTTGCTATTCAAGTGTATGTTTTCAATGAAATGGTGTAATAAAAAACATAAACCAAGTTACATTTCAGTTGGTATTGAATATTGTTTAAATGTTAAAATCCCAAGTAAGTATTTTGCTCAAATTTTGGTTAATAATGATGGAGGCTTTTCTTGTTTAACTAGCTTAGATAATATAAGTTTTATAAGCTTTGTTCATTTGTAGATTATTATTTGATTTATTGTATCCAAAGGATTCCTCCAGTAACATTGCATATTGAATGACACTCAGCTATTTCTCTGTTAATGCAAAATATCTTCAACACAATGAAGCATACTCTCGCTACTCTTCGAAAATAGAAACATTATTGTGATTAAAAATAAGTATTAGCAATTAAACACAAAACAAATGAAATACTAAAGTAAGGCAATTAAAATTGAAAGATCTCAAATACAGATGTATTATTACTTACTTATTATTATTATAAATATTATCATCAAATGTGATTGTATTATTTAATTATAGAAAGTAGAATCCATTGTCAAATTAATGATGTACAATCTCATCTGCAGTCTAAATTCTTAGAAATGTAAGGCTCATCCAATTCATCAAGCCAGTCATTGTGTGTGTGCCTCTACATTGCACAGCTACATAGATCTTCTTGAAACTTGACATCCATATATAATGACAAGAAACGATCTCATTGAGAAATATTTACTGAATGAGTGTTTCTCAAAAATTGTGACTACAAAATGACAAAAGTTCCCATAGGTAAGCATTAGAAACAAAACAATGCTATCTAACAATAATAACTTTACGTAATCCATTAATTTTCGTGCGATGTGATATGATTAACATTAATGAACCTCGAATTAATTATTTTTTTATTTAGAAAATGAAATTAAGAACTGTTTGCAAAACAGATATTACAATCCATAAATAAATGGGGGATTCTAATTTATATCGTTTTCTCTTGACTTGTTAACAATTTATGGAACAAGATTATGATAAGTAGTCTTTAAGATCTTTTATGAATTTCTTATATTTTGATATGGTGATAAGAAATAGAAGCCTTAATACAAATGTGATACAAGAACTGCGATGATACAAGAATTTTTTTTGTAATCAAATGTAAGATCAAGAGAACCTTAAGATCTCAAACAAAAAAAACATAAATAAAGTGATGTAGATGATTCGAATCAATTTGGTGCACGAACATGTCTGTGAAGCATCATCCAACATTAAAAAAACAAAGATCAAACCGATTAAAAAAAGCTTTACTAAGATTACAAGAGTCAAAGCCTCGCTGATAGATATGCTGAAAATTTCTCAAGCTTAGATAGATATTTGATATAAGGTAGTAATCATTCAACTGTATGAAAACAAAATAAGCAACCAAGCCTAATTAAACAACCCAATGTTTACTTTAAATAATATGAAACTTAGAATGATAAAAATATGCAAATATTAATGTGTTGTATATTGATGACTACTTAAACCAAAATAGAAATCCGATAACTGTTAATACTTTAGCTACTAGAAAATTAAGGGAAAAAAATGTCCATTGAGACAAATGTTGATTCGACTGGCGAATAAAAAAGGGCTGAGGTGGTTTTGGCTGAAGGGAAATGAGGAACATGGAGACGACACACATAATGGAATATCAAATCACTGGAAGCCTACAAAAATCACATGTGAAGTCATATCAATATAAAATTAATGATTTTCTTAATTAAAGGAAGTCTTCTATTAACATTATGTGAAAGACATACATCAGTCAAAGAAGTGTCTAGTAAGAGAAGAAGTTCCTTAATTTTCTGTAAGTTATTTTTCACCTAAATCATAATGGATAGTCGGGGCAATAAAGCACTGAAGCAAAAAAAATAAATAAAAAAGTATGAGGGGAACAAGCCGAAGAGTCTGCAATGCATTTCCATCTCAAGGGTTTAATCGTTTGTCTTGTATCTAGAAATGAAATATAGAAGAAAAAGAAGGCAAAATGGCATGATGGAAGAATCTTAACAGAGAGAATACAATTTTCTCAATTCTTGGAACTAAAATTACTGAGTGGGGAGTTGGCTTTGGTAAGATGAAACTGAGGGAGTCGGATGAGAGTTAGCCGTCAGTGTAAATTATCTTTACTAAGACAGTGAAGGGATTGCCATTTCATTCGGTTCGACGGGAAATTTGGAAGTTGGGAGGAGGACGGAGCGAATGGGCTCCCGCCTTCACTGCACCAGTCGTAAACGGATTATTCCTACATTTTGGAGTCTCCGGAGATAATGGTTATTCGTGTCTTTATGCTTGTACGAATTCGGGAATTTGGTAGAGAAAAGGCGGGGTGGCAGTTTCCTTGAGAACGGCCAGATGGCGCTAGTGAATTTACAGCAAGTCAAAACGAATGCAAATGCAGACTAGAATTGCGCTTTACACTACGAACGCTAATGGGTTGATTTATAATGCAGAAAGGGAGGGCCGCCCCCGCTTCTATTTTACTGTTCAGCTTTTCCATCGTCGTGAGGTCGTCCCGAGCTCGTCGGAGTCCGTTACACCCATGTGTCTTTTAGAGCAACCTCGAATTAACGCTCAAAGGCGCTCAGGGAGAAAGAAAGAAATAAAGAAAAAAACACCTTCAAAGGAGATTCGAAGAAGAGAACTGGCAATTGTAGACCCAGGGCGCCTGGTAGCCCAAATTACAAGGTTGCGACTGCGTTCCTGAACTATGTAATTCATTCGTCTTACACACTGAAACGGGTCATTTCAAACCGAACAAGAATATATACCTAAAGGTTTAATAGCTTAGAATAATTGAGTTGTTCACGCCTCCACGTGTTTGTCGCGTATGTAGACGCGACATAATGGCTCATGTAACAACACGTTTTGCCACATTTACCTTTAACTCGCTAAAACTCCAACAAATTACAACAGGCTAATTGCTATTTGCACTGAAACAAAACTATATATTGAGAGACAAAAAATAGCTCGTCTGCTTTTCAACAGCCATGATAGGAAGAAGTTCTTAAACATTCAGATACTCTCAATGCAATAATAAATATAAAAGAACATAATGCTTCCAACAGGATTAATTTCTTGAAAACTGAAAGAAATAAATATATTTTTTTCATGTTTTTTCCTCAATTCAGAAATTTTTCTAATGACTCTTAAAAATTTTAATGTTTAATATTATGTTAGCCTAGAATCATACAAGAAAGAGAAATAAGAAAAATATAATAATTTAATTTGATTTGAAGAAACCAGTTTTACATACATCGATACATAAATATTGACAAAAATGTAATAAATCCATTACAATACCTTGTGATTTGCTGGCTTGATTTCCTTATCTAATAGCAGTAGGTGTTACCTTCATTTGTAATAAGAGATTTAAAGAGGTCAAATCTAAACAGAAATACTAAACAAAAAAAACAAAAAATGCGCCTATAATTTTCTGTGCACTGTTGAACTGGCAGAATATTAAACAAATGTCTAAACAAAAGAACGAAAAATATAATTCCGTTAAGAAAATTGTCGCTTTAGATATACATCAGAAAGTTCACAACATTGGAAAAAAGCTTAGTAAATGATTTTCGTTGTTACAAATTTAGCAGTAAAATTTTAAATAATTTTTAATTGTTAATGAATTCTAAGTTAAAAGTCTGAATTTCATGCGTTTTTATCAGGAAGGATAATTAATAGTTAAAAGAAAATAACAAAAATTACAATGCGTCACATTTTAATGAACATATATTATTTTATTCGTTTATCACTTCCAATTCGAAATTCAGTTATATAGATAAAAAGAATCATAATTTTTTTGTTTGTTTTGAGAGTCCATTATTTTATTATAAGTTGTATAAATAGCCTACACTGCATGGGAAAAATTCTATAAGTTTAATACAATGTTGTTCTTAATTTCTTGACACATTTCAGAAGCTCATAGATAGGCAGCGAAATAAAACTATTTGCCCAAGAGTTATTAAATTAAAGACAAATTCACGGACATTCTCATAAATGTTCTGTATCCATCATGCGTGACGCGGCAGGCATCCAGGAGGTAATTCATTTCTGGCCATACACGATGCAGCACATCACAGTCTATGGTTGCAATTAAAATTGTTGACGTTGTCGCAATCCGTTAAGGTTAACAGGAAGAGAGGGATCGAACACCTTGTCCTTTTATGCCCCCGTAATATAGATTTAAGGGGGAAAAAGAAAAAAACCATGAAGGAGTCAAGTCTTTGCTGACTTTGAAGGTCAGCAGACTAAGGCCTAAACAGCCCTTGTTGCACACCTATCCAAAGTTCTGATCACTTGTCGTTCAAACATCCACGGACCAGGTTTTTGTAATGTGGTGATGCGGAGTCTTTCGGTAAATGTAATCGTCGCTATATTCATCAAGCTGCGGCATCAGCCACTGCTGTAGCATATCGAGATATGATAGTCCGGTTACGTTTGCCTCACTGAAGGAACAGGACCTGTTATACTTTCTCATTAGAAACTTCACACACATTGACGTTGGGCGAGTCATCTATGTGCTCTACACATGCCTACGGTTTCTGAGTCCCTGTATGAAAACATTACGGCAGTTCCCTTTACCGGTTAAGTGAAATGTTCTGCATGAAACACGTCAACTTCAAAGCAGGCTGATAAATCCTTTCAGAACTGAGTCTGGCTTGCTTTGTTGTGACTACTGAGTAGGAAGGGTTTCGCCTACAGAAGCTTGCGAAGAATTCGCTAAATACTTGCTTGCAAGTTGTTAGTTAGTTGATTTATCGGGACTCCACAGGTCTCGTCAGGACAAGGTCGTCCAGGGTGTTTTTTTTTTTTATACACAGACAGCCTTTGGCATCTCAGATACCGGATCGTTCTGCTGTTGCGCGCTGGTGCCTCCTTTTGAACTCTAAATCTTCGCTGCACAGCCACCACTGAACTCGTTTGCGCGTATTTCAAGATGCAAAACGCCTTCTCACCACGCGAAATTGCCATTTTGGTTACAGCTGCGAGCCTCTGAAATATGCCAAGCAGTTATGAAGAATCCTGTATTTTTACGTCTAATTTCAATTACTAAATGCAATTGGTAGGAACGCTTCATACCAAGGGTTTAACTTTTTCCGTGAAGCTTTATTCTTTCTCTTAATATATTGAAGAGAAAAAACTGGATTTTAAAAAAGATATATTTTTCTGACTATATGCCATATTTCCATAGTAATATCGATCTGAAAGATCTCGGAAAAAAACTTACTTTAAAGTAACAATTAAATTTATAATTTGAATATATTTGTAAACAGTTCAAACACGTTCGTCATATGTCTAGGAAGATTAGAGTTAGTCAATGGACCACTTGAGGATAGGCGGGGCTTCGAAGTTCCAAAATATCCCACCACGCTACTGCTTCGCATGTGGGATAAACAAAGCCATGTGCTTTATTTTAACCCTAATAGATATGGAGGCTGAACTAAAAGATCTGATTTGGATGCAACGATTGTAAGCCTTCCAAAATCTTCAGATTGGATATAGAGTTGATTATCGCCTATTGAAGAAGGCGACAGCAATATATTTTCAAAGAAGGATATAATTTAATGGATCACTTGAGGATAGGTGGAGCTTCGTAGTTACAAAATATCCCACCACGCTACTGCTTCGCATGTGGGATAAACAAAGCCACGTGCTTTCGTTTAACCGGTTTAGATACAGAAGAAATATTATATTAAAGAAGGATATTCCAAGCGTTTTTACAGAATTATTACAGTACTGGATCTGCACAGTATTGAACCATCGTCTTGAAATATCAAGTATCGACGATTTTTTAAGTAATTCAAACAAAGTTATATGTTTGTTTATCCCATTAGCTCTCGCCGCATGTGGGATACACGTCATACGTGACGTCGATAGGGGCGTAAACCTCAAGTGGTCCATTGTTAGTCACACTGGAAAAAAAACTTGTAATAACAAAAAATTAAAAAAATAATTAATAAAACAAATACATGAGTTAACAGTAAAGGTTGTACAGTAGTTTTCAAATATCAGAATATGTGCTTTGAAGTAAATGACTATTTTTCTTTCTTTTCAGTGAACGCTGCCTCTTCTAAATTCTACAAATAGCTTTACAGACTGCGTTAATCATTTAAGAAAAATATATAATACTAAATGGAACTATAATAAGGACAACAAGATAATTAAAACTTCAAACATTGAATGAAAGCTTTCTAACAATACTATCTATTTGAGTTAGAAGTTAAGTTATTAAGTTAATTACCTAACGGCATTAATAGGTCTTTCAGTGACATCATTTAAGTTTCAAATTCATTTTCTATTAGATCCAAAGTTTCTTACCCGCAGACCTCTTGTGATGTTGCTCACGTCTAATTTTTGAAGTATTTTTGAAGATAGCAGGGGACATGTCCGTTGATATTCGTGGGTAGATTTCTTTATTTCTGAACGTGACTCGTGTTACAATCAGAAAAAAATCACAAAAGAATTTTCTAACAATCTTACTCATTTGTCTTCGGTTTAGGTCTTTAGAGACTTCAGAACAGAAAATAAAACTTTTAATTGAGATTGACTCGATTTTCTTTTAATTGAGCTTAATCCGATGTTTTTCTTTCACATTATCATTCATTTTAGTTTGAAAAAGGTTTTAAAAATGTTTCACAATATTTTTTACACTAAATTTTCCTCAGCAGTAGTAAGAAATGATAAATTGAAAGATACTGAATCGTTATCAAATGTCGTTTCTAATTATGGGACAAATAATTGAAACTGAATTAGATATATGAATGTATTGCAGTGATTGTTTTTTGTTTTTTTGTTTTTTTTCATTTTCCTTCACAAAATTGTCGAATGTATGTGCTAGAAGTCCGAGCAGTACAGGGGTGACGTGATTATCTAACCGTGTTTCTAGAAAGAAAGATGAACGAATCTCTTTGTGCTCTACCAATATGAACATATGATTTTTTTTTCGTCCGAGATTTTTGATATGCATCTCTCTCCATAAGTAATCTCTCGGGCAACTTCTTTCGTGTTGCTCTCCAGTTTCCATTTACAAACGAAAATGAATGGATATCAAGAATTTCCATCTTAATGACATCAATAGATTAGAAGTAAGAGAGAGGATCTCACAGGATGCTCTAAGAATGTTCTACTTTGCGATCACTTGTTTAACTTTTAGATGTGGAGAGGAAACTACTTTCTCATTTCGTAAGTAAAAAAATCCTGCTGCAATCAGATTCAATTTTCACTGAAAACTTGTTTTAAGATTTAGTACCATAACTACGAAAATTATTTTTCCAATTTACTTTTAAATCGAAAAAAAGAAGAACTGTGAGATTACAGATGAAGATAATTTTAGAAAGAAGGAAATAATATAACGTTAGGTAATTGAAATGATGAAACGTGAATAATTATTTTGACAGAAGGACATGCAGATAATAAAATAAAAAAATATTTTATTTAGTTATTGATAATTTATTTTTAAACTAAAATAAAAAAAAGTTTTACTTTTCTGTGAAGCTTAAGTAAGAATAAAAAGAAAAAAAATGTGAAGCTTCTGGAACAGAAAATAATTTAAGGAAAATAAAAAAGCAAATTACTAAAATATCCTAAGACATATTTTTGTCTTACCTCCTCTCTCTTTATATTTATTAAAAGCAATAATTCATCTCTCGAATTGCATATATTTATTGACGGCAGTAAATTTTCGGAAAAGAATGTTCACGCTTTTCCTTCTTCAAGCCTTTTTTTACATTCAAGATTAACAATTATTTTCGCAACAAAATAAGAGATATAATATTAATTATAACAACAGATTCGTATTACAGTTTACAATTTTGCACGCTCAATAAACAAACTATCCAGTTCTAAGCTCATTATATTTAAATTCTTATTAGTAATAACAATATCTATAAATGAGATAAAAGATTTGAATATTAGAAATAAAATTACGTAATATTATATTAAATAATAAAATTACGTAATATTATATTAAATAATAACATCACTTATTATTTGTAATATTCAAATCTTTCATCTTATTTTTATATATTGTTGTTGCTAATAATAATTTAAATGTTATGAGGTTAGAACTGGATAGTTTGCTTACTGAGCGTGCAAAATTGTAAACTGTAATTTGAATTTCTTGTTATAATTAATATCATGTCTCATTCTATTTAGAATCTAATTGTTAATCTTCAATGTAAGAAAGGCTTGAAGAAAGAAAAGCGTAAATATTCTTTTCCAAAAATTTGCTGCATTAAATAAATATATGCAAATCGAGAGATAAATTATTCTATTTATTCTAAGACATTTTGGAAAAATTATATGTCATTGTATAATGAAACTATAAAACGCAAATATAAGAACAAAAAGTGACGAAATGAGTAAGATCGAAAATGAAACCAAATATTTTTTGTCAAGTGATATTGAAACTATAAATAAAAAGATATTCGAAAAATCTCTATCGCCCGTTTTTTCTTCTGAAAATACCGAAGTTACTAAAGTCAAAAGACAATTTTTCAGCCTCGAACTCTGACTATTGTAATGTATTTAATTCTAAGTAAACAAAAATTTAGAAATGAAATTTAATGTGCGTTAGAGCATTTTTACATTAAAAGAATACAAGATCGCACATAACTACATAAAAAAAAATCACTGAGTTATTTTTGGTATTTGTACTAGATTTGATTTCTATTACTAACCTTTTAAATGAATTAATCCTTAACCTGAATGCTAGCGGGGATTAAGTATTCACTCCTCATTAAGTATTCTTTTGTAGATTTGTCCGTTTTGTATATTGTCCTTCACTGAGCTAGGTATACTGGAGAATCGGACTGAGGAGGCTTCAATAAAACTCGAAACAGTACTGTCTCCGATTCCCGGTACAAATACCAAAAATAGATCAGTGATTTTTTTTTGTTTAGTTATGTGCGTTCTTGTATTCTTTTAATGTGATAAATAAAAATTTATATAATAAAAATATAGTTTTGTGAAATTTCAAATGATATATCATAGTAAAGATGTATTCTTGACTTAAAAATTTTAACTTTTTTATATGCATCCTTCTTTTCGATATACCGTATATTTCGGCAGATAAGACGATAGTTGAATCATTAAAAAAGGCCCCCAAAATCCGGGGTCGTCTTATACGACAGATACAAAAAAAATAAGATTGAAATTTATATAAATTAAAATCATTATAAAATAAAATAAAACACTCACTTCAAATCAATGTATTTAAAAGCGTGTGCTTCTATGTGTTTCTATTTCACTATTCCCACGTTCCTTTTTCCTTTCCATTCCTGACCTGTGACGCGTTCTGATCATGAGCAGTAGCGTTTAGTGGCCGGCATGCCTACTGGAAAGCGACTTGAAAGGAATAGCCCGGCGTTGCTACCGTGGGATTCTGCATACGCTGTACAGTATCATTATCAAAATGATGATCGCTGATTTAAACTGAATTAATAGGCCATTGATAGTTTGGGGGTCGTCTTTTAGGGCAGCTATATGCTTAAACTATAAAAATTTGACGAAAATTTGCATCTCATCTTATCTGAAGGTCGTCTTATCTGCCGAAATATACGGTACTCATTATTATAATATCGCAGAAAAACATTAACAGAATAAATATTTTATCAATCGATCAAGGGGAAACAATAATGGTTATTTCTTAAAGCAGCTTTGAAAAGGAATTGAAAGATTTCAACTTAAAGGATTATCTACGTATTTGAGGTTACAGTTAATCAGATCAGCTTTCAGGCAGTTAATAAAAAAATAAGAAAAAGTTTAGTGCATGATGGGAGATTTTTCTTTTTTTCCAACAATTCCTTTGCAGGTTAAAGTACTTTTCTTATGATTAACCATATTTTTGTGACATTTTCCATATAATTTAATGGCACTTTGTACCCTTGAGTTCAGGGTGCAATTAGAAATCCTGGTTTAATACAGGTAATTTCTTTTCTTTAATTGTTTTTTGTTGAATCCCACAGCCGGGTGCGGTTTTGGTTTCCATTGTCTTTCATCTCTCTGATCTTTGCTTTACTATCAGCTGATAATAGATTAATGGTGAAATAGCTAAGGTTTTTGTTTCTTTTAGTGCATGATCGATGTTTTTTTCTTATTTTCTTTTCAAATAAGAAAAACTTAAGAAATGTTGTAAACACATGGTATAGTCTGTAAAGTAAATATTAAATTAGCTAACTTTATTTCATGTCTGAGTGGGTAACAGGATAGCACACTGTTAATAAACATAGCATAAAAACGAACAATGATGATTAAAATATTTTTAAGTCTAATTTAATCTTGTTAGCAATTTAATATATTCCTTTTAATTTCATTTTGCTAAGGGTGTTTAAAGAAGTGAGATATTTCGAAACTGTCACAGATGTAAATGTCTATTTTTCTGTTAATATTGAATACATTAACTATATACACTTTCATAAATATATAAATTTCTTAGATAATAATTATAGTGTTTAAGAATTTAGAAAATAGTGTTAATTTTAACGCTTCCAAATAAGTTTTATTTTAGAAAAAGTGAATTAAAAATCTATAAATTTGCAAATTTAAGCGTTATTTTAGATATGCAATCTTTAAAATGAATCTCTTCATGTTTAGCTACATTCGCACTTTTCTATGCCTGGTTATGATCCCATAGTTTTATCAAACATGCTAAATCAATTTCTAAGCCTTCCCGTGATAAGTTCAAAACATATGTGGTTCCGAATAGAACGTTACATTTCCAATAAAACTTTCGGCTCATTCGAATTTATGTATTACTCGGTTGTTATTGATTGCCGAAATGTAAAAGGAAAAATATTTGGTCGACTGAATGTCACGTGTTTCATCTCCGCTGTTTCGAAAATGCAATTCGGCTCTCCTTCTGTACACCCAATCATCTTGGACCTTCCATTGCTAGGTGGTATCACCTGATATTTCCAAATGAAATATGATTATAAATAAATTCTACTGAAACTGTAACCGTGTACCCTGATTGCAACTTCCCTCAAAGCAACTGCGGCTCGTTCTTAACGAGTAGACGAAACACAATTTAAGTTGGATTTATCATTCTAATAAAGCAAAAATTCGAAAGCCGTAAATTTTTAAAGTTAACTAACTACTGCTTCTGATATTTACATGAATTTAAAACTGCGTAAAAATGCACTTTGTGAATATAAAATTAGATAAAATAAATGTTAAAAATTTTACTTTTAGTTAAAATCTTATATCATAAATTATATAAAAAAGTAAATGACAATAAACAATATGCAGATATTATCCACTCGTAAATAATATAAGAAAATTAAATTCAATAAAATAACTCAAAAACTAACCATTGAAAAACGTAATGGTTATTTTCGAATAAGTAAGAAATTGATAATATTTTTGATATTCCATTTTACTTCAGTAAATTAGATGTAGAAACGTTTCCAATCTTAACATATCCAACTTTTGCAATATTATGCAGCTAATTCAAATTAACGGACTACATTTGCCTAAGTTTACTACATAAATTCAAATTTAAAATACAAACTGATATCAGGAACTTCTGAAACTGTAAAGTTGCTACAGTTATAAAAGAAATTACTATTATGAATCATCCAGTCAACATGAAATCCTTATTACTGCTAGTTATTTCCAAGCATTTAAATACTTCCGATGGGGAGTCAATTTGAGTTGCCAGGCATTTATTTTAATATTCAGAATTCCATCATCTGTTCAGCTGATCGGTAGGATGATGTGTGTGCAAAATCATATAGAAACTCATTTAACAATAATTCATTCGTATTTCTGCCAGAGGTAATCTCTCTGCAGAATTTATTGCTTATATTTCAATAACTAAATATATAACTAAAGAGAATAGGTGCATATGATTTCATTGATTCTTCTTTATTGGACATTGTGGTTGGCAATACATGACTGTAAGCGATTTCACAATAGTGAATTAATATAAACATTATTCCAAAATTTATGAAAGTTAGGTGTTCATTATTCTTTTTCGATAATAGAAATTTGAGATTGACCTCAAATAAACGTTGTTAATTAAAAGTTTGCTGTCAAGTATTTGGCTGATAAAAAAAGCATTTATTTTTTACTCCTATCTGTTTGGTAATAATTTCTCAATATAAAAGATTATTCTCATTTTCTTTGAATATCTTCAGAAATTATCCAGAGTTGATAATTAGAAAAAAGTTAGGAATTTCTATTTCAGACACGTAATGGTAATTTATTTTCTGATTTGTAAAATAAAAATAAATTTAGCAAATCTCTTAAAATTGACATTTAAAAAATAAAAGAATTTAATCTTAAATATCTCACATTGAAAACTAGATAAAAAATTTCGCATAAATTGTAGCAGTTCATTTGGTTTATAGTACCACTGCGAAATTCAGCTGCGCCTCGATATTATATTTCCAAATACTTTTCAAAGTAGTCAAGGAAATGGATGTTCCTGAAAAAAAGTCTTATCTTTACCTGAAAGTATTTGAATGCCCTCCTAGGAAGCCTTCGCACTTTACAGAAAAAATATTGTTTATAATTACTGTTATTATTATTATTTTAATATAAGTGTTTTTTATCACTTGATTTGATTTTATATTGTTAGCTACTTAACTAAATAGCAGTCAGATAGAAAATTAGGTAAAATTCCCTATGTAGATTCAATCCTAGATTAGGCTCTCAATGTTTCTTCAGTCATGGGAATAATTTAAGAACGAGTGGCAAGCATAATGCTCGACCGCCTTTAGCCCAAGTGAAACAAAACAGTTATCAATTTTACTCAAATGGAGCCCTCTAGAAAAATCCTTATCTTAGCCGGAGAACCAATCGTCTCAATAAACGGAAATTCCTCTTTAATTTTTTTGTAAAATACTAAACTTTTAAATTCCTTCATACCGAAAATTAGCTTACCTCAAATTTGCAACTGATACAGAAAAACATAAAAATGGAGTTACAGATTCTAAAAACGTGTATTTCCAGAAATTGTAAATCATCATTAATAGTATCTCTACGTATTATCGATTAACAAAATACAGTCAGACCTCGATATAAGGTCACCCCTTGGGACCTCGCGAAAGTGACCTTATAAGCGGGTTGACCTTATAACCGACTCATACGCAATTCAATTCAATGAGCCGGGACTTTAGAAAAGTGACCTTATTTGCGGGGTGACCTTTTATGCGGGTGACCTTATATCGAGGTCTGACTGTATGCAGCTAGTTATCCTTAGCATCTAATTATAATAAATCGGTTTCAATTCTTCACCTCAAATTATTGATCTACTTTTAAATACAGACACCAAATTGTGAATAGATCTAAAATAAGAAACTCAATCTAGAATACAGAACTCATCTTTAATTTTTGAGTTATTGGTAACAATGAAATTTCGTTTCTTCACCAATTTATCAATTTCGCTTGTCTGCTTTATCGCTGTGTATCAGTGTTTCTTTTTTTTCTTGTGTGATTTACAATGTTTCGTAGTTTCATTGTATTGTATTTCATTAAGATTTAGAAATCGAATAACTCCATATGGGTGAAGAAAATACCTAAGAAAAAAATAAATAGGAAAAATTCATGTCAAAATAAACCCAATTTTTATCGTTGTAAATTACTATTTTAATATTGTGTTACTGTTATAAACTGCTTCACTTATTGACCATCTTAATATTTTTATTGAAACTGGAGAAAGTATCGTTTACAAAAACGCTTTTAAGAACTGGAATATAGAGAATAATTATGATATTGTTGATGTATTAAAATCATAAATTTCTTTCTTATTTTTTGGCTTATTGAAAATAGATACGGTGATTTCCCGAATGCAACCATTATTGTCTAAAATATGAAATTACCTTGTCAGTTATCGGTTGTTTTTAGAAAAGTATATTCAATTCTCAGAAATTATTCGATGACACTTGATAATTTAAGTATGTTAGAAATTACCAAGCACGTTCTTTTATTTATTTATTTATTTGCTTATTTCTTATTTTCGAAGAAAAATTAAACTTAAAAGGATACAACAAAGCCTGTATATCACAGCTTTTAAATGTCCTTTTGGGAAATGAAAGTACACATGAAGTATTTCAAATATTTATATTTACATGTTCAAATCGCATTTCTGGGTTATATTTATAACGTAAGTAATAAAAAATAAATAGTAACACAATAAAAAAAGAAGACAAAGGATTAAGGAAAATTACGAAGAAATAAAAAGAATAAAAAGAAAGGAATAAAAAGTCGCGATACTAATGTTAACCACAAAGAACAAAAGTAATAAATAGCAAACTAAATTAATATAAGGAAAAAGAAAAAGAAAACCAAGATAGAAAAGGAAGATAAAAAATCCACGATGACAAAAAAATAAATAAATAAATAAATAAAAGTAAAAAACAAAGAACAGAGGGGACTCCATTCCAGTATCTCCAGCCAAGAATAATGTTATTATCTGAGATATCTCCGACAACAATAGCTGAACTATCACATTTTTAGCATTTAATATTTTGCAGGAAATCCAATGAAAACAACGTTCAATATCTCGAAATCCGTTGAGGGTTGGTCCCGAATTATATATATAATATATATAAAATTATATTTATGATTTTGTCATAACAACAACAATTGTGATATACAGGCAATGTTATCTCCTTTAATTTAATTTTGTTTAAATAATTCTGTAGAATGGATTAATTGTCTGGCTTTCTCATTTCATATTAACAAATATTATAAAAATTTTATATTTTTAATATTTTAAATGGATTTAAAATATATTGAACGAAACTTAATTAACATATGTAAACTAAAAATAAATAAGACTTATAAATAAATAAGTTATATGATAAATTTTTACAATATATCTATAATGGAATCATGTGAATCATTTCGTATTTTTATTTTTTTTATATATTGTACAGTTTTGTCAGGAAGTTAAAAGTTTAAGTAAAACTGCAAGCGTAGAAATTATTGAAATTTTCTAAAAAATTAGGATATTACTTATATATTTTTATACAAGGGAAGAAATGCTAAAACGTAAAAACATTGTAAAACATGGCATTTAACATGAAATTTAAAAAATAAATTATTTTTCCTCTTTTTTTTTACTATATCGACTAATGGTGACCGTTAAAATATGATCCACATCTGAGGAAGACAACTTTTCGCGAGAATCATGATTTTGTCCATCCCTTCTATGCCACTTTCAAACGACGCGACGGCAAGTTACGAGACAAACAGTTTGAAGAAGTTCTCGCATCAGACGACTATTTATTCAACTGCTAGTAATTTGAATCTTCAAAGAAACTATGAATTATGGTGGCGTCTAATGGGAAGTGGAAAGGCAATAGATGAGTCAATGTTTCTGATAAAGTAAAGTTCAGAATTCAGAACAAATCTCGACGGATTTGAGCTGGTGAAAGAGTGGAATCAGATGGAAACCCCAAAATAGATGAGAGAGACAAATTTCGCTTGCCTGATCTTGCATGACATCAGTGTATTTGGTCGCTCAGATCTAAGCTTGAAGACACCCTTATCTAATCTATATCCAAAATCTGATTGTAAATCCAAAACAAAGTTTTCCGAACAAAGACACATTGAATTACCAAATTTTACTAAATCTTCTACAAGTTTATGAGCTAAGCTTCTTAAAGTAGATAAAAAAGATAAGCACGACTTTAGGCAGTGTTTAATTCAAAATACTGAAGAAAAACAAGTAGAATATTTAATCTACTTAAAAATTATTTTCCCCAGACATCTGCAAAACTCATACTGAATATTCTATTTCAATAACTTCTAACATTGTACAGCTTTATATTTCATTTACCCATTGTTATAAAGTTATATGTAATTCAATACTACATTTATTTTTATAAACACAACTGACACGTTAATGATCTTAACATGTTAAAGGAAATATAAATGGTCCTTAAAATTTAAAATGAAGTTTACAGAAAATAGATTTACATACATTTATATATGTTTTTCTCAAACTTTTCACGTCAAATTTTTCTCTAAAAAAACAGCTTAGATGCAAAGAGTTTTCAGTGTTAAAACCTAAAATTTTCATTTTGGTCATTCAAACAGATTGTAAAGATGTAAAGATTATCTAAAATATTTAATTTTCTTCGAAAGCTGTTGCTTAAAATTTGTGCAACAGCTTTCGAATAGTTTTCTTGCCTTTTCATTATACTACGATGAGTATTTACGATTACCTAATGAAATATCTAGTAATCTGCTTTGCGTTAAAAATTGCGTTGGTTAAAAATTTATATTGAAGGTATATATGAACTGTTACTTCAAAAAAATACAAAATCTGCAAACAGTATTTTTCCTAAAAAGTTATTTCTAATTGCAAAACTAATCTAAAAGAGTTGTATTTTTATTTAGTGTATGTAATGGGCTGTGTCTGCAATAGTATGTATAGTATATATGAAGGTAACTTGACCTTTGTGAAAGCTACAAAGAAATTTTTAATTAGGGAAGCATTACCATAATTCAAATTTGTTCGATTTTTGGCAAGGCTAGATCCATCCAAAATTAATTTTAAAAATGCGAGTCTATTCTAACTTGTTCTTCGAATGATGTAGCAAAACTCACTAATCTCCATTACCGAAAACATGCTTTTCATTCTGCATTTTGTTTCCAGATTGGAAATTGCTTTTATTTTAAGAAACGCATGTACTGCCTTTGATATTTTAGTCTGCCAAATATGATTTTGCCATTATCTTGAGCGATGTTTCTATAATTGAGTAGCATTATTTTATGATCTTTTGTACGGTTTCTACCCTTTTGAAAACTTCTCTTGAGTAATTGTATTTTTCTCTGACAATCCATCGATCTTTCAACTTACGATCTGTCCTGTGAGATTGAGGAATAAAACAAAAATAGATTATAAATTCTTAAGATCTCGTTAAAAGTTCTAATATAAATTTTGTTTTTCTAATAAATGTGGATGGTTCTGCTGAAAACGAAAGAATTCTCAAGGTTCAAGGAATGAAAGGAATTTTCTTGAAATTTAGAAATTTATGTTTTGATATATTGATGCAGTGTACTATTTTTAGCAAAAAAAACCTACATGAATTTTCGGTATATTCATCTTTCCAATCAGTTATATAAAGTCAATGTAAATTTG